>CM038346.1:20052763-20170263 GCA_021464625.1 Proterorhinus semilunaris | reverse complement strand
TGGTCTGAGCTAATACGCTTTGTTATTGACATAATGAGGAAAGCATTTGTTGTCTTTATGTTGTATAGGTATCTGGAACATTGTTTTGCAAATATATTTCCCATAAAAATGTCCATAATTTAGGCCTTTTGTTCAGCATTTTTTTCTTCTTTTTTTTCTAAACCTCAAAAAACATGGTCACAAGGGTAATTTTCTGCATATTAAACAAGATTGCCGGAAACCTCTGTGCTTGGAAGACAGAACAAACTGCTGAAGAGACATGTTTTTAAGAAAAGGGGTTGAATCCCAGGAAAGAAACAAAAAGAAAAGCAGTCTATTTTAACCCCAGTCTGTTAATCTGTCTGCTATTGTGTAACCAACATCAGCTTCTGGGGAGACGCTGCTATCTGCTCTATGTGTCTTGATTATGAAAGCACCATCCGTGTTTCCTGTCTGAGCAAGTGCCATTCAGATCCACAATCTGAGCATGTTTATGTTGCAATTAACCACAGTCAACTTGACCTTGGAGTCATATGATGACTGATAAAGTCTTATACAGTGCCTTGCGAAAGTACTAATACACCTTGAACTTTTGCACATTTTGTCATGTTTATAACCCTAAACGTAAAGATTGTATTTAGAATTTTTTATTGAAAGTTCACACACAAGTAACAGACAACTGTGAAGTGAAAGCAAAATGATACATGATTCTATTATCTTTCAAAAAATAGAAAAGCGAAAAGTGGGGCGTGCACAAGTATTCATACAGCATGAAATAATACTTTGTGGAACTCCCTTTTGCTGCAATAACAGCAGCAAGTCTTCTGGGGTTTGACTCTACAAGATTTGCACATCTAGAGACTGACATTTTAGCCCATTCCTCTTTACAAAACAACTCCAGCTCTGTCCAATTAGAAGGAGTACAGTTGTGAACAGCAGTTTTCAGGTCTTTCCACAGATTTTCAATAGGATTTAGGTCAGGACTTTGACTGGGCCAATCTAACACATATGTTTTTTAAACCATTCCATTGTAGATTTAGCTTTGTGTTTAGGCTCATTGTCCTGCTGGAAGGTGAATCTCTACTGAGAGTAGATTACACACAGGTGGCCTCTATTTAATGTTTAGGGCAAGGTGTGAACATTCTGCAGTCATTAGGAATGTTATAAAGGCAATTTAATGCACTCAGAAAAATAACAGAATCATGTATCATTGTGCTTTCACTTTACAGTCTGTTACTTGTGTGTGAACTTTCAGTGAAAAATTCTACATAAAATCTTTATGTTTAGGGTTGTAAACATGACAGTTAAAGGTGTATTAGTACTTTCGCAAGGCACTGTAGATGATCACTCATTCATGTCGTTCAGTGTATCTTTTCTGTTAATAATCTCTTCTCATAGTTTAATTACATAGAGCGGTGGTTCTCAAAGTTTTTCTTTTTCAAGTAGCTCCAAGCCTAAATCAAGACCAAATCTGTAAGGCCCGAAAATATTCTTAAAATGTATTAATTATGGCATGTGTAAGCTGAGTGTAACAAATGTCTAGACTTGAAAAACACCAAGGCTTAAATCAAATGTGAATAAATAAATATATTGAGGTAAATAATTGATAGCCTTTTATGGATTTTTTTAAGGCAGGAAGTTTCAAATGTATTGAGGAGGTTTTTATGTTTCAGAGTGCAACATTTTAAAGAATCTATTGGCTTCATCCATGAATGCCGCCTGAATGGTGGTGCATGTTTGGTTCACTGGTAAGTTTTAGATTCTTCTCACATCATTTTATTCTTACTAACTCCCCACCCTTTGCTTCTGCTAATGTTTGTTATTATCATGTGGCAGTCTTGCAGGTGTGTCCCGCAGTACGACGCTAGTGGTGGCCTATTTAATGACTGTCACAAAGTATGACTGGGAGGAGTGTTTATCCGCCATCAAAGCTGTTCGCTCATTCGTGGGCCCAAACTATGGATTTCAGCAGCAACTACAAGAATATCAAATGAAACTAGTGTCGGAGGTAAACAGAAGACACTGAAACGTACCTTTGAGAGTCATTCAGCCATCTTTGTTCAAATGTTTTATGGAGTATAGAATCAAATTTGTATAGTTTCAGAATTACCATATAAACTGGCTCTTTTATGGGGAACTAGCAAACATTCTCTATAGACTATCATCATTGTCAATATGAAGGGTAGAGAAAAGATATGAAAAACAGCTGTAAGCTCAGAATGTTTTCAGCAGCAATCCATGAGTACTGTAGGAGAATGCTTGTAAACAAACATAACCTAATTTCTTGTTACAAAAGAAAGCAATTCGAGTGGTGATACTGAATACCTTGCTCCAACAAATCCATTTTTAAATGAAACATCTTGCATTGTTGCATGATCCTGTTGATCTAAAGACGGTAGTTGTGATCTACAAGGCACACAGCCACATGCTTCTTTACTATACAAGAAATGTTTCAATCAAGAGGAATTAGATACAACCTCAGAGGAACTAGGTGTGGACTAAAAGAGTAGGTGCACATCTGTTGATCTATGGAACAGTTTACATGAACCACTTGAGGGCTCCAAAACAATTAATATATATTTTTAATCTATAAATTAAACCTTATGGAAAACTAGTACACTTGAATAAAGGCAGGGAGAATGGTACAGCGGGTCGTCTCATGATCGAAAGGTCGGTGGTTCGAATCCTGCCTCCTGAAGGTGCATACTGTCGTTGTGTCCTTGGGCAAGACACTTCACCCACCTTGTGGGTGAAGTGTCTGCGTACATTGGTGTATGAATGGGTGAGAGGTTCCTAGCTGTAAAGCGCTTTGAGTGCCTAATGTAGGTGGAAAAGCGCTATATAAATTGAGACCATTTACCAGATTACAGAAAATATATGACATGTATTATATAGTTCATAATAGCCAAAGAATTAACTACTACTAGAATTGTTGCCATAAAAATGTCCATAACAAGAAACCCTTTGCAGTCCATCCAGAGGTTGAGATCCTGACAGGCCCAGCTGTTCCAGATGCTTTTTGCTTTGAGAACAAAGTGGTCGGGGCTGACTGTCAATCAATCTAAACAAAAATGAAAGTACCAGCTTGAATTAGTCATCAGCATGCGCTCCTCTGCAGTTTTATATTGTTGGAGTACAGTATATACGGATGCTTGTCACTTATTTCCGATCTTGGACTTTTTTCTCACACACCTATTCGTGACAATCGGCTTGACCCTGCCGTAGGGAGGAGAAGGGGAACTGTCAGGGGGTTGCTGGGGTTGCATTAGTTTGGCACTGTTTATCACGTGTTGGGCGTTACAGTCAGCGTCTTGCAACACAGAATGACTGAAAAAAAAATGTCTGTAGATTTCGAGGATTTAAGAGGAAATGGGATTCATGTGTGTGTTTTTTCCCACATCTACTCAGAAGAGAAAGTAAGGAATCACAACAATAGAAGTACATTGCACAATAGTATGTCATAAATGTGGGTTTGTCAACATATTAAAAGTATAGGGTCTGCACTACCATCATTTTTATTCTAAACAAGTCAACACAAATAATCTCATTTGTTTTTTTGTTGCCATACTGTGACATCATCAGCATGCCCTCACATATCTTATAACTCCGGTATTCTACATTTTAATTTTATTATTATGGAGTGCGCCGGGAATACAAAATGTCAACGATCAGTTTTGAAGGACTAAATGTGAGAGTGTTTTCTCCTCAGTACCGTGCCTGGTTGGAGTCCAGTTTCAGCCCCAGTCCCTTCAAAGAGCAGGAGCAGGTGGGCGCGCTTCTAAGCCAGTACACAGAGCAACAGGAGAACCAGAGGAAAGAGGGGGCATACAATCGCTGGTCCAGTCATACACGGGAGGACTCTACTTTGCCTAATGCTGATGATGATAATGACGAAGATGAGAGCTGAACTGTCACGACTACTCTATCGCTTTAGGACATATGGGATCCCTCTCTTTACTCTGATTTATGCTGCCAAAGCCAGTTCACATGGTGTTGGTTCACTTTAAATTGAACCTTTTCACACTAATATTGTGTGGTTGTATCATTATTATGTGTACTGCCTCCACGGACGCCTTAAAACACAAGTACTCCCATTTTGTATATTTAGCTTTGGAGCCTAGAATTGTGATTTGTTTTCATGTGATTCAGACTTCCTTTTTAAGAAGTAATTTCCTCTGCACTGATTCTTGTTAAAAAAATAAAATAAAACAATGTTCATTTTCATAACAGATGTAGCCATACTAGCCATACTAGCCATAGGCCTATATTTCTTTATTAAATGTGTGACCAGTGACTGGGTTGTGTTGTCTGTGGACACCTATAGGTGGACAAGAGGACAGCCTACTACTATGAAGGGTTTGTGTTTTACAAATAGCCTACCTTAGTTCCACAACAGTGTACGCTGTTGTTTGTTCGTTTTTATTGTAAACAACTTTTTTTTTTTTTGCAATAATAATAGCCTAATAATGAAGACAATCTGCTATTTAGGCTAAGCTACTTTTTTGTGATATACAAAATAAATCTTTGAATCATGTAATTGTATTTTTTTCATTTGAAATGTAATGTCTGCAGACTATTTGAAAGACAACGGTTCAATTATTTGGTCAATGTAACTGTTCAGTTGATTAAAATGTTATTTTCAATTTTGCGTTGCTGCCTAATATTGGTACTATCAAAATCAATTTTATACGCTAAGAAAGAACTGCCTGTGGATACTGAAGAACACATGTACATTCTCTGTAGCCCAACAGGAAGCTTCTTTTGAATGGGTGTGGGTGGATCACAAAAATCCCCTTAAAACAGAAGGTAACTTGTGACTACTACATTATGTTACTCTTTATCGGCGTCGTTTTAAGCGTGGGCAGCACCTTTACAACCTAAACCAAGTCATGCCATTTCTTGTAAATGCTGTGGGTTCGAATAACTCTTCCGGAATGGGCTGGCGTTTGGACGCGTCTGTAGACTGATAGGGCAGAGTAAAGTGCGTTAACAAATCACCTCCGAGACATTTCATTCATAACAGAGGCTTGATGAGACATGTGTCAGTGACGCGCAAGTTTGGACTAAATCTTCAATTGTTTGTCAACAGTTATTTCTCCGCCATAATGTAAGTGTATTTATGGGGCCTGTTTTAACAGATTTGTTATTATGTGTATCTAACAAATGACACTTTAATTCAGATTTACACACTTCATCTCGAGTAAGATGTCGCACTGTGGAGGACGCAGGCTGAAGCAGTGGCTGGTGGAGCAGATCCAAAGCGGGCAGTACCCTGGTCTGCAGTGGGAGGATGAGAGCAGCACCATGTTCCGCATCCCTTGGAAACACGCTGGGAAACAGGACTATAACCAAGATGTAGATGCATCCATTTTTAAGGTTGGGAAGCGCTGTGTTGTAGTCAAGCAAGAACAAATACTAGGCAATTAGGCTGCTCTTAGCTAATGTGGTAGAAGAGCTTAATTCCTGGGCAAAAATAAATAAATGATAATGTTTGTGTTTAGCAATTTATGACAATATAACTATTCTTGTGTTGACAGGCCTGGGCTGTATTCAAAGGCAAGTTTAAAGAGGGGGACAAGGCTGAACCAGCGACATGGAAGACCAGACTCCGCTGTGCTCTCAACAAAAGCCCAGACTTTGAGGAGGTGACAGAGAGATCACAATTGGACATCTCTGAGCCTTACAAAGTCTACCGCATTGTTCCAGAGGATGAACAGAGGAGTATGTCAATCATATGCTGTTTTTTTTATGCACAACAAGTTCGTAAATAATCAGTGCTTTTTGGTGACAGATGGTAAGACCTCTATGCTGCCCCTTCCAACCATTGCCACCGGTGATGTGACTGACATAGACTGCAGTCCTGATACAATGGAAGATTTCATCAAAGAAGTGAGACACTCATTCTATGTCAAAATACTTTATTACAATCTTGATATCGTCAAGTAAAACATGCTTGTTTTTTCCTGCAGGAAGAAGCTTGTAGCATCCAGTCCAGTCCAGAGTATTGGTCTCAGGGCAGCATGAACTGTAAGACAATTTTTCTAATAGAGTGTATTTACTCCAAGTCTCACAGCTGATAAAATGGTGTAAAATTACTGTTGTTTTAAAGTGACAATCAACAATGCTTTAAGACAAATGTGGTGATATTGTGGGAGACATTTGGTTGCTTTGTTGAGTCTTGAGATGGAAGAATTGACTAACATCCTGTTGGACTTTGCTGACTTCAGATTATTTCTTTGTACAATCGTGCTAGTCTTTTGATGATGCTGCAAAATAATGGCAAGACATGTTGTCAGAGATGGCTTTTCTGAGTCTGAGTAACCCATCTCTCATTTGCACTTTACAGCTTACCCTCCCCCTCAGGACCCTCTACCCTCAGGCACTGTAGGCTCAGGTATGTAATGAATTGAATGTACCGTATGTGTTTGCCCTTTGCGTCATGTCAATATTCTCAAATGTTGTTTTCCTTCACAGCATTTTCCCAGATGGTGATTCGCTTCTTCTATAGTGGGAAGTTGGCACACAGCACTCTGGTTTCTCACCCCGAAGGCTGCCGGATCTCTCCTGGACAGCACTATATGGGTCGGAGTGCCCCGTACAGCTCTGACTCAATGCAAAACGTTTATTTCCCATCTGCTGAGCTCATAGAGCACGAGCGTCAGCGCTACATTACACGAAAATTGCTCAGCCACTTGGAGAGAGGGGTCCTGGTACGGGCCAACCAGGAGGGCATCTTCATCAAGAGGCTATGTCAGAGCCGTGTGTTCTGGAGCAGCCTTGGGGAGGCACCTATGGCTTACACTGCTGTGCCTCGCAAACTAGACAGAGACGCAGTCGTCAAGATCTTTGATACTGGAAGGTTCCTACACGGTAAGGCTCTTTTTGTCCCGGAAATTATTGTTGAAATAAACAATGAAATACTGAATTTTGTTTATTTCAGCTTTACAGATGTATCAGGAGGGACAGTATCCTGCTCCCGATCCCACAGTAACTTTGTGTTTTGGAGAAGAGCTTCAGGATCATAACAATGCCAAGAATAAACTTATCATTGTACAGGTAAAAATATGTATTACGATTATTATTATTATTATTATTATTATTATTATTATTATTATATTACACCATTATGATGATTATTATTATTGTATGTATACACAACATGCTAGATTGCATTCACACTCATACACATACTCTCATTCATGCATCAATGCCACTGAAGGCACACTGCTAGTGATTTATAGCGGCATGTCTTGTTGTTTTGGAAATTGTCTACTTTGTAGAACATCTAACTTGATTATTAATCATCTACACAGATTACATTGGCAAATTGCCAGCACTTGATTGAAGCTGTGAACATGCGTCGGTCACAGCCCTATTGCTCCAACTCGAACGTGGGGATGTCAGAGGATGCTGCTTCGGAGCAGATAGCTCACATCTACCAGGACCTGTTCAGCTACCCTCAGAGGACATCCTGCTTTAGAGACAACATGAGCATCACTGCCTAAAACTGAGGGTCTTCGGCGAGCACAATCTGTGAACATGGCCCGGTAAAAGGAACAATACTGTAATGACTATTGATTATAGGCTACTTATCACAGCACCATAAAGCATTATTGTGTATGCTGACACAGAATGACTTCAACCAAGAACCAACGTCTGCAGAGTTATCAGGACAAACCAGTAGATTATGTCTGTGACTGTTCATTACTTATTACTTATTGTACATGTACAGTGATATAATTACATTTGAAATTATATTAAATATATTTTTGCATTCAGCTACAGATAGGTTTTACTATCAGGCTGTTTGATTCCTCATTTTATATAGTGCATTTCTAATAAAAGTTTCACAATTTCTTTTTCTTTTTATTTCTCTTTCAATTTCATTTTAATTACACAAAGCAGAGAATCACACAAATAAATTCATTAAAAGTGGGTTCAGAGTGAGACCAATTTGGGTCCACACGCACCTAAAAATGTATTGGATGCTATGGATGTAGTATCTAAAAAATGTTTATTCTTGATTCTAGTATCTACGGGAGAGTAGTATCCTAACAATAATAATTCTGACCTATTTCCTCATGAAAGTTATATAAAATGTATTGAAATGGCAAACAGCATAGATAATGGATATATTGTTAAAGTATTGACATTAAACAATATATTTAGGATGTGTTTGGAACATTTGTAGAGTGGTACACACTCACCCTTGTGGTTCCACCTCACACTTTACAGTATTCATAGTATTTGCAACTGAAATCTGTGAAGTCACAATCAAAGTGGTAATGGCACAAACTTTAGAGAGAAGTTGATATTTTACATTTATTTGAATAAGACCTGAATGTTTACTGCTATAAGCATTTTAATATAGTTTTAAAACACTTATAATATTGAAACCAGAACACAGTGACTATAAAAAAAAAGCCCTTATTTGTTTCTGTTGTGGTCAAATAAATAACAGTTTAATTTACCAACTTAGAAGAGAAGTTTCAGTCATATGCAAACAGTTGACCTCTTAAAATGTTACACCTGTTTAAGCATCACACTTTTGTACCTCAGCCTACATTACCAGCCGGCACTGTCACTCTTAACATTTGCTTTTGGTTTGAGACGCATAAATACTTAACACATTTCTGTGTACTTAATGCGTCTGCAGTGTGGTTCTCTTTAGATTGCGACATGTCATTTGTGGCGTCTGAGGCTTCCCACAGTAAAGCTCTACAACGATTGACAAATAGAGGAGATGTTGCCACTTGCCACCAGTGTAGCCATGATGTTTTTCTACGAACACTTTGTGGAAGCTACTTCAGGGAAAGGGCACTGATTTTTGTAATTGAGACAATTCAAACAAATGAATCTGGCTGGTGAAAACAGCAAACTTTGATTTCGGTAATTCCTGAGGACTCTTCAAAGCAATTGCTCATCTGTAGTTGTACAGTAAAAAAACAAAAACAAATGCATTGTTGTTATTACTAATATTTGTATTATTATTTTATGGCCAATTAGCATGTATTTCAAACAAAAATGGAATAGTTTTTTTTCTGCGCAGATATTTCTTTTATCATACATTTCTTTGTTAGCTTGTTTGTCAAGTTGTTTATGATCGGTGGAGTACTCTTCAGTAGTTTGTCTCCAGAGACTGTGGTGTCTCATGACAAGAATATTGTAGAGGAACTGTGAGTGGACAACCAGGTGAACAAGGACACCATCCACAGACATGTAAACCACCGAACAAGGCCAGATCCTCTCAACTGGTATCACTTCTTAAACATGTTGTTTTTTGTCGAATGAATGAGTTAAAGATGGAAACTACTTTTGGTGAAATCTTTAAAACAGAGGTTGCACTTTGTGATCCCTGAGCGCCTGATTTGGTGTTTTAGACAGGAAACCCGGGGGATGATCCAGCAGAAATTTCTTTGTAAAAAGAGGAACAAACAGCTAGCCTGTTGTGAGCAACACTAATGGATAGATAGGCAAGAAGATGACACATTTTGCAACAGATTTAAACTGCTGCAAGGGGTGGCAGGCTGACAGCACTAGATTGGCACTCACATCAGTCAGCACTGTTGCTGTGTCCTTGGGCAATCATCATTATCATCATCACCACCACCATTTAGGAACATTTCAACTCTGCCAGTTAAAGCTTTGCCGCTCTATACTGAAGTATTCCAGCCAAGGTCAAAGTTCCAAACTTTATTCAGTGAATAAAATATTCATAATCTCAGATCATTTATTAGTCTGTCTGTTTATTTTAATTTCTTTTTTTAAATAAAATCCATGACCATTGCTCGCAAGAAATTGTTTTGTAAAAGTGGAATATGCAATGCTTCAAGTGGGTGGAGATGTTTAAATGTTTCATATTCAGAAGAAACAAAACTTATGACAATAGTAGAAAGGTGCTGGCGTGAAAGCAGGGGAAGGCCGAGCGGTTCGCTGTCCCTGGGGAAACTCACAGATCAAAGATTGTTCTCACAGCTCACTGCTCTGTGTCTGTGTGCAAACAACCAAGCAGCACACAGTTGTGACACGACGTGGCTATAATCAAAGAGGTGGTGAAAATAGCATTGAAAACTATAAAACTATTTGACAACTTAAATGTGCAATGTAAATAGTGCTTTCCATGCTTGTCACAATGTATTTTAACTAAATGCTATTTGTTGATATGTTTGAGGAACAGGATCTATGTGGTTTGACACCTTGTTTCCAACTATATCATCAGAGCGACTGCAGAAGCTTTGATTACACAACCTTTGAGGCCACATGTAGTGGTAAGGTGCAGGTGCTGCAGGGATAAAGGCTATATTTAAAGCCGGTTTAAAGCTGTGGAGCAAGCGCTGAGACCACAGGGCTCTGTAGAAAGTCCACCGAGAATACATAGTTCCTACTTTGATAAACCCACAGCACAGCATCACATGTCTTAGGTGGAATTACCTGATTAAAAAAAGGTACTACCTAAGCCCTAACAGTTTAGTGGATAATTATTTACATTCCCCATTATTTATTTATTTGTTTTATTATGATTATGATAATAATCATAAAACAGTAGCCACTTCTGCCCTTGGGTAGACTGACCATTACTATTCATTAACTCACCCACTCACACAAACAAGGGTGAAGTGTCTTTCCCAAGGTCATGGGGTGACAGTAGCTCAGATGGTAAAGCGGATTGTCCGAAAACCAAGGTCGGCAGTTCGAAGCCTGGCTCCTGCTGGTGCAGACTGTCGTCGTGTCGTTGGGCACCTGTGTATGAGCTCAGTGTGTGAGTGAGTGGTTGGTTCTGGACGGAGGGTGTTGATAATGCACATTGGCAGCTTGTCATGTAGTAATATGGAGTGAATAAATGACAAAAGTAGTGCTTTAAGAAACGTGTAGGCTTGTAAAGGGCAATACAAATGTAAGCTATTATTATTATTATTATTATTATTATTATTATTATTATTATTATTATAAGCGGAATTCATTTAAACATAAAAAAACCACAGTGTATTTCTTTGCACTGTGATGTATGTACAGCCCTAGTAAATGTATTTCAGTATTTTATTGTGCTCTGCATGTTGTTTGTATTCAGCTTACTTTAACTTATTGTAATGTTTGATAAGGTTCAATAACTGTGGAGTTTGTTTGAGATTTGTGCCTGAGTATTATATACCGACAAAAAGGCATAGGCCCTCTACTTTGACCACAATGGTAGTAAAATCGATATTTCAGTACCATGTGCTTTGGCGCGCAGAAATTAAAATTAGAAAAAGGGGAAATTTGAAAACAGATTTAAATCTAAGAAACGAATCATCCAGATTGTTGATGAGAGATCAACCGTGACATGAAACGTTTATGTCAATAGAAAGAGCAACAGGGAAAATCCCACTGATAATTATTTCAGAGTAAAATATGCCTCTGCCATAGCAGATGAAGGGAAAGAAAAGCATCGAAATAGAAGAAAATGAAGAAGCTTACAAAAAAAGACGTGCTACAACCTCTGATGAAATAAATTACAGTATATACTGTAGGCCTATTTACAAGTCCGACTCGGCTACAGGATGACACCTGGTGGCAAGACGAAGGTTTGCACTTTATTAATTAATTAATTAATTAGGTTATCGAGTTTTCCCAGTTCCTTCAAATGCTAACTTGGTTACAGTAACAGGCGACAAACGCTTTAAAGAGAGGATGAAAAGCTCACTGGATCTTTGCCGTAATACCAGGTGCTCCTCAGCAAATGCGGGCAGATAAATGTTGGACAGAAGAAATCCGAGGCATGTCTGTTTTTTTTGTTGTTGTTGTTTTTTTTTTATTTATTATTAAACGCCGACGTGTTTCTACACAGGTCTTTTCAAGGCAGTGTAACGTATAATTATTATTTGCACAGTTTATGACAATGGTTCTCACGCCAAGTACAACTTCATAAAATCTCTGACCTTCCAACTCCAAGTGCCACCTCTGCTATGCCCGATCTCGTCAGGCCAGGTAGGGCCTGGTTGGTACTGGATGGGAGACCGTTTGGTGGCATCAGAAAGCCTGGGTGAACGTAGCACGTGAGAGTGGTTGGTGGTGATCTGATGGCGCAGATTGGCGGCCTTGCTTCCATCAGTCTATCAGCTGTGGCTACAATAGAAGCTTACTATTGTAGCCACAGCTGCCCTGGGATAGACTGATGGAAGCAAGTATGGATTAAATGAATAATGCACTGTAAAGTGTCTGTAAGTGTCCAGAAAAGCGCTATATAAGCACTTCCCTGAAGAAGAGATTTAATCTCAGTGGGACTTGCCTGGTTAAATAAAGGTCAAATAAAAAAAATATAAAGCCCATGCATTATTAAGAAATAGGCTAATTGAACTTTGAATATTTGAATTAAACCTGAAAAATACCAAACTTGAATTCATCACTAAAGCATGAAGGTTGAATTTATGTACAATGATAAAGCCAAACATTTGCAGCAGTACCCCCAGTGATTCATATACCACAGTTTCAGAACCACGGGTTCATGATATGAGTGGAGGCAAATACATTATGTGGGACTGTGATGATCAGTGTCATAAAAGGCAATTATAGTTATTAAGCACAAAGCCAAAACAAACAGGAAAACAGACACATCATGAAGTCTCGTTTGAGAATCCACAGAGGGAAGCACTCTCATTAGAGTCTGTGATACCTGATGCTATCTCGATCACTAGACTCAACCGCTCTCAAGTGAATCATAAAAAACACTAGTGTACAGGTTTGTTTATAATCTGTTTTATTATGGAGAACTGAAATCTTTTAGTATTTAAATCTATTTTTATTAACATTATAAAAAGTGATGTCATGAGTCATGACAGTTTCTCCAGTCACCCTCACCTTATTACTAACCACTGACAGACACCGCACTGGTAACTACTTCATTATGTAATCTATCATGTGTGGTTAATAATAATGCACATAATAAATGTTTGCTGACAGTACACTTTTGATTGTAAAAACAGTTAACAGCGTTCTGGTCCTGGATAAGTGTACTGTGTGAGAAACTGCAGGGATTTTCCCTATTGTAGTAGAGATTTTCTACAGAGTATATATTGTCAATTTGAAAAGTAAAATCTGAAAGCAAAAGTTGTTCTTTTAGGGATGTGAGAGTGCCATTGTCTGAAATCCTGTGATAGTTTACTAATACGGGGCTTTCTGAAACACAGCCTATTTCAACAATTACATTATTTTCATGTTGCAACAAGCACAAAGACTTCGAGTGGTTGCTTAGGTTTTATCTTACTTTCATGCCATAAAAAAACATCAGCAGGGGTTCACAACAGTTGAATGTCCTATTCCCAAGCCTGGATAAAAGTTGTGTCATAATACTAAGTGGTAATAACTATAGGCTATTATTATTATTATTCAGCCATGACGTCTTGAGAATGGTAGATTTGAATATTTGAATTCAACTAAGGTTGAATCACATTCATTCGAGTGAATATACACACCCTGCCGCAGTGGAACCTGAGGACACCCTAACTTACTTTATTTTTGGCTGCACTATAAACGGCTTGACTCCTTGGACAGAAGACAGCTGCAAGAGCAAGATTTACTCGTCTGAGCTCTCGAGATTCTCCATCGCATCCTGGATCCCAAAGAGAAAGAAAGGAGCAGCTCTGCCTTCAGCTTCTCCCTTGGGGTGAATTACGATTTCCCGAGTCGAGTTGGACCTGGGGAAACGTCCTGAGTGGTCATCCATCAGCCTGGGTGTCTGCATCCTCCTGAACAATGTGTGACCCCTGGGCGCAAAGAGGGTCGCATAAGGGGTGACTTCCACCTCCACCGGCACAGACAGGCACTTAAAATACACTTGTGCACAAACACCCACATTAATAGAGGTTTCTTATGAAAATGATGTTCATACACATAGGCCTGAAAGAGTGAGTGTGGGTGCTTTTGTGACTCACATCTGCATTGTTTGTTACACTGAAATATTTGTTATTACTGAAAAAGACTTCTTGTGGCAGTAATTGCTTTTAGTATCATTTTCAGTATCATTTTGTGTGATCAGCAAACTCTAAAATAGGAGGGGGTGAATAAATCAAAGGAAAGGCATAATTTAGACCTTGATTAAAGCATAGTCATTGTTGCCATAATGTGTAGCCTACCTCAAAGAGGAAGAGAAAGTCTATAATTTGACTTTTGTCGTAAGAGCTGCCACCACTTGTAGAGTCTATGGATAGGCCTATTGTTATGTGATTCCGCGGCCTCAGTAGCTGCATTAGAAAATGGCTTTACTTGGCTCCTCCTATCGCTCACCTGCGCATGTCAGTGCGCACATTAAGTTCGTTATCGGCCTTAAATAAGCAAAAATGCACTTTAGAAAATGTCCAAGTGTTGAATGTATCGCTCATTTACCTTATGATTTCGAAAGGTTTTAAAGAAGTAGGACTACTTAATTCAATATAGGCAGTGATTAATTATCAGCTAACGAACATGTCTGCTGGATTCCTGCGCTGAGGAGGCGTGAGCGTGAGAAACACCTCACAAAGAAAACATTAAATGGTGAAGGTAATAACATTTGCGGATAAAAAAAAAAAAATCGGTTTAAACATTCATCTTGTTGTTATCAGGTATACGGTAAACGAGGAAAATGGACCTAGACACTAAAGTAGCCAACAACAACAACACCGTAGAAAACCTAATTAAGGTAAGATTTCGCTACTCTAACAGACAAGACATGAATATTCAAAATTTGGTTTGGTTGGACTCCTGTTGGAAAAAAAGAGGAGCTGATATTAATTTCTTCGTTACCGCATAAGTTGCAAAAATGTACAATCCTAAACAATTTTAGAATAAATAGGAAAGACATCTTATCTACATGGAATAAAATATTGAAGAAGCAAAAATACAGTGTATCGAATTAGTGGGTTATGATAAAGTAACAGTAGTGGCAGCCGGTATTAGTAAATAAAGTCACATAGTCCTCTTCGTTTTCCCATTTGTGAACTTATGGGTCCTTGGGTATATTGGACAAAAGTGTTTTAGTGCCAAGTTGGCTATTTACTAAAAACGTTCAGGTTTAGATCTGCCTATTGCAATAATACAGTACATTCTGTTTAGTCCCTTACTATTTCTGACCTCACCTGCATCATTTTTTATCTCAGCAATGTAGTGTTTGAGGAAACTAGCTTCTCATTCCACATGCAATTTCCTGTAATAAAAGAGCAGTTTGAGATAATGATGCTGGAGCAGGCCGATGCCATGATGAGATTACGACTTTTTCACTGGGGAATGGTGTCATCTTCCGAATGTAACAATCTTGCCACTGTTAAATGTTACATTCTCATCCAAATGTGCGTAAGATATTTTACATAACAGTTTCCACAGAATGCCCTCTTCCGAAGTATGGACGTGTGGAGATGAATGGGGGCTTTTAACTTGAAAAACAGGAAGTACCCCACAGCTATTGGCCTGTTTATCTGCCATTACTCACACGGAGCAGCGCTAGGTGCCCACTGTCTCTAATCATACTCTGACCTTAGAGTTGAACTTGCCTCTTATGACCTTTCTCACATTAACACATAGCAATAGTAGTTGGAATAATTGTCTGTTTTTAGCTGGAGAGTGCCACTATTGGTCACTGCTGTGTTTATACACATTTAAAACTCAAATGTTGCTTGTTGTACATGGACATGGAACAACATGGAACCTGTTGCTCAGATTATTTTATGACACTGTTCTGACTCACTGCAATGAGGATATTGGGCAATCATAGGAAACCCTACTTGAATGTCAAAATGAGTCAATCATGTTTAAGATAAATTGATGTGGTCGAGCAGCAAAAAATGTGGTTGTCCTTGAAATTATCTTATTTACACATTTACATTGTTCACGTACTATCCGTAGTGTACACTAGTGGTGTTTGTTGACTGCTAAATAATTTAATCAATAAGTTGCATCCAAAACATTTAACATAATTCATCATTTCTGAGGCCTATATTACATGTATGTTTTTTTGTTCGTTTATTACCAAAGAAAGTTCACATGGTTGCCCATGTCTTGTTTTTGGGGGGGTGGGGGGGGGGTGGGGGGGTGTTGAGTCCTCAAATATGCTGCCTGAAAATCCTTTTAATTGACAACAATCTGGTCTTTGTGATTGAGAGAGAGAATGAGGTTTCACTCATATTTTTACAGACACTGTGGAAGATTATGTTAAAGTTATTACGAAGTGACAATTGTGCTCATCTCTGTAAATTGTTTGGTTGTTCTGTCATCATAGGGACTGTGTTTTTTTTTCTTTGTCTGCTCTCCTGTCTGCCAAGTTTGTTGAAATGGCCCAGTGCAGACTGCGCAGGCCTTTCTTGGACATGGGCTCCAGTAAGATCTTCCAGACCTGATTCAATTTCTGTCACTGAAGACAGATGAAGGCTCCATTTAGCTCTGTGCGAGTTGTCTTTCCCTTCCTCTGCGCTTAAAGGGAAGTAGCGATAGAGCTGCAGATGGAAAGTGAAAGAGTGTCACCTACGCAATGGTTTTGTTTTACCAGAAAGAGACAGTAAAGTAGGAACATATGACGGTCTGCTAATATATTTTTATTTGCCGTGACTGTGTCAATAGTGACTCACGTCTGCTTGGAGCGCTCCTTGGCCTGTGTGGTTGTCACTGCACAAGACAAAGCTGTTGAGTGGGGCCTCCCTCTGTCTGTCTGCGTCCTCTCTCAGACCATTGTTGGTTTAACCCTGGTGGGCAGCAGGCGAGCCCCACACAGCACCCAGACACTATCATGTGATTTATGATGCGCTCCCAACGAGTGCAGGAGATGACCACTCAGATCTGACCTCTGCGTCTTTATCTGCCACTTATCAAGGGCCAGAACACACTAAGAGTTTACTCACGTATTACTTGGAGAAATAGGGGTATTTTGTGACGTGGAATGGCTTTAGTAGTTTTAGTAGTAGTTCAAGCAAACGTCTTTTAACCAGGGTTGTCAGACTAATTTGTATATATTATTCCTTGTATCTAAACTAGATACTTATTTCAGAGGGTAAATCCTGTGTTTGTTATATTATTGTATGTTAGTCATCACTAATTCATAATTTTGTTGTGTTTTTATTTTTGAAAGTGCCAGATGCTAATATAAAAAGGCCAAAGGGGTCTTATTATTGAAATAGTTGTGTTTGTCCTATAGAGGGAGTCCTAACGCAATTAAATCCATCTCAACGTTTGACGTGGTGAATAGTCAGATCATGTGTTTTCATTCATGTCAATACAAGACATTTGATTTAATGCTTTGATTTAAGCATTAGTACAAATCAATTTAATGCTGAAAACAAACCAACCAAAGGTAATGCCATTTGTTCAATGCAAAATTCACACACATACCTGAGGGTTTCTTGAGGAGCCAAGGAAAAGAAACATTTCCCCACAGACTTGACCATAGAACATCTTTAAAAACAAGCACATTGGGTTAGGGTGATGTGATCTATTTCTGCTGCGATGACACACTGCGGGTTTCACTGGAAAGAGAACAGCATCCCTACTTCACAATGAAAAGGCCCACACAGACAGCGACTGTCCACAACCAGAAACAAAAAGTCACTTGTGACAAATTATTGAGAATAAAGCACACCTAAGTATGATTATGCTAAGCAGAAGAGACACACATACACACAAAATCAGAATAGCAAATTGTGTGGGAGCAGGTCTTCTGTAAAAAGTGACATGAAGACACTGTACAGATTAAACTCGTAAACCCCAGCTCTGAAGCACACACGGCATGGTTTGGCCAAAATCAGTAAAAATCTACCTTCGGACCTGCTGGGTGAACCTTTATGGATATGAACTCATCTTATCTCTTGTAGTATTACTTATGGCACCAAACAGAGATCAATTTGTCTCAGTCAGTTGAGGGCAGACCTCACCCTTTCACTCCTCTTTCTAATGATTTATGTCCTCCTCCATTAGCCCATCAGTCACTGGATTAGCCACTAGAGGCCTCAGCAAGCCTAGTGCACACGCAAGCACATCGGCCAATGTAAAACCTCATAAAAGACGCCGAATTCGTCCGTGTGCATAAATACATGGACTAGTTTATTTGGGGCTGACACAAACTGAGCATATGTTTCCATTATCGTACAGTTAGTCATTTTGGCATCTGCAAGAATTTGATAATATGCAAAAGTGTTGTTCGGATAGTCACTGTTTATTGGGACATGCTGGGAGATACTGCTGGCGCTTGTCCCCTGTTGGGACTGTGATAGTCCTACAGATAAGCTCCATCTCCATGTACAATCACAGCTCCCGAGATCGGCTCTCTTCCCTTAATAAGTAAATGACCTCTAATTCCTTCTGTGATTGGCTGCTCTCAGTCTGCCCGGCCCTCATGTAAACCAGATGTCACTGTACCAGTCAGTGCAGAGGTTACATATGCTGCCTAATGCTGGGCCAACACGGCACCAGGGGGCATGTGTCTTCTCATGGACGCACATGTGCTCAATTTACGTGCGAGGCATCGTGGCTGATGTCTTCGCATGTTTCGCTCAACCCAAGGTGAACTCTCACCGCCGCATCTCCAATTGTTCTCCATCTAATCACCGCTCGGCCTCTTCATGTTCTCCTCTGTCACCAGCACTCCTGTCCTTTTATCAGTACAGCCGTCCCGATCCCCAGCGGACTCATTGCTCTCGCACAATAACAAACAAAGGCTTGTGTGGAGTGCTCTCGGCCAAATCCAATTGGCTAATGAGGGTATCAATTGATGTTGAGGTGTAACACAACAAGCTGTGTGCGGTAGAGCTTTCATTGATCAATAGGCACATTTGTCCACTTGGACTGTTTGACATTCTCATTCTTCATTGGATCCTTATCATGTAAACACACAGGATCTTTAAACCAGGGAGATCCCTGTACTTTGACATGTTGCTCTTTTGTTGCATTTTCATCCTTGTTTTCGTATTTTGACACTTTTTTCAAGAAGCTTTTAGATTTGGGTAAAGCCGAACTGGAGAAAATGTGCCTGGTTCAGGTGGGGGTTAAGAGGTTAAGGATAGTGCTGCCCATTGTTTGTTTTTTGAAGGTTTTGTTTTGTGTACATGACTACAGCTGTTCACTGTGTTTGTAAATGTCCTTACGAGGATTCCCCGCCAATTCCCTAATAGTGCCCCCTGTCTGTGCCATGTGTTCATTTTTGGAGCGTCCATCCATGAGGTTTCTAAAAATACTCCTCTCTCGCTGTTACCCCGTCCCTCCACAAACAGACGGTCAGAGCCTAAGTACAGCGGGGCGATGAAGCCCAGGCTGACCCTCCTGTGGGCTGCTGCCACTGACCCGTACCTGTCTCTGTGAGTTTTACAGGCAGCTTCACACCGCTGTGTCACGCATCGCCACAGAGAAGGCCCACAGACACTGGGCCTTTGTACCGGCAGCCGCGTGTGGGAAGAACCTTCTCCACTCACTGCTCCATGAATGGATATTTATGTCTCAACCTTATGTATCAGACTGGCAACGTTTGACCTACAAAATTGTGTAAATACGTTTTATTTTCAGTATTTTAACAACCACTACTTAAAAAGGTTCTGTAGATAATTTGAACTCGTCTGGTCCAAGCTCCTTCCTAAATGCCCTTTCAGCGAGCAAGGTGCAGTCATACAAATATTACGATAGATGATTTATAATCAGATACACAGGTCTGTTTTGTTCAAATGTCTGCTTCCACGAGACTAGGATAACAGAAAATAAAAATGAACCCCCATCTGAACCGAGCACATTTTCTCCAGTTTGGCATTACCTAGATAAAAGCTGGTTGAAAAAAGCTTAAAAAAAAAAAGATGAAAATGTGACAAAAACATGATTAAAAAAAGTGATGAAAATGTGACTAAAACATGATAAAAAAGTTACAAAAATGTGACTAAAACATAAAAAAAAGTGATGAAAAAGTGACAAAAACATGATAAAAACATTAATGAAAAAGTGTCAAAAATATAATTAAAAAAGTGATGAAACTGTGATAAAAAAAAGTGATAAAAACGTGACAAAAAGCGACAAAACATGACAAAAAAGCAATGAAAAAAAAGTGTAAAAAAGTGAGGACAAGGCATTAACAACGCGAGGAAAAATATCCATTCAGATCAGTTTTGTAGGTCTTAGCTTTCAAATGAGGCGTTAGACTGGCTCTAACCTTTTAGATTTGGCTAAAGCTTAACTGGCGAAAATGTGCTTGGTTAAGATGGGGGTTAAGAGGTTAAAAAGTAAAACAGGCAGAAAATGAATAAAGGGTAAACACGTTGTAGGAAGTGTGCTTCTAAAGGCTGCCATTGAAGAGTGAACAGTCCCATGAATTGATAACATATTTATCATTCATGTGGCAAAATCATGTTTTATACATGATTCATCCCTTTGGAGACAAATTGTATCACCACAATAATTGCAGCCTTTGTGATTTGCTAAATGCGACCATTCTCATTGCCATTTCGATTTAAACGTTTAGCCCTAGATGAGGTTTATTTCCTGCACAGACAGTTTAGGAGGCAATCATGATGAAAAGCAGATAGATACATTTCTGTCCGGACTCAAACCCGGCATCGAGTGCACTATTGAAACATATACCACATAGGAGACGTAGTAATTATAAATCTGTACTTTGTTTAATACTATCCATATTGCATTGCTTATTTACTCATATTTTTGCATCTGTCCACCAGCTATGTCAGTGCATTGATATCCAGTGGCCCGTATAGTGTGACGGTGCAGGGCAAATAAACTTCATCTGGAAGCCATTAGGATTGGCTGGAGCCCTGCAGCTAAGAGAGCTTCTGCCCGTTACGTCCTCCTCCTTCACGGGACAAGCTCTTTCTGTCTCCGTCACTTTGCTGTTTCAAGTACACATGAGAATATTTTAGAGAGACGTGCAACAGAATGACTGACACACAAGCCAATGTTATGGGCAGAATCCTGTCTATTTGGACCCCTAACAGGAACGTTCTGGTCCCGCCTGGAGATCCTTATCGCGTTGGCGGCACTGTCTGATTTTGTGTGCGACTGCGAGTGTGTATTAGCTTTGTCCCTGGAGAGGAGTGCAGATAGGAGCCTGGAGGCCACAGGAAATCCACAGAGACAGACAGATGGAGAGAGTGAAGGCTGTCAGAGTGATGCACGGGGGAACAAAAAAAAAGGTTCCCTTGCTTAAAATTGATACAAGATTTAAAAGTCCCCATCCTCCACCAACGATGAGCTTACAGTGTAGAGCTGATCGATTATGGAAAATATGTTTTTGTAATACATTGGTGGATTTCTTTTTAAAATCGAGTTTTAGTACAGAAAAAAACTCCCCAAGAGGATACTTTGCAGACAGACAAAATTGCTAAATCACATCGATTGTGGGTGTGCCTTTAGTCTATTACAGTGTGCTGAAATTCTGGGCTTTTCTATGATCGCGTTTCATGATAGAAGGCCACAAAGGCATTATCTTCACATCTTTATCTCTTGGTAGTTGCGTCATAGACTTTGCAAAAAGCTAGTTGAGTCATTCGACAATAGCGTGAACCTGAAGATGCTGCTAGCGTCACTATGTTATGACTCAGGCCGACCGCTTTTGGTCATGCAGCTATTTAAATCTATTGAAATCTTTATTGGGCGCGTCGTTGAAGACATGTGCGCTTTCCCCTTGTGAAACTCCAGCGCTCGGACGTACAATTAAACCTGATCAACAGCCCCGTTAGACGATCTTGGCTCCGCGGCTGTTCCAACCCCCCCCCAATAATCTCCTCGCATGCTGTAGGTTTTTCATTTTGGGATATTGTGATTTCAGTCAGGCTGCTCTTGTGGCCTTTAACAGTTCACTTCCACTCACGGCGTAGAAGCTCGATGACTGAGCGCTGGTTAGAGAGGGACCACCCACACACACGTAGATTCATCTGCTGTCCGGTTCGCTCCGTTTCTCCACATCTTTTTATATGCAACATTCACATATGTCCAGGCTGAACAATCACCCAGTATGAAGATCGTGGCTGGAGGAAAAGACTGGACTTCAAGTGACCCATGAGCCCTCATGTCTGGTCTGTAGCCGAATAGCAACTTTCTGTTGCAGTAAACTGTCAAAATCAAAACAGAATGAGTTTCCTCTAATATATAGTTTCATCCGTTGACTCAACTGAATCCAGATCCTTTTTTGTGCTTTGTTTTATTTGTCATACACGCAAGAATCTCCATCATACTTTGTATGGGAAACCCGAGCACCCAGAGGAGATATACAACGATACAGGCTGAAGATGCAGAAATGTTTTGTCTGGTTCGGAAATCAAACCCTAGACCTTCTTGCGGGTCGGCGGAAGTCTTAACCACTGCTCCACCATGTAATAGTACCTGCCTGACTAAAATCTCTTAGTGAACAGAGGGATAGACACAGAAATATCAGCAGTGCCACCCACTGAGAAGCTTGGTACATATCAGATAATGGCAGATCCCCCAAAGCTCCAAAATGGGCTTGCAAATTACCACCACCTCCTCCGGCTTTTGCCTGCATACCAACATACCCCGATCCCCCTCATCCTGCTCCTCTCTCTCCCCATCTCTGTCCCGCGCCTTGCCTCTCAGATTACTGTGTGGAGCTTTTGCCTGGTTTACAAGACAGTTAAGTCTGCACAGAGCCATCCAGACCCGAGCAGGAAGAGCAGAGGCTTTTCCTGAATTGGCTTCTCAATGACACTGTTTTACAGGTCATACAGCTCCCGTAAACCGCCCCGATAAGACAACATCATAGTTCCTGGCAAAACACGGGGAAAATGCCTTTGGTTTTTGTCAAATTTCATTCTTCCTGTATACCTTTTTGATTCGAACTATTGAAAGGATATTGATTTTTTGTGGAAACAGCATACTGTTCTGTTGTTGTTTTTTATTGTATTTTTTTATTACAGAAAAATAGAGAAGAAATCCATAACCACCTAATTGACAAACACGAGACAAAACATAACAATAACAAGACATTTTACAATAACCGAAATACTCACAAGCCAAAACAAGTGACACAACAGCAAAACACATCGTCTTTGTTGTGCAATGTCCCTGTCAAATAAATAATGCAACAGATATTTCTGTAACTGTGTTGTTAAAGCCACTAAGCTTTCTGGGATTCCTGGCAAATTCCCTCATACACCAAGAGATTTTAAAATGGTGGATTTGAAGTATTTTGACACTATAGTAAGTGATATGTGGCCCGGCAGTAGTGACAGTAGCTGTAAGTAACAAAATGTAGGTTTTTATTTTGCCTTTTTAGACGGCGCTTTGTACATTTCACATTGCAGCCCCTGTCCCGTGCTCGTCCCGGCCTCCTGATGACACTGGTCCACTTATGCAAAACGATGTTTAACTGTGGACTTCCTGTCTCTCTCGCACCCCCGTGACTCCGCGTGCACCCTCGAGCCGGCGTGCTTCAGATGATCTGTGGCCTCGCGCGCAGGTATTCAGGGCTCATGTTCTCTGTCTCTGTGAGCGAGTGTACATTAACGGGATCATGTCCAGCGTGCGTGTGAGTGTTGTTAATGTGACTTGGTCCCAGAGACAGGACAGATGGAAAAGGGGGCTAGAGAGAGAGAGAGAGAGAGACCAGGAGATCACCTTGTTGGATAAATTGTTTGACATGCACACGGAGGACATGATAAACAGGAAGACCCCCCGCAGTCTTCCCACAGCCACACGCCAGGGTCATCTCAAGCATCCCCAAACCAAACATGTCACACAAAAGCATGAGCGTTGTTATCAGACCAAGCAGGGATTCCAAACGCTCGACTTTTTGGATGAAAGACTATATTGTTAGTGATATGGCGTTATCTTTACAGCAGGGGGTTTAGTATATACAATTTGACCATGTAATTGTTCCCCTGTGGAAAAAACATACCTGACTGGAGTAGTATTTGGCGTCATCCGTGCAGGTTTGTGTAATCTGTATTTCCTGGATTTCTGCCTAGTAGATTGGGTCCAGAAGTGTCCAATAAACCATCACCGTACCTGTTCTGATCAGTTCCACGTTCAAACTGCATTCATTGTGGCGCCATCGATTTGACGACTCGGCGTCACGGGGGTCGTGTGGCCTGAATAGCGATTGCCGCCCCCCTCCCTAAATGTTTGTGTAATTGGCTTGTGTTAACCTTGTGACCCCCTGACTGCAGCCTGAACTCCCCCCGATCACGTCACTAAAGAGACTTGTCACCACAATAAGCAACAATATTGTGCCTGATGGTGCGTTACCCTGCCATGATAAAAACTCAGGCGCTTAGTTTTCCTTCTTATATTTAGAAGGAATAAAAGCCTTACACATTGTGATAAATAAAAGAATCATCACGCATCTCAATAGAGGCATAATATTACAGGATTAGCAGGTTTTAAACATAACCAGTGGAGGAGACTATTTTGCTGTTTGTAAAGGATATTGTTCGGCCTAAAGATTATTTACTAATTGTAGACATTCAAATTGTGATCTTGATTGCATTTGTATTAATTGTGCAGTATTTTGAGACAGCTCTGTGGCTTCTATACATTAGAAAACATATAATATGATACATTATGTGCCTGTAGTTTGTCGTGAATGCTTTTTTCTGTCGCGAAGTGTGTCTTCCCTCACACTCACCCCCAAATCAAACCTGACTTTGCTCCAAGTGTCTTTCATTTGCAGTGATTTGTTCTGTTTTTCCGTGTCATGTTCAGAAGGAAATGCATTTATGTAACTAGATGCTGTGATTACAAGCAAACATCTGCCTGAATGCAGTTAGCCAGCGCACAGAGGCTGACACTCTGGACGGCAGCAGATTAAGACGCCAACATTAGAAAACTGATATACGGCCTCTGTAGGAATGATAAAATAATGACATGCAAATAAGGTTCACAGTATTCACTGAGTCAAAAGATTTGATCATTTTCGTTCATGTTTATTAGCCTTTTTCGACCACTCATCCGTCATTTATTCATTTATATTTGAAGTGAATACAAATATTGGTAAAGAGCACAACAGCTACAGTATTAACAGCTCCACCAGAGGGTTTAACAAAAGTCCATATAAGAATAGTGTGTCATGTTTGTGGGTATGCAGAGAGGTATCAGAATGCAGGACCCTCGAGTGTAAACAGTGGGGCATCTGCTGCTGAGAGAGGAGACTGTCCACGTCTACCTTTGTGTGAAATGAAAAGACATCTACTTTAAAAGGGAAATTCATAAAAAGGAGCAGTTTAGAGGATGAGCTGTATCAAAGTATGTCATCATCAACCATTGAAAAGAGGTGACTATATTTTGATCTTAATATATTAGCGGTGTAATCATCTCAGCTTGATTTCTTTCTTGAATCATGTGGTCTTAAACATAGCAATCAACTGGTGGGTCAGGGCCCAGAAGTGGGTCTCTTTCCAAAGCATGAATACTGAATTACTGCATTGGGATGAAAACACTTCTGGTGATGGGTAGTTTTGATTTTGATGTAAATATTTGGGGCTTAAATCAACAATGTTTTTTTTTTTAATTTCTGTATTTTACATATTTATTTGACTAAAACAAAAAGTGTTTTGTGATTTAATGCTGAAATAAATGTTCATAATTTACTATGGTGATGGTGATGGCCATAGTACTAGTGTAGCACTGGTGTAGTGAACTATCTTGTGTAACAGAGCTAAATAATGATTGTTTGATTCTAACGATTGTTTTCGTAAAACACTGGGTTTACTCAATTGAATCTATAATCTAGCTGCAAAATCTGCCCATATCTTAAGAAGATGGAATTTACTGTGTTTGCATTAATGATTAATTGTCTTAACAAAAACAGCCCTTTTCTTGCCACGATTACACCTATGTACTTCAGTGAAAATGTTGAGCACTGGAGTAATGTACACTAATTCGGTTTTGGCAAGCATGGCGGCAACAACGCTCATGCCAGTAAAATTTGTTTAGTGAGAGTGAAGTCTAATGCTTCACAAATAGGCCAGAGAGGCGGAAGAAGTTACAGGCACAGATATAAGAAAGCGATGGAAAAAGAGCTAGAACAAGAGCAACAGCACTTCTCCAGTACATCCTGGGTGGTCCCAACATAGAAACTGTCATGTGTAAACTGTAAACTGGCCCGAACCAACAATGAGCCAAAATACTGCTGGCACTAAATACACAACATGCTAGTCTCCTTTGTTCTGACAAACGAGAGCAATAAATCCCAGGCTTGATCACTTCACATAAGGCCTGCGGGACATTACAAAAATGCAAAATGCAAAATATTGCAGAATTGCTAAAAAAAATAAAAGTAATATTAAGCCACAAACCTAAGGCCTTGTCGATTGAAGGCCGAGAGTAAAATCTGCAGATCAAAATGGCAGTAAACTCTCAGTTGCTTTTAGCACTTGCCTTAAGTGCATCTGACATTTCCACACATTTCCACACAAGAACACACACATACAACACGTAGGAAATGACACAATTTGCTTGTGATTCCAAATGTCAAACATGAAGACGTTGACCCCGGCTGAAAGGGAGCAGTATAATCTCTCAGCAATCAACTGTATGCTTCAATGGAGTGCAGCAGTTTGCCTTGTCCACAGCAGTGTGCAGCTCTGGGAACACTAGTGCCGCTGTGGTGCTACGTCACTGTGCATGTTTGTGACAAATCCTCTTCCACAAGGGAACACGCACAAACATATACAGGACTTTTCCCTGGTACTGTGCGAAAGAGGCCCACTACGAGTAACCAGGGAGAGGCAGTCGAGCGCTGGCAGGCGAACACTCATCATGCCTTACCACAGGAAATTAAAGCAAACAATCAAGGCCTTACATCCTGTTCATGAGCAGACCACACAGCTCTGATCACTATGTATATACTATATGTAGACTAGAGACTCATGTGAAACAAGTGTGCAAGACACACTATTACATCCAAAAGTTTTTTTTTTTTTTTGCACTTAATTTACAGCATTTCATGTAGTGCATAAATAGGTCAACTTTTCAGTGAAACGTCAAAGTGGACAATAAAATATTACAGCACTGTATTGTTGGCAAAATAAATGCAATGACAAGGCCTAATTACATACAGATGACTAAAAGCGTTTCTAAATTAAACTGTTAGGAGCTGCTCGTAAAAAGCGTTGACAACATTGTAGGACCGGGGCAGAGCGCTTCTTAGACCGGGGGCTACAGTCTCAAAAGACAGGTCCCCCCGTCTTTCAAACCATGAAGAGACGTTGGCCCGAAGCCCAAACCGTGCAGCCACATGTGTAGGGACACAACAAGATGCAAATATAAATATCAATACTAATGCTTTTCCCTGGGAGCCCCCGGTCTGAACAGATAAACGGATGGTCCTATACTTAATCTAAACTGCCATGTTGGGACCACAAGCATTGATGCCTTATTTGTGTGTCAATATTGCTGCTGTCATCCTGTGCTACTACTTTGGTGCTTCCTCAATGCTGGTCCCACTGGGTTTCTCGGGTTTCCATGCGTCACTGCTCCAGACAAGCTGGGGATTCTTTCAACAAGCAAATTACTGGCAATTAGGAGCACAAAGGATAACATTTATTACACAGGGGAAGGCCAAAGCCGAGTTGTATGAAACATAAAGATCTTATAGAACTGTGTTAGTGACCTTGCAAAGACATGCCTCCTACATGTACACTGGACTTAGCTGAAAAGAATTAGGCCTCATGTTGACAAGTTGAAAGAAATATTTTTTTTTTCTAACAAATAATAGTATAGAATTCTCTGTGTTGACAGCTGCAGCGATTTAATCTCAGTGCACTTTATCCTCATGCATCAACTGAGAGGAGACTTAGATTAAAAAAGAGGAGCAGCAATGGAAAACTCTATCTCAGCATCGGTGCATGACAGGATTTGATTTCTCTTCTCAATTAAGCCAAATGTACGTTAAGGGATCATGTGCGTTCCACTTTTGGCTTGGGTTTTGGTCGTGGATGTGCAATGAAATAACGTTCAACTTGATGTTAGCTCTATCAGCTAGAACCACTTTATCAAACAGCCCAACAGCAGAAATATATTACTCTAAAAGTATTTGTAGTGAAATACTGTATAATCTTGTAATATGTACATTCCATTGAAATAGCTGAAGAGCCCTGGACTCACGCTAAATAGGGCCAAACCAGCTAATAGATTGGCAATATGTAGCTCAAAGTCAGTCAGTGCTTTAGTGAACGCCTTGCTAAATTATGCTAATCACTTACTGCTATGAGACAGATGATTTTGATGCATGAGAAAAAAAAGAGAAAGATTGTGCAGCCTGAGCATTTATATCTCAATGTACTCTTTATTTTGATCTCTAATTTGATATTTGACCTTTACTCTGACCTCCTCTATCACTCGTTGTATCTATGAAGAAAAAATGGGAGATTGTCTAGTGAGTGACGACACTTTCTGCTGCCGTAAACTCTTCATCTGGCCCGCGGAGGAGCCAACATCCTAATCCCAGACCTATCATTGTAATCACTGCTCCATCACGAAATGGATTCTGTCAGGGCACGCCAAGTCCACTAAGAGCTGCACGGCTTAAACATTAGGCAGCTGCTCTGTTTCTGCTTCACTCAAATTCACATTTGGTCATACTCCACCCTCTTCCATAGAGACATGCATTATACTTTTACATGTGTCTTTGCGAGGGAAATGGACGGTCAGTGACTATATGCATTTAGCAACACTTTAAATAGGCAAAATCATTTCCTAAAAGGCTAAGTGACATTTCTGTTACATATTCCAGAGCCATTGGTCCCCTGTCTCAACGTGGCATCGCCCACCCTCGCCGCCAGAAAGTTGAGTTTATTATTTTAACTCGTGCGTTCCCTTGAGCGCCCGCTACGTGGGACTTCATAGTGTGGGGTCTCCACTCTTGTTGTGAGCCTTCTCCGCCTGGCTCCAGAGAGAGATTTATTAAAGAAAAGATGGATGGACCACAAAATGCTGCGACCTCCACTTAAGCAGCAGTAAACAAGGCTCTGTGATGGTTTAATCAGAGGTGCATGCTGCTTACTCAGCGTCGCTGTCGTAAGGCAACGGCGGTAAAGTAAACAGGTTGCACTTTGGATTTTTGGGGGGATTTCGCTCTGATATTAATACTTTGAAATAGCTTGACAATATAATAAATTATATTTTAATTGATAATATAATTGTGGGCATGTCGGTTTTTCAAGATGGTCTATAAACATGCCACTCATCCGTTGGGTAGTGTCCGTAACTATCTGAAATGAAATCAGATCGAGCGTTCCTTTTCCAACAATTAAAACACACAGAACTAATAACGTACATGTGTGGGCGATCGAAAGCATCCCTGAGACTTTGTTTTGCTCAGGCAGATTCAAGGTAAAAGTTAACATTTCCCCTGTTTGTTGTTATATCCTGGGAAAACTCCCTCTCTCAACACGTCCTACAGCACACAGCCACAAAAAAAAAAAAAAAAAGGCATGCACATCATTTCAATAATTTGGCTGCACAGTTTTCTGTTGATTTTACTCATGGTCGATAAAGTAATCCAAGAGCTTTAACATTTGACAGAAGACTGAAATATGAACGGCTAAACTAATTTAACAATCACTTGCTTCACGATCCGCCGTCAGTGTATCACAACAAGCAGCTTTGCGAAGAATCATTTCGACTGATGATCAAGAAAAATGTCAGTTTATTTTAGATATTGTGTCGTTTGCAAACACACTTTCTACACATTTTGCAGCTTTTGTAATTGTGACCGTTTAAATTGCATTTCTTTTTCTGTTGCGATAAACTGTGGAGCCTTAGTGTGAACCATTTAGTGTGTTCATAATAATGTATGTCTTTCAAATTAACGGCCACCTCACTAATGAATAAACATCAGTGAGGTCAAGAGTTCTATCATTATAGTTTCAAGAGGTATTAGTTATAATCTGATTAGCCGCTCCATTTTACAACCACTTTTTATAGTTTCATCCGTGATATTAATTTATGAGTACACAATCTGACAATCTGAATGAGGTATTTTACACAGTGCATGATTCCTGTAAACTGTCTCAAACAGGTGCAAAGATCCAGCGCAGGAGTGAGACATCACTGTTAAACACCAGCGATTACACAAGGGCGCTCCATGCTGCCAGTAGTTACACCATGCTCTCCATATGATAGTGGACATTAGTTTGTTTTCTGTAATACATATTTTTACATAAGCAAAGTTCTCCCTTATCCTTTTTATAGCACCTAAACACACATAAATAGATACAAATACAAACTTTCTTTTTTTATAGCTTCTACGCTCTGCTTAGTCTTGTACAGTGGCCTGCTCCTGACCCCGTCCTGTCTCCCTGCTTCTCCTCACTTTGACACTTTCTTGGAGTTGGAGCCAAACAGCGCGGCGTGAGGTGTGGACACAGTCAGAGAACTGTCTTGTGCATCAGCAAATCACCGCAAATGAAGTAAGACATTGTGGGCACATGTGGCACTATACCTGCCCTGGCACCCCTAACAGGGCCGTGCTTGTGCGAGGCCTTCCTGTCTAGACCGCGCACTATGATAGGGTTAACTAACTGCTGCACGCTGTCTGGGGGCTGTCTGAACATTGACGTCCATTTTCACACCTCTGCATGCATGCACCTTTTATTCTGCCCCATCCTCCGCACTCCACGGCCGGTCCAACTTTCCAACTGTCCTCCATCTACAAACACTAACTTACACCCGCTGTCACAGAGGAATTCTTCCCCACACTCAGATCGGGCAGGCGCTCTTTTTCTTTCCATGGAGAAGCACCATTTATGAGACAGAGCGAATACAAATGGTGGTCAGCAGTTCAGTGCGTTGGCGAGATGCAGCTCTCTAAATATGGCTGGACTGGACAGCGCTGCCAGGACACCACCTGGACGGTGTTCATCACAGCTTAACGTAAACACCACTTTAAAGTGACTCACTCATGCAGCACATACAGATGGAGCAAGTGTATTATATAAAGGGACACTCAAACACGCCTGGTGACCTTCACTCTTCACTTAGACAGCACTGTTAAAACTGTATTGGTTTATACTAGCCTTTGCTGGCAGCAGGCTACATTTTAACATTTCAATTATTTGTCATTGTTCATAAGCTTTTTCATATATATATTCATGTATATTCTGTTGGGAAAAAAATATTCATCTATACATTTATGATTTTACTTGTACTAAAGTAAAGTGCACGCAATAACAAGGATATATCTACATTTTATTTTAAGTTTCACCGTGGAGCTCTCATCTATTGCTGAGACAAACTTAAAGGATTTTGTGTCTGTGTGCGGACAACAGTTGTGTTTTATGGTCTTAGTCGCGGCTGAGATAAACAGTGCAGATGCCATGAGATGTTTGTGTGTGTTCATCAGTCTGCAAGAGAGACGTATGATGTGTTTAAACTCCCTGAGAGCAGCGCGGCCACACAGCAGGCCTTCTGCCTGTAACGTCATGCACTCGCCATTTCGAACAGCACTCCGTCCAAATGCTCTCCCCAAACTCCAAATTTACATTCACCAAATGGCTTTATTCTTTTAATATTATTATTATTATTTTATTGTATTTATTTATTTATTTTTTTGCCGGATGTTGTTCCTGTTGACTGGAGTAGGTAATGAGAGTTGAGTGCTGTTTCCTGGAAAAATCCAGACTCACCGCTGTACCAGCAATTGAGTCTGGTGACCGTGGCATCAACTACATTTCTAGAGCGGAACATACGTGAGCAAACAGGAAGTAGTGATGTACGATACCACAGCTTTTTGATTTGATACGATACCGATACCGGTCATCAATATACATTTACAAAACTGGTTATTTTATATATTACTAATATGTCAATTAAAATTATGTTACTTTAACTGGTTAATTAAACAATGCCAATGTGAAACTGAATACATAATGTGTGGACCTTGGTCTAAACCAGGCCCACTATATTATTTTTAATGTATTAAATATTGCACATGTTGATTGTGTTGTATGTCTGTGGATGTACTGTTTTTATCGGGCCCGTACTGGCACTTCCTCTGCAAATAAGGTTCCTAACGGATAAATAAAGTGAATTTGATTTAATTTGATTTGAAACAAAGTTTAAAATGAATACTCTAATGACAAAAAGAACCAACAGTAAACTTTAATGATATGGTTGGCTCAGCTCAATACTCGGCTGCCGTGGGGTATTTTGGCCAATGAAGTAAATAGACCTTTTGTGTTTATAATTGCTGCCATGCCTTCTTTTTACAAATGTGAATTAGTATCGATACTTTTTACCCAGTATTGATACTTAAGAAGTAGCTGTTTGGTATTGATATATCGATACTATGGCATCGATCAGCGCATCCCTAACAGGAAGCGGAGTAAACCAATCAGCAAAGGGAGGGCTCGTGTTAATGATGCAGTGTATCAGCGCTTCTGCGTTGATACTCGAACAGAATTATAATCACGAAACTCCCAAAAGTCAATGTGTTTTTGGTCATTTACCGCACATTGGAAAAAAGGTCTCAGTTCTCTCGTGCGCCATCCGTGGATTGTTATTGACGGAAACAAATCTGATTGCATGGTTCCATTTGGCAGCAGCGACAAACATGGGCATGAGGCCCAGACTGATATCCTGGTGTATACAAAATACAGAGGTATCATTCTGAACTTGCCAGGCTTTGAGTGTCTTACCAAAACAGTTCAGCTCGGGCTAAGCTTAAACTGGCGCCCTTTTTATTGGAATACCTAGACCATTTCTGGACTGTAATAAATATCTGGACTCCGATAAATATGTATGTATGTATATTTACAATAATGTTGTTGTTTTTAAAAGATGGTTTAATTCTTTTGATCTTATGTTCTTGATATGAATTTGTGTAAAATGTATGTATTTACTTTAACACAGTGCATTTTCCCACAGACATTAAGCACTTTGCTTTATGTTCTTTTACAAGGGAGCCAGGATTGAACCATTGACCTGAGCTTTATGGGAGGTAGACTGCAGTGGTCGGGCCAGCTGGAGTCTTTTCTCTCCCGTTAGCACACTGTATATCCAACAGACAACAGGGTCTGATTCACGGCGCATGAGCAACTGCATGAAGCCGAGGGCCGAGCTTTCAGTGTCACATAATCCTATATAGTTACTAGCATTTTGGCAATTATTTTGTTTGTATACTTTATTGTCCCCGTACTCTGCATTTAACCCATCCTTCGATGCCACTGGGACATCCCGTAAGGAGTAGTGGTCGACGGGGACCCATCTCCATGATGTGGAGCCAGGCTGATGGTCAGAATCACCTGGCTGGAGGATTCACCTATTGCACATGTTTTTAGTGGTAGGGGAAACCGGAGTACCTGGAGGAAACCTACGCAAACACTGGGAAAACATGCAAACTCCACACAGAAAGGGCCCAATAATTCAATAACAATTTCTTGTTAAATATTGAAAAAAGTAAGTTTAAGGAAAGTAAGTATCGTATTGCATATCGTTATCGCGATATAATAATAATTGATTTTGTTGTAATTTTTTATATCGTTGTGGACACGATATAATTTATGTTTAACTGGAGCTGAACAAGTCCCAGTAATCAAAGCAACTCAAACTCGCTCAAACATATTCCGGTCTCGGTTGCCTTATCTGCTTTTTTAAGCTACATATAATGACATGGGCTTTGGCTGTAACTGAGAAGCTACATTTTTCCGCACATTTTTGTCAACTTGAACAAGTCACACTTAACCCTCTCACATTCGCACACAATCAGTTATAAAAATATTTCCTCAACGTCAAATGTCCTGGGGCAATGTCTCTTGGGTCAGATGCACATCATAGAGCCTTATAGCTGCTCTACTGACAGACCTCCCTGAAATCACAGACTTTTTCACCTGTAAAAGGCATGGCCCCTGACTGAACGCTAGCCAAAAACATAAACGCCCCCTGTATCGTTTACAGTGTCCAAAAGCTCTAAAGCCAAGGGCAGGAGAGAGGGTTAGACTAGTTATTGTGGTACAATGGGGCTGTTGAATCGCACAGAAATTACTTTTACCACAGTGTTTTACAAGGACACCGAATGGAAGTTACAATTGTACGACAATGTTGTACATTGACTTAAGAAACAACTTTTCTTCACTGAATGATAATATGCTTGTGTTTTGGGTTTGTTATTAAGCCCTGACATTGCTGTATGTCCACAGAGACAGTGCTTTCTTGTGTACCATAACTATCTTAACTGCCGAGTCATGATGCAGATATGATATCATGTGTCTCAAAGTTGGCACAAAGCCGGAGGCAGTGCAGGAAGCTGGCGATAGCAACAAATTGTTATGGGGAAGGAAATGTTTAAGTGCAAGAAGTTGATTGCTGCCCATTCAACTCTGTGCACTTTGTCGTCGACTGGCAGTATGGATACTGTGCTACCGTCTTAATCACAGTGTATGCGGTTAGTTAGATAATATATTATTTATTATATTTAATATTAAGTAAGTAAGTGCTTTATTTGTCATTGTACAATTCCTCAGATCTTGCATAGATCAGATGAAGCTTAATCGATTTTATTCATCAGACTTAATGGACTCTGCTGTTAGACCTTTTTTTGAAACCTGTTGTTGTTATGAATACATTATTAAACTCAGTGTATCATTAGGTCTCTTTGTGGGGGGCGTTGTATTGACTTTTTTCTCTTGTAAATGGGCCGTGCAGTGCTGAGTTGCACATGTGCGCCACAGGCTCTCTGTCCTCAGGTTTAGTCTATGGGAGATGAGCGCTAAAGCTCTACATCTGAGCCTGACCACTGTCCAGGCCATTGCCTTTGTCAGAGCATGTGCACATACCACCTGTGGGAGCAGTGTGCTGTGGCGGTTACGAAATGTTATGTTCATCTGAGGATGAAAAAATTAAAAAAGCTGTAGTGTGTACTTACAAGCAGTAGCTTCAGGTTTAATTCAGTTATATAGACACAGTTCCAGTTATTCATTTTAGGCGGTGCGCAGACTCATAATTTTAAGCACTTCATTATGTTAGGGGAGCTCCTGATTTCTACACCTAACTAGTCTATCAGTTTGTGTGAATCTGCCTTAGTACATTTTACCCAGAAGGACTAGCGGTGTCTGTAATGGGGCTTTAGGGGGCAGTAGTAGTAAACAGATATGGAGCAGAGCAGATTCTTATGGTCTGCTTGCAGCACGCCCCTCACAGTTCAGCAGTGACTGCACACTGGAGTGCTGTTTCTGTCACTCATTATTTTAGACACACACACTAACACATGGACTAATAGTATTTTCTTACCAGTACTGCTCTTGCACAGAAAGAGGACGTTTTTCCAATAAATATGGGGAGAATAGGACTGTTCATACAGTTGGCCCCATGTTATTGTCCGCGTTATTTGAACTGTGCCTTGAACACTTGCTGGTGATAATTTGTCTTAAAATGATACAAGCCATTTGCAGTATAAGTTAATGAACTAGCCTGTGGTTAACAGGACTAACACATCTCCGCTGTTGTGAGACTGAGTGAGCTCAGGGAGTACATGGTGACGAGATGGGGCAGGATATGTTTCCAGTGGTGAGCTTTAACCATGTGTATGAACTTGTCCAGAGACCTGTGAAGGAAATCCACAGCACCTTTTGGCGTAGAGGCTGTTTACAAACATCTCAGTGAGTGTCACGTCGCACACACTGACTGTTAAACTGTAAGAGGAAAGAAAGCCATGCTACCTAATCATTTCTGTCTGTGATAAGAGCAGAAAGATTGCTTGAACTGTGTAGGTAGCTTGAACTTTATTATTGTTGGACCCCAGGAGGAATAGCGACTGTTTAGCTGCGCTAATGGAGATCCTTTCAACTAAACATAAAACACAAAAACTTAGTAAATGTTGCATGTCTTGGTAACACTTTATATTAAACTACCGTTGATATATTGTTCCTGCCAAATTTAGTAGAATGTAATGTGCTATGTAACACTGTGTAATAACGTTCCTGTAGTTTACATACATGATGAAATAATGTCTTTGTAGGTTGGAGGAACATAATGTCATAAGACATAAGACCCTAACGCTATCCTTCAGCCATAACCCTAAGGGTCTTGTGTTTTGTAGTATAAAATAAAGTGTACCTCCTGTCTTTCTACAGTATATATACAGAACAATAACAGCAACGCCACCTGTTTTCATGGACATTTGATTGTTTACCTTATTTAGACCTGGACAAACATACATACTGAAATGTATGACTTCTGTAATAGTTGAAGAATTGATATTTCAGTGTGCTTTGACTGTGCTAGAGATCTTTAAAATGAGCAATGTGAAACTAATCTTGGTTTTGTAAGTATTTTCCACATCACAGTAGGCCTTTGTGTCTGAAAAATTGCATCTTAATATATATATTTTTAAATTGGACAAGAAACTGTTTTAATCTACAATCTTCCTCATGGACAGTAAATAGCCAGAAGACTAAAGTAAAACATTTTTTTACAATAGGCTGAAGTTCCAGATCTGTCCCAGTGTGGGTATTGTATCTAAACGGGCCTTCCATTTTCACTTTGCACACAATAGAATACCCAAGTATTGTTTCTTCTAACACACCGAATGTACAAAGCTTATTTAAAATGAAGCACCCACCCAAAATTTTTGAGATTTTGACTGACAGCTTGTAGTAAAAATAATAATAAATTACAGAGCGCCCGAATGATTCTGGGCGCTCTGTTGTCGGGGGCTTGGTGCCCCTGGTAGGGTCTCCCATGACAAACAGGTCCTAGGTGACGGGTCAGACAAAGAGCGGTTCAGAAGCCTCTTACGAGAGACCAATAGGCCCGGTTAGAACCATGAGGCCGTCCTTCTGTGGACCCACCACCTGCAGGAGGAGCCATAGGGGCTGGTGCAATGTGATTTGGGCAGCTCCAACAGCTACCCCCACAACCCGGCAACGGACAAGAGGAAGAAGATGGATGGATGGATGGATATTATTATTATTATTATTATTATTATTATTGTTGTTATTGTTATTATTATTATTATTATTGTTATTATTATTATTGTTATTGTTGTTATTATTAGTATTATTATTATTACCATATCAGCATTTGAGCTGATCTGGTCAGTTAATGAAAATACCATTCCAGTACTCACCCCTGGACAGCAGTCTGTGATGGGCCGATGGATGATCAATCCAAGGCACAAGCTGTGCAGAAAATAAAAAAAATAAATAGGCTGGGCCGGCCCATTTTGGGGGAGTAATGGAAGGGGCAGAGGGTAGGGGGCTGATCATGCGTGCGGCACATGTACCACTGATGCGCAGAAAATAAAAAAATAAAATCTAACGCACCGGCCCATTTTGGATCCGGCCCACGGGTCAAATGCCTGGTAAAATATCCAGTCCGCGGCTGGGCTCAGGTCTTCAGAGTATGCGGGCAGCCCCGAACAGCACCGTCTTGATAATAATAATAATAATTATTATTATTATTAATATTATTATTATTATTATTATTATCATCATCATTAGTAGTAGTAGTAGTAGTAGTAGTATTTTTTATTATTATTATCATTATCATTATTGCTGATGATAATCACTATAGAAGTGCATAAATATTGTATGGACTGAACATCTCTCCTCTGCCATTCATCATTTGGTTCAAGTCTGTCTCCTGGACAAATTCAAGCATAAAGTGTGTGTTTATTTTCAGAATGGTCTGCGTTAAATCTAATTTGTGTGGGATGGGTGCAGGGAGCCCTAGAGGAGGAAGAGGAGGAATGTGACCCGCAGAGGTCAGCAGTCGTCTCCAGTGTTACCGGGGCTCCTGCGCCTGGGCCGGTCCTGGGTCGAAGGTCAGTGGGCTCACTCGTGGGCTCTGTCCTGGAGCCCGCCGGCACCAGCCTCAATTTGTAAAGAGGTAGAAGTGACCCCAGAGGGGCCTCCCCCGACTTCCCTGGCCAAACACAGAGTTTAAACACTACCAGCCTCCCCCGTTCCTCCTGTCTCTCCTCTGCTCTGCCATGGCCTGCAGCGTCAGATGCTCCTCTTAATAAGAGGGATTACCCTGGGCAGAGCCAGAGGAGGGGGTAGCAGGTATGCCCCATCTCCCCCTCATTACTCTCTGGATTTATGTAGTATAATTAGCCTCGTTTTCATTGTACAACACTTAACATTTCAGCGGTTCTGTAAAATGTAAATTGGTCCTATTTACTAGTTGTATAGAGCCCAGCACAGTTGGTTTCAAGAGCATTATATCTATAGCCTTTTAAATATATCTTCTATAATATGATATAACATAGATGTTGTTACATCGTGGGGCGACGGTGGTGCAGATGGTAGAGCGGGTCGTCTCATGATCGGAAGGTCGGGGGTTCGAATCCCGCCTCCTGAAGGCGCATGCTGTCGTTGTGTCCTTGGGCAAGACACTTCACCCACCTTGCCTCCAGTGTCTGCGTACACTGGTGTATGAATGAGAGTGTGAATGGGCCCCCTATGAGAGACCAACAGGCCCATTTGGAACCATGAGGCCGTCCTTCCGAGGACCCACCACCTGCAGAAGGAGCCATAGGGGACTGGTGCAATGTGATTTGGGCAGCTCCAACAGCTGCCCCCACGACCCGGAAACGGACAAGTGGGAGAAAATGGATGGATGGATGGATGGGTTGTTACATTACAATTTGAGTGTACTAACTTGACATCTCATTGCCTTTTTTTGGTCAGGTCTAGCATTTTTGTTTTGCCTTTAACAATAAAGTGAATACCAAGCCATGAGGACAGGCTTGACAGCAGAGCAGCCGGCAGTCCAGCTGCTTATGGCGACACTGGTTGTGCAATGTATGTGCGCTGTATGTGTCGGGGCATGGGAGTGGCTCTGGAGGTGGCCTAATCCTCCGGGACCCACAGTTCTGTCTTGTCCCAGACTCAGGGCCTCTCTTTGGGCCACTGAGAGCTGGGCCTGATTTGGCCCAGCTGGAGGAAACGGGTGATCAGAGTTCAGTTGGTGCAGACAGAAGTAAAGTAAACAGCGTGGTCACTAGGCAGGCCGTTAGCAGGCCTCGGACAGATGAGCAGGGGGCCGCAGACCACACACATACACATACAGTCAGACCACACAGGGACTGGGGCTCAGGGGTTCTGCACGCAAGCACACGCCCCATCAGCAGGGCTCCCCTGTGGGTGAGGTCAGGGCGGAGCAGAAGGGCAGAAGAACCGGGCTGGCACTGCGTCATGTCACAGTCTACCTCTCTTTCATTGAGCGAAAGACGGGTCGAGTCCAAACCCAGAACCTAAGGACTTAACCCCATGTTACTCCAGAGTCGAGCTGTAAGAGAGTAAACACAAACAGGAAGAGATTTATTTGAATGCTGCCGCCCTGCCAAATCCGTAAGTGCAGTTTGAAAACTATGTCATCCACTTAATCTGAGCCATGAACTTCTAGGAAAAGGCAGCGCATCCGCACGCACAGAGATGACCTTTTACTTTACTTCAGGTATTTTAAACAAAAATGTCTCTCTGAGAGGTAAACGATATTGTCTATACTTGAATTTCATAGCACAAAAATTCAGAAAGTGTTTCAAGAAATTGTAATGAACGGGTTTAATATATTTTATTGCAATTTCTCAGAAGTAACTTAATTTACATGTATTTTAAACGTATAGGATTTAAAGGGCTTTATTTGTTCTGATCTACTCACTTTAGTGAGTAGATCAGATGGAGGCTTAGTCCTGAGCTGCTGCTCTGCAAGCCGCCACTGTGGGCCAACCTGACCAGCATGGTTAGCATGTTTTTAGTGGAAACAGGAATGCCCGGCGGAAACCTACACAGACACGGGGAGAACATGAAAGGCCCCGTTCGGCTGGTGATCGAACTATGGACCTTCTTGCAATGAGGAAAGAGCAAAAATAAGCTTTTTAAAAAGTGTAATTTGAATGTTGACTTTTGCGACCATTGTTGCAGATAGTAAATAAAAATTGGGTGTTTTGTTTCAGTTTATTTGGGCCAATCCAAATCTTATGTTCAGGCAACAATTATTTGTATGAAGCTCATATTTGTTACAAAAGATGATTACTTTGTAACTCAGTATTTGTCTGACTACATACTGCCGAGGAGCACAGGTGTCTATAATCTGAGATCTTAGAACTTTCTCATGTTTTCTGTACCAACAGGCAGAACTGAGCAGGGAAAAGGGAATTCAGATTTGCAGCTCCCTTTTCCTGGAATGAACTTCAATCTGACTTGAAGCTTAAGGAGTTGCTCTCACTTTATATGTTTAAGAGACTTTTAAAGATCCTCATGTTGCAAATGCTTTGTCTAATTGAACTTATAAAAAAAAAATATGGTCTTAGTGTGTTTGGTAATTTTTAATTGTGCTGCCTCTCTTAGTGAGGTTCTCCTGGTGAAATAAAGATTAAATAAAAAATAATAAATAACTACAAATATATTAAGAGAGAACTGCAAACACATTAACACCCAAAAGCTTAACAAAAATAAACAGATGTTGCACAATCACACACTGTGCTTTCTCTGCCGTGGTTTAACAGGTCAACATCCCCATCAGTCCTGCATTATCTGGACAGTGTCAGAGCGACCTACGGGAGAGGCCTCGGTGCCTGTGCTGAAGAGAAAAGACTGGACTACGCTTGACTTCAAATCTGCTTTATGGAAACGTGTGAATCTAAACTTTAAAATGGTATCAAATATGTAACCTGTCTCCAAGGGAAGGTACATTGTAGTGTGCAAAATGATCTGAAAGTAACCATATAAGGGCGGGGTACTTACTATGAAAAACACAGCCTTTTCAGTGAAAAGAAATGGAGCTTTCCTCCTGAGAGCATCTTGTTGTCAGCAGGATCAGATGGAGCGCTGGATGTGCTTGCAACACACGCCCTGCCTCCCACTTATTCCACGGCTTATCTCTGCAGCATTTAAAACTGCATTTATGATAACAGATGACAGGTAGCTCCTCATCAGGCATCTATCTACATTCTTCCAAACAGATCTGCATGTCCTGGTAAATGCTGGAAGCAGGGTGGTCAAATCACCAGCAAAGATGTGTATTTGGCTGGAAATGTTCAGGGATAGTCATATAATAGGTTTGAAGTGCTAGTGCATTGTTTTTGAGAGCATTGCTCCTTTGTGAACCCGGTAGACGCTGACGATAGTTATTTTTTGTGCTTGAGTCGAGGTGACAGAGTGAGGTCAAGTCTGACAAGGACGTGGTACGGTTCAGTGTCTGGACAGGAGGCCCAGGGTCAAGGGCTAAGAAGCTGCTATGATTTGAGGTCAGCACAGGATCAGTTTCAGTGAGCGAGGCTAACGCCGCCGTGGTGACACGGGTAAATATCAAACTGGCTGATGCTGAGGTTAAGCTGGGGCTGGGGGGATTCTGGGGGGTCCCCAACACTGATCATAGTCATTTAAAGTGAAGCTGGACATTGCTCTGCTGTGTCAGAAAGATCCACGCTGAAGGATCTCTCCTAGTCCAATCACGTGAGATCTCTAAATGTAGTATTTCACTGATGTTTCAATGCTGACAAGCAAAAATGCCTTTGCCAAGAACCTTTGTGGTTTTGTTTGTCTGCCCAGACTCACCTGAGCCTGTTTTTCTGAATCCTAATGAGAGTTGCACGTAGACCACTTCCTTTTAAAGCCTGACTGAGCTGTTGCTCTTGTTCCGCAATTCCTCCTCGGAAAAGGTGTGCTCGCTGTGGAGGATGGAGCTGCAAGACAGGAAAGTACACTCTATCACTATGAACATTTCCAGCCTATATGGGGGTGGACTATAACAATATATTTACTCCTTTTCTTTATCTCAATAACTACAATCATGCAACATTTTGCAATCCATTAATCATGTGACACAAACAAGTTCCAATACCTCATTGATTGGAGGCGTTTGTGTCTATCAACCTGGTGCATGTTCTAAGCACTTCATTATGGGCTCTGTCTATTGACTATTTAGTCAACAATAGCCTATTCTCACATTAGTCCAGAATCATATGAGAAAATCTTTTTAACTGTCTTGAATTTTATTATTAACTATATTATTGTATTATTATTGTAATATATTATTTAACCATTTCAATATAGTATTTACCATCAAATTTTAGAAAATAGCATAAGCAACAAAATGTTAAATCACATGTTGCACATGTTTAAGTTCTGACCTGGGGAAGATCCACATCGAAATGTTGTCACAATAAATGCAGTCTTTTTGGAGTAAGTGTGCAGGCCTTTTCATCATTCACTGTTTACCGTAGTAGCCTTGCACGTGATGATGTGTGTTTATTATTGCTGTTTAAGCGCATGTTTAAGTTACCATGCATGATGTGTCTGCAAAAAATCTCAAATCTCAGTCTTGCGATAGGAGATCACCTCACATAATTATTACTGTAATATTTTGCAGCTTTATCCCACGTCCCTGTTTTTGCTGTAGAAATGATGCACTGACTTTGGCATCTATTTTAAGCGCAGTCGTTTACAATAGAGAAGCAGTCTTCTTTCAGTCTGTCAAATGGAGCGTCCCGACTTCACTGGTCCCCAGATGTTTGTACTGTTATTACTGCTGTCTCACATCCAGCTCACCGCCGCATCACGCCTTCAGACCCACGCTTTACGCACTAAACATTCAGCCATGAAGGCCACGCCTGTATCAGCTAATTGTTTCTTAAGACTATTTCAGTCATTTTACTGACATTTGAAATGTTGTCTCTGTAAGAAAAGGTGTGCATTTATCTGAAGTTGTACAAATGTATTATAAATCAGATTATAACTGGCATCAGTTATCCACAGAAAGACAACATTAAGGCCTATACATTACCGGTATCTACTGTGACATCATTTATTGTCAATAACATTTGAGTGTGTTTGTTAGCAAAGACTAGTTTTGGCTTTGTGATTATGTGGGCTATTTAGGTGGATATGGCTCGTCTGACTGGGGTTTATTTACTTAGAGCCGCCTCTAGATGGCGGAAACAGGCCTTAAAGGTCCACAGAGAGACTTTAAATTTCATATTACTATTTTTTACCAAATCAAGTTGGAATTATCTCAACTACAGGATGTTTTTACCTGATGTCCACAAAAATTTGCGGGAAAATTGGACAAATGTAAAATGCTAAATTTTAACACACCTATTGATAACAGCCATCATGTTTCCATGTTTCCAGCCCTTTCCAAGTTATTACATATTTGTAAGTGCTCGATTCAGAAACGTGACCTAATTACACAATCAGCAGTGTTTGAGGTAACTTATAGCAGATTCACAACTTCACAGTTTAATTGTCCCTTACACCTACACTGTTTGACCGGGTCATCTCTGTGGTGCCTGCTGCCCTCCACATATTTTCACATATCGCTAAATGGTCATAATTGATGCATCTGTTTGTCAGCTGGCAGCACATGATTGGTCTAAAACAGTCCTGGCAGGAGACTGCAGAGAGGAGGGGTATGTCTCCCAGACCTCTAATGATTTGGGGTCTGGGGGTCCCGGGCCTCGCCGCTGTGTGGTCCTGAACCGACAGAGACATCACAGTGAGCGGCTACATTCTGAGCCGAGGCTCATCTATCTGACAAACACCTTTCGTTTTCATAATTTGGTGACAACGTCACACATTCTTCATGCAAAACTTTAGCTCTGAACGTCAGACAGACAATTTATGTATTCAGAAATATAAGTGTGTGGCTTGTAAATGCATCATATATCATCATCATCATATCTAAAACATTAGAAGCCACTATTTTTAGTTGTGTCTTAATATTACAAATGTTAAGGCAGCAATCAGGACACCTCCTTTCCTGTTACTGATTCACTCCTGTTCATTTTATCACTGCAGCTGGTATTTATTTCTTTTATCAAACATCTCTGATTCTCTGTCTAGCTCTTGTAAAGTGCTTCGGGTTTAGCAGAATATTTAAGGCCGTGTGGTTGTGTGAGTTGAGGTCACTCGAGACCGGGCTCTGCTGTGACCCATCATGGGGCAGAGTCGACTGGGAGTTCTTATCTCGGTCACAAATAGAAAGTAGAGAGAGTGTTGAATTTATTCAACACACACAAACAACTGCAATTTGTTATTGGGCTAGGGATTGAAAATAATGTCCAAAAATTATTGTCTCATCAGCTGGAAATCTATTCAATTGTATTTTTTTAAATAAAAATAAACAATGATGCTTTCAACCTCTTAACCCCCGCCTGAGCTGAGCACAGTTTCTCCAATTTGACTTTAACCAAATCTAAAAGCATCTTGAAAAAAGTGTCAAAATAGTGACAAAAAGATGAAAACAAGGATGAAAAAGTGACAAAAACACAACAAAAAAGTGACAAAAAAAGCGTTGAAAATGCAACGAAAAAGCCACAAAAGAGAGACAGAAAAGCTACAAAAATGTGATGAAAAAAAGACCCGTAGGTCTTAGCTTTTAAATTAGGCATTACTTTGGCCTATAATAAGCTCCAGTCGAGAAGCTTTTAGATTTGGGTAAAACTTAACTGGACAAAATGCATTTGGTTAAGGCGGGGGTTAAGAGGTTCATGATATTTCTCTAAAGTCTGAACGCTGCTTTAAACAACACGCGTTACAACTTACAACACGTTACTTGCTGGCTGTGAGGCCCAAGTCGATCCTTTTTATCTCTATTAAATGTATTTGTTTGATTTATTGTTTTAGATTATTATAAATGTACATACATTTTGTAAATATTGTAGATTATGTCACAGAAATGAATTGTTTTTTTTTTCCCAATGTCACATCGGAGACTCCAGCTGCTCTTTGTCAAAGCATTTCAAAACAGGACAGATGTGTTCATGACCAATTCATTGTACATTTCCCAGAATACCTCTACAGTCATTACGTGCAAAGTGGATTAGAGCTTAAAAGCATTCAAGTACTTTTAGTCTCGTCGTGTGTTTGTGTGCGGAGGCGGCACATTTCATATTAGTCAGCTACAGGCTGTGTCTCAAATGTCTGTTTTTCTGACGTGTGATCCATAAATATTTGAAGTGGAAGAGGCTGCGCTGCGTTGTCGGACAAATCTAATTAACCCGGGACTTCCTCGGGGTCCTTTGTCCAAGACTTCATGGCTGTCCCTCGTGTTGTCAACTCACCTCTCTAAAAGGCTCCTCACTTTAGCCACTTGATGCGTCAATAAGACAAAAACATCATTAACAGCCACTTTGTACAACAAGAAGACCGAGAGAGCCTGATAATAAAATACAAGTCTGAACAACGTATGAAAAAGTGTATTAGTATTGACGATAAGACAGATCTGCAACTATTCAGCACTAATGTTGTTGTTGTTTTGTGAAGGGGCAACACAAAACAAATTGGTTAAAATGTTTGTGTCAATTTAATGCAACGTACTGGGCTGAAATGGCTTATTAAAATATCCCAATAATATGTCTGTCACAATATTTTAAGAGAACTATCAAATGTCGCAATTTTCTCTCATATTATGACATGGCTAAAACAAATTTAAAATCTTAATCGTGCTCTGGATCAAAAGTTATTCTTAGGTAAAAATCTCTATATATAAATAAAATATTACATGTACAATTTAGCTTATAGTAGTTTATGTTTTGCATCTGAAACCTTTGCTCAGCATTTCCACTATTTCCCTTATTATTAATCAAGGATTTCCCTTTATTGAAACAGAAACAGACACCCAGAAACCCTCTTTGTCTCTGTCTGCTGTCCACTGTCTGTGTCCCATCACAAAATCCTCATGAAGTTCACATTACTGCCGTTGTTATTGTTTTTACCCCAGCCCTGTCTGTTGTGTTTAGTACACATAAGCAGTAGTCTATGATTCAGTGCATTATACAGCTTTCAGTCAAGGCAGGCAGGAAACCCCAAGTCTCTGACACACTAAAGTGCTGCTGATTCTGAGATAGTCCTTCCTTTTAGCCAGATGAGACATGAGGCCTCTTTTAAAGAAAAAAAAAAAAAAAAGAAAGAAATAGCGCTGGAATGGTCAATTGAGCAGACATCTTGGTTGAGGATGTAAAAAATGAAAAGCATGGATCTGGTTGCTGAGGCCAGGGCTTGCTGATTTCATTAGTGTGCACCACAGTATTAAAGCTGCCGCCTCAGTTTGCTTTGCACTTAGTCTGTACATTTCCATAAAGCAGCCTAGGATTCTGTTTCACACGCGCTCCTACCATTTCCACTGCCGACCGCACGCTTAAGTTATTACGCTTTTTCACAATAAATATGGGGTGAAATGTGAACAAGTCTTTGGTAGAGGAGGTTAGACACATGCTCGCCCGCAGCTTGTCAATAAAGTTCACATTTTGTCATGTTGGCAGCCTGTATTTGCATGTGTAGTTAACTCTGCCTGTGGTTGCTGGACGCACAGACAGAGAGCTAACGCCTGCTGCAGATGTTCGAGGCCAAAGCGGCTAAGGGGAATTGGATGAGACCTTGAATTAAGCATCACACACTGAGCTATAGTTCACTTCCCCTGCACCCCTTAGAAGTGCGATTTGGTTTCACTGCATACCTCCACCAGTGCGAAGGACCAATTAGGACCTGTTGGACGCTATAAGACATTTTTGAACAATACAGCCTTTATAATTTCTTGCAAAGGAGAATTGTGACTCACAGTCAAAGCAAAAAGGTGCAAACTGCGAACTTTCAGGAGTTGCACAAACGGAGTAAGCCCTAAGCCCTAAACAAAAGCAGGTTTAGAGTAGAGACGTTATGCGGTGAAACTATCTCCTGTAATTAATAAACCCTTGAGCTTTTCTTAATTGGTTATGTACTTAACCTAATTTCTCTGATAAACTTTGTGTATACCGGATGCACAGACAAGAATCGCAGAATGTCTTTGTAGATAGTCTAATTGTTCGAGCAGAGTCGAGGGCACAACTGACTTGTCATGTTTTTGTATAATCCCCCTTTCCCCTAATTTTTCCTTATCTGGTTGTAGTGCCTGATGTGAGACAACGTCAGATCAAGGAGGGAAATGGAGAACACAAATGCCATGTCGTCAAGTCAGATAAGAGCCTCTGTCTAAGAGCAGCTTGTGTGTGTGTCTTTGTGTGTGTTTGTGAGTGAGTGGATGGCGTAGAGGAGTCTGGCTCCCTGATTGCCTTTGCCAGGCTTCCCACATTAAAGTGGCCTCTGCCCCAGGGAAGAGTGGCTTGACAACACGACAGAATGGAGAGGGATTTATAGAATATGGTGTGTACGAGCAAGCGAGGGCTTGGATTGCGGGGCAAGAACGTTTAGGTGAAAAAAAGCTGCCGAAACATCTCTGGGCCTGGCCTGCTTCCAAGTGTCCACACACTTGTTCTCTCTGGCTCTGTCTTCTGAACATGCAAACACAGACATGGTGGCTCATTTGGCCCTTTCCACATGTTCAGAAGTGCGGACCGCACAGGGGGTAGCCCCCTAACCTCCCTGCCCCCATATCCCGTTCCTCTTCCCCCTCTCAGCTTTAATTGAGAAGACAAATGGATCTTTCAGAGCCCACTACCACGCCACCATACATCAGTCATGACAATGTTAGCTTTATAACGTTGGGCCTGCCGTGAGCTGAGCCACATGTTCGCCCCGCGCCACACGCACCAGCAGCACCACAGCACAATGCTAATGGCGCCTCACGAATGGAGGTTGTTTTTTGATTGAAGCTAATTTAGATACTAATGGATTTCGTCCAATTAAGTGTGTGGGCCCCACCCTGATGGAATTTAATTTAGGACAGAGATTACAATCAGGATGAGACTGTGTCAAGATAAAGGATCTTGAGTTTTTATGTGAGGAACATAATTGTATTGATATTTATAAATAATACATATGGAACAACATTGCCTTTGGTACAGCTGTGGACAGGGAGACATTGATTTATTACAGGCTGGATACAGAGTTATGTGGACATGATAACCATAAAGTACCATATAAAGTAATGTGACTGCAGTTCATCTTTAAAAAGAGCAGCCACAAAGTCTTAGGAGAAAGTGTCAAAAAGAAATGTCCTGCTTTATTTTGTGAACCCATAGAACCACGTCATGATTGATCCAGTCGTTTTACTTTTTCTTTTCTTTTTTTTTACACATTTATTTATTCTTTTTTTTTTTTATTTAAAAGATACAGAACCAAGATACAGTCAATAGTACTCGATCAAATAGTTGAGTCCTCTTCTGTTTGATATGTTCTGTAACATTTATCATGTTTGCCAGGCAAATTATACCGAATCTCCTTGAGGTACAAACAGGACATCATATCATTCAACCATATGTGATAACTGGGCGGCGTGGGGGCCCTCTGTGCAATGATCATGCCAAACATGACAGCTTGTTGATGGGACTTAGAGTATAACAACATTTGATCTGAACAGTATCACTATTAAAATATTAGGCGTAATCGTTTTCTTGTATATGGTACTATACAAATTAAAGATCCGTGACCAAACGTTTTTAAGAATGGGACAGAAAAAAAGTTATTGGCCAAACGTACCATCACTTGTTTTACATTTGTCACACTGTATTAGCTGGAGTCTGGCATTTATTGAACATAACTGAATCCCTTTTAAAACTCTATCCCACAAACTGAGATCTCGGCACTTGCATTTCTCACCCAAACTTCTTTGACATGGCTCGATGAAGTTGGTTGGCAGAAAAGACCGACAAATTGAGAAACCAAATTCCTGGATTGGTTGGAGGTTTTCTCAAAAACGTGTGAAAGTCATGTTGCACTGGGAATTTGTCACGATGGGTGAGAGATTGTCCAGGTTCCAATATGGCCAGCCAATCGTTTTACATTTTTGAGTCTATAAAGTAAAGTCCAATGGAGTGTATGATTAGTTTTTTTATTTTTTTGCTCCAGTTTTAGACTTGCGTCATTCAAGTTTGTGTGACCCTTATTGGTAAACTTTCCTCTCTTAACTCCCGTGGTAGTTGAGACTGGCGTCCTGCGTGCCTATCCTCTGACTGGACATCTCTCATCTGGGGCCAAAAACACCACAATAACAGCCTTTTCCCCATTGCTGATTCACTCTTTGACTCAGAACTCTACCCACAAGTGACTTAGGCCATTCTCATGGGCCGTCTCTCCCGCACTTTTCACATCGTATAGCCCTTGGCATTATTGCTCCCTTTTTTCAGTCACAAATTAAATATCCCCCTCTCTCGCGTTCCCATCGGCTTGTGAACGCTAGCCAGTTTTTTATCAGAGGGTTTCCAGCGGAGCTCCACGCAGCCATCCCAAGAGAGGAGGCTACAGGAAGTCGTAGGATGATAAAACTGGGACAAAACTAAGCTAGCACAGGACCCCAGGGTTCATTACTCCCCCCCTCCATCACACTGCTTCACACAATGGTAAAAGTAGCTAAAATCTCCTGTGGAATCGCCAGGTGAAGATTTAACATTGTGAAGTCACGGTGAGTCGTTGCTGTGAATCAAATGAATTACTCAGCATTCTGCCAAGTGCCGGGGAGTGGGTGTAGAGAGGAGGACATAAGAATTAAACCAGCTGCCTCCACAAGTGACGTCACGGCCCAAGAGCACACCGCTGATGTAGACCCCCAAGAATAGAACCAGAGAGTATGAAGTAGTCGCCGGCTGAGAAATAATTGGCCGTGATGGTCTCGTACAAAGTGATGACAGCTGATGGAGAGAGAGCAGCTGGGAGTGACAGATACACCCAGCAACATGTAGCAGCGAGCGGGACGTTGACAGAAAACAGGAGGAGCTACCGCAAGAGAGGCAAAAGCAGACATTAGTGGACATGATTCAGTTTGTGAAATATTTGCGTTACGATTTCAGTGACAATGTTTGTTGTTAGTTTACGCATAGGGTGAATCCGAAATAACGACGTGAAACAGGACAGGTAATCCAGTGACGCCACAATCCAGTTTTATGAACCAGTGCGCTCGTTCTTCCTGTAAGTGGGTCTTTAAAATGTTTCTGGTTTTGTCTGACATTCCTCAGCCAATCCAGAGAGAGAGAGAGAGAGCCAAATGACCCTGTATGCTCCCAGGACCCAGTGTTCCCCTCCCTGTTCATACCAGCACATCAGCTTTGCAACTTCCTTATCTGCTCACCACTCAATTACCCTGTGCTGCACACGGGGCATTTGAAGGCTGTGTAGATGGACCGGGCTGTTACTGGCCTTTCAACCCACGTAGACCAGGCTTGATTTTGACAGCATGTTTCAATTTAGTTTTAGTCTTTTGACAAAAATGTAGTTTAGTTTTAGTTCTTCAATTTTAGTCAGTTTTAGTCCGCTAAAACAGAATTTAGTCAGCTTTACATGTATAATATTTGATATGATCATATTTAATCAAGGCCCACTGCTTCATGTTTCTTCTCCCTCATGAACAAACACCTGTTCCTTTGGCAGTGAATTTAAAAGACTCGTTCAAGCTGTTCTTGGAAGATTGGATGATTTTAGTCTCTTCTTTTTCATTTTTAGCCAACAAAAATATTTGGGCATTTTAGTCATAGTTTTCGTGTCATAAATAACTTTAAATTTAGTTTTAGTGTAATTTTAGTCAGTAAAAGTATAACTTTATGTAAAATTATGACAAAATAGTTTAGTCGATGAAATAAACACTGCTATAGACACTGATAAAGGATACTAAAATTGTATTAAAATTTAAGTTGGTACAGTAAAAAACATTCTAACTGTAAACTGGGAATAATGGTCAAATTAAATCATTCTCTTATACATGTTGTCATATTTCGGTCACACTTTAGATTACAGCTAGATTTAGTAACGTGGTACAAAGTACAAAGGGTAATAAAGGTGTACATAGCGTCTCACTTTAGATCACAGCCCGCGCTGACATGCAGTTTCACATTAAGAATATCACAAAGGTAGGTTTTTACCATCTAAAGAACATAGCCAGAGTCCGCCGCATTCTCTCTCGGGCCAACACGGAGACGCTAACGCATGCTTTTATCACCAGTCGTATCGACTATTGTAATGCTCTGCTTTCTGGTCTTCCCAAAAAGAGTATCTCAGGTTTACAACTTTTACAAAATTCAGCAGCTCGTGTCCTGACGAAGACCAGGAGGCGGGAACACATTACACCGGTTTTATAGTCACTGCATTGGCTCCCCGTGTGTTTCAGGATCCATTTTAAAGTTCTTTTAATGGTTTTTAAATGTCTTAATGGTCTTGGTCCTTCTTATCTCTCAGAACTGCTTTTACCTTATGAACCTTCACGGCCCCTTCGCTCCTCCGGCAGGGGTCTCCTAGTTATTCCTAAAGTCAACAGAAAGACTCACGGCGAGGCCCTCGCCTCTGGAACGACCTGAGGAGGAGCTCAGGACCGCAGAGAACGTTCATGTTTTTAAGAGCAGGCTCAAGACCCACCTTTTTAGCTTAGCTTTTAACTGATATTTATTCTTGCGAGGCCTATTTATTTAATTGTTATTAATATGTATGTGTATATATATATATATATATATATATATATATATATATATATATATACACACACACATATTTATTTTATATTTTATTTTATTTTTTAAATGTATTCTCGGTCTTATTTTAGTGGTCCTAATATTCTTACTTTTACTTTTTACTTATTTTAACAATTGTTATGCTCTCCCAGTTTCCTCTGGAGGAGCCCTCTGCCTCGGGAGCAGTCATTGGCTGTGGCTGCTGGGGTGCTGTCCTGTGGGTGTCTGGATGGAGGTGTGGTGTTTCTCCCGCGCCTCCTCCAGGCGCCCTGTGTTGGTGCCCTGTGGCTGCAGCCGAGGTGCTGCTTCCGATGCAGACGGCTCCTTGGATAGTGTTTCCTTACCTGGTTTATCTGTACCCAGCCTTATCTCAGCCTTATGTCCATTGCGTCCATTGTTTTACCTTGAGTGTGTGTGGTGTGTCTCTGGGAAGGTGGAGGAGAATGTTTTAAATCTGTAAAGCACTTTGTGTTACATGAAATGTATGAAAAGCGCTATATAAATAAAGATTGATTGTTTGATTAGGTATGGTGTATGTGCGCATTAGTTATGTACACCTTTATTAAATCTTGCACTATAATGTATTACCTGGGCGACAGCGGCATGTTTTTGGAGGTCGGGGTAACCCGAGCACCCGGAAGAAACCTGGCTGGCTGCCTTCAGTGCTCCTCTGAAATGGGGCAGCGCCTCCTGGGTTTGTCCCTGTTTCAGAGCGTGGTGTCCTGCACTGGCCAGCTCCTCCACCTCCTCCTTCTTTTTCCTCCTGCGCAGCTCCCTCCACTCCACCACAGTCTTTCACCTCCTCCTTTGTCTCTTCCTTGTTTCCTGTTGCGCCTCTTCGTCTCCACTGTGCTGCAGGTGTGGGGGCTCTTGATGCCTCTTCAGTGTTTCAGAAGAAATGTGTAGGTCTCAAATATGTGTAATGCATCTTTTAGTGTCCACAAAAGGGCCATATAAAACCAATGCATTATTATTATTATTATTATTATTATTATTATTATTATTATGCAGTAATTTCCCCCAATTTATGAAACTATGCCCGGCTGGGTGCTCCCCTGGCATATATGATGCCCAAAACACCTGCAACTACACGTTGTACACCTTTATAACACATTGTATTCAGTTGTTACACTTTGTACTCAAAGGCGCATTGACTTACCTTGTGTACGAAATGCGCGGTATAAAGTTGCCTTGCCTTGTCTACTCTTTTATTAAACCTTGCACTTAAATGTGTAATTACCTGTACTTACACATGTAATTACTTTCTTGTTCCCTGTACCTACACATGGAACTCGCGGGCTGTAATCTAAAGTGTTACCCATATTTCTGATCTTCAATTTGGGCGGCACAGTGGTGCAACAGTTAGCACTTGTGCTACAGAGCTACAGGGTCTCGGGTTAAATTCCCACCTGGACGGGGCCTTTCTGTGTAGAGTTTGCATGTTCTACCCGTGTCTGCGTAGGTTTACTCCGGGCTCTCCGGTTTCCCCTACCACTAAAAACATGTACAATAGGCCAGGATAAATGAGAGTGCGTTTGAGAGTGCGAGTGTGGGACAAAGGATGCAAACTATATGGCTACTATCCGGGGGTGGCGTGTTTACTATGTGTGTTCATTAACATGCACTGTCCCGACCAAATAAACCAATAAATACATTTTGACCATTACATTTATTGTGACACTTTGGAGACCGATTGATGTCAGTGCCTCCGAGTCACTGATGGGATCTCCTCACCTGTCCATCAATCACTGCAGCACTCTCTGGCATCAGGCCTAACGCGAGGACAAGTTTATCAGTGTCATTAAAGGGAGAAGGTGTTGAGAGTGAGCCCAGCTGTGACTGCTGCTGCACTCGTCAGCTCACGCCCCCTGACAAGGAGTCAGTGACGGAGAGTTAAGCCTCTTTAGCTTGTCTGCAGTTCACACAAAATGCTTCGATCACACGTATGAATTCAATTCAACCTATTTGTTATTTTTTTTGGTTTAGTTGTTTTGCTTTTAAAAGCTCAGATACACCAAAAGCTCTGAACATTAGCATTGGATTGAGCCCTGAAGAGAAAATAATCAGAATTGCATAGGTATAACGTTAGCACATGTGTAGCTGTGGATCAGTCTCATGTACCAATGTTCTCCAGCCGCTCGCTTTCTTCATGTGTGTTCCACGTGTTCAGGCCACATTTCTGCAAATATTTACATGGGGTGTAAAACACTCTTGATCTGTCTCTGCTGTTTATTCTCCTGCTCTTTCTCTCCATGACTCTCACACACTGACCGTTTTTCGGTCTGACTGAGAATGACAGCGGGGAGGGACCAGGAACCCGCCGTGGGGCACTGTGGTTCGGAGGAGTGCACAGGAGAGGGAGGCTGGGTGCTCTGCAGAGAAGGGTGTGGAGTGACCCATTGGCTCGGGTGATGGATGACTTGTCATCTTCTAGAAATGAAAAGCCCAATCTAGCTAGCCCTCTTTTAGCAAAAGCACACAATGCAGTCGTGCAATAGGGCCCATTGGGCTAATTGTGGAGTAATTTGACATCTGTTGACGTCTGAGAAACGTGTTAGCTACTACTGACAGAGCGAGGCCGAGGCTGGAGTTGTAATGAGCGCTGGCTTGATTTCTAAATGAGGCACATGCCACTGACTGCAGCGCACACCCCTCTGAGTGGAACAAAAACACTGCTCCAGTTACAAGAGCAAGTAGTACATTTGTGGTCTTTGTCATCAGCTGTGCTACATTTGCAGCTGCCTGATCAATGGACTTTGTGTAATGATATTTAACCCCAAACATGAAGTAATACAGACTCAAACAATGGGGTTTCCCACTGTGTGGCCTATTGGACGCACACATCAATGTGAGTCTCATCATCTATGTCCTGTTGTGTTGATTAAACTAGTTCACAAGTAAGAATCGAGCTAATGGAAGAAGTACCTTTTTGTTTAATCAGCTCTTAAGCCCTAAACTGGGTGCTAAAACTATTGAATTCTGATGACTCCCTCAACTCTGCACCTCAGTCCTTCCTACAGGCTGTGGGACGCTCCTGCTCTGTGTGGACGAGGAACGGTCTGTGCTGGATTGCAGTGCGTTGGCAGAGTGTGTGGAAGAGGCATTAGGATCATTAGTGCGCCTGGCATGAGACTGTGAAGGAGATCTGCTAACACTCCCCGATTATTCTTCTTTTCTCTCACTCTAATCACAGCAGCAGTTTGATTCTCTTTTAAATGGCACCTGTCAAAACAGAAAAATGGAAGACAGCACTAGCCAGCTCCAAGTCTGTGCTCATACGTAAATTGCAAACCCTCTGGCCTGCGTCACACCCTTTGCGAAACCTTGTATCAGTTCAAGACTTGAGCAATAATGTGAGTCAAATGATTCAACCTGAAAAGCAACAAAAACAGAGCATGCACAAACAATAGTAGTGTGGAAACTGGTTGTCCTCTGGGTGCACCAGCAGATGACATCACAGCCCTCCTAGCTTCCATTAGGCCTAATAAATGAAGGGCTAACAAGGCCGAGTGGGTGGGGAAAATGGCGGAGATGAAGAGCTTTGGTGTGATGTCCTGCCACCCCCAGCTCTGTCAGCCATATCACCAGCACTTTGAGCGGTGAAGGGAGTACAGAGCAAAGCAAAGAGGCTAAAACAACCTCTCGGCCCATTAGAGAAATCAGGCCGGGACTCTAAAAACAGCCTGAGAGCAGAGAGGCGAGTGGCCCTGGTGTAAACATTCGGTGGGTGGCAGCCCCCGAGCGCTCTGACAGCCAACGGCGGCCATGATGGATCTGTGGAGTTATCTCATTTTCCACTGTTTTAATTAGAGGCCAGGCAGTGAGCCTCAGCAGCTGGCTCTGCTGTACGGACCTCGGCAGCCTGACAGAGAAAAATGCTCACTGATAGACCAGCCAAGTTCAGCCTGACCATGTAAGAAGAGTGCAACTCCTTCACTAATCCCGGAGCAGCAGGTCACTATTTAATCAATACACTTTTTAGGTCGGACTAACTATTCCACTCTGGCACATTGTGATTTCATTTTCTATCCTAATACATTTAAATTACAGGGAAGCATATGGATGATTGTATGGGCAAAGTCACCTATAATTTCATCTAATTAGAGCCAACGTCTTATGACAATGACAGAACCATGAGCAAAGGCATCAGGTGACCCTCTGTAAAACTCCTCTGAACCAGGACCGAGCTAAAACCGGAGAATTAAAGCTTGTAATCCTTTACTGCGGCCATCCCCAAACTACTACCCCTACGTCTTGTAATCTTTGGAAAAAAAATGTAATTGTGATGCAGTCTGAGTGGGTTATTTTCAAGTATAAAGAGTGTTTTGAGATGATTTCGGAATTGTGATTGCTTTAATATTTTTAAAGTAATCCAACATTTTGTCTAATGGTCTCTGCAAAAACACAAACTTAATTGACAGTTTGATGATTTAACGATGGCCACAATGAAGACAAAATCAGGACAAACACAAACTGTAATCCACAGAGATAGGTAGTTTACCTTTTATTGCTATAAAAGTATAGGAAATATAACAATATTTTCCAGAAGTATTTTTGATGTGTTTCCTCATTGACATCGATTGTCTCTTGTGAGTGTGTTATGACTGTGCTCTACTGGGAGGACATATGGACACCTTTTGTATTGAATAGACATTGATAAAATTCTGCTGTTTCAGATGTCGCAGTAGATAGCCCCTCTCTGCCTTTTTTAAATGTATTATTATATTAGAGAGTTTGTATTCATTTTTTGTTTTTGATTTTTATTCCCACTGAGATTTTTTTTCACAGGACAGGTCATGGTTACTTTATTTGTACCAAAAAGGTACAAGTGAACTCGGTTTCCAGAAGAACCTGGTCAAAAAGCATGTTTTTAGCATGCTACCCACTTCTTTAAGAGAAACACACAATCCAAAATAAAATGACTCTATGAACATGAATAATTATATATCTTTTATCACAGACAAAAACAAACACACGTCTCATAAATGTGCTGTTGTTTTTTTCTTTATTGATCATAGATGGCTTTGCCAGTAGAAATGAGCACTGAGCACTGTACATTTTGTATTGACATTAAACCTGCTACAAATGTCTTGGCCTGCAGGTGGACGCCTTTCTCAGAAGAGCATCTCCACTTCTGGAGAAAACAGTTTGTAAACAAGATGAGTTCGTGCTTACTGCAGCCGGATGTTTGGGACATAAACAATAGAAATGTGTGGGTTTTACATAATTGCATCTCTAGGCAACCAGATTCTGCTTGGAAAAATTTAGTTGACTTTAAAAGTCACGCTATCCACCTAAATGCTTGTATTATAATATGCCACCGAATTTGTTATACGCTGCTGTACAAAGGGAACATAAACGCAAAGAAACGTGGAAAACTGAAATGGTCGACTGAACGGAGCCCATTCGCACTATTGTCCTGCTTTTCTGCAAAGTTGCTTTTTCCACATTTAGCTCTGGCCACTTTTATGCATGCCGAAAAAATGCAGCCTGAGTAATCACTGAGGGGTGAGGCGGGGCGGGGGGGACTCTGATGAACTGAGGAGGTGGTGGAGATCATTACAGAGGCCATAGGGTGAGAAAAGATGGACTTTAAAGAAGAAAGAGGAGAAAGGATATAGAGAGAAAGCAGATGAGGAATCGTGGCCTCCCTAGTCGCCGGTGCGCTGTGTGTGATCATTTGAGCTGATTTGGATTAATGCTTTAATTGAGAAACACACACTGAAAACATCTGTATCCCATAGCAGCAGAGTGACCGCCAACACAAACCAGGGCTGCGTCATACGGACAGATTCTCCCCAACAATGAGAAAGCTGTGTGTGAGAAACTGCTTTTTAAAGGGAAATTATACTATTATACAAGTTGTGCCAATCAAAGCTACATGTAAAATCTAAATAAGGAGAATTGAAATACTTATGTAACTGTGATTTAGTCATTTATACCTGCAGTAGCACCTTTATAACGACAGTGGCTCATGTGTCCATCCTCTAACATTACTCATTGTTATTGGTCCATTTTCAAATAGGCATGCATTTTATAATTATTTCTTATAATAAATTCATAATGGTTAAAAACCCAGTGTCCATGTGTTTTCTCTGAACACAGTCAGTGGGCTCTACCCGAGGAACGAACACTATCCTGGGTAGAACATGTAGAAGATGAAGAAAGACTCTCCTACAGTTATTCAGTTTATTTTCAAGAAAAGTTTGGAAATCAGCAATGGAGCAGATATTAAACAGACAGTCGACTATGAAGCAGCAAATAGATAGTTATAGCAGATGTCGCAACAACTCTACCTCCTTGCTTTAAAATAAAACAGTAGTAGTTAACAATAACACAGCAACAAAACAGGGCTCCAGAGTGAGATCCGCAAAAAAAAATTCTTAGTGTATTTGTGATTTTTTTTTTTATTTGACAGGGACATGTACAGGAGCATTAATCAGTATATGAAAATATGCTTTGTACCAGACTTTAGCTCTTGGAGCTAATTTCCATCAGCAGTCCCCAAGACATACAATTACAAAACACTACAAAAAGCATAAAACAATACAGTTTATAATATTTACAGAAGTATTTACATTTTATAAAAAATAAAAGTACATTTTATCAAAGGGAAAACTTGTTCCTACACCCACCCACTACCCTTCTCAGATGTAAACCATAGTAGTTGTTTTTTCTTTTTTCTTTAATGCTGACATGTTTGAGTTCCCAGAAAATGTTGTTTCACACCCAAGCTAAATTGTTTTAAGTCTTTGCATAGTTTTAGTGCAGTTGGAAGTTTGTTCCATTCTGAGATAGTTTTAAAAGAAAATGCCGATTGTCCTAATGCTGTTTTTCGTTTCGGTATGGTACATTGGCCATTGGTACATTGTATACTAATTTATGGTTAGTATACATTTATTGAAATGACTAAAAGTATATTAAACCCAGTTTGAGGATACGCCTGAATTATATGAAACACTGTTAACAACACAAACATTAGATGTTACAGTCTGTACAGCTCGAGGCAAACGTAATTCAATGCATAGAACCTTCGTAATGTTTCCAATTGTCACAGAGCGGTGTGCATACGTACATTCATGACTGTGCATATTCTCACGGACAATAGTGAGAATACTGTTCGGTCCTTAAGTAGTCGGCCTCAGAACAATATAAAGTGACACACCCAGTCTGTGAGACTGGGTGACCTCTTCAACTCCTGTGCCCCCAAATGGTACTGCTACCCACAATGCACCTCTGCTACATGTGACCCCAATTCATTCGGCGTGACCCTTCTTATCAACACTGCCACTTTCAACAACAGCAGATACAGGCCTTACTTGGAAAACCTCCCCCTGAAATCTGTAAAATCTGGATAGTTTCCTCGATTTTTCTAAACTCTGTGGGAAATTCTTTTGAGGTTTAGGTAAGTTAACTCACAGTTGAGTTTAGCAGATTGTCCAAGACCAAGAAGTGAGAGGCGGGGGTGACAGAAGCAGTAACCTTTTTGAATTTCTGTAACTAAAGCCTATAACTACTACATCCATCACTGATCATTCCTGCAGTCAGAATGCAGTTTAGCTTCCTGTTCATATAGTTTAGTCACAACCAGGTGGCGCCGTTACAAGAGACATCCCACGGCTGCGCAGAGCTGTGTGAAAACGAGGGCTGTGGGGATGTTGCATGTGAATGTGGGGTGAGGGTCTGCAGTATGAACATGAATCTCCAATAAGAGTTTACTCCTTGAGAGTCGTCTGCCTCAGAGCCAGAGATAGTGATAAGTTCCAGACACCTTTCTGTGTAGTGTACAAAGAAATGTCCAACATTGGGCCAACCCAATATCCAACAACAAAAATACATGTTCATGTTGTTAAATAAACTTAATTTTAAACAATATCTACATTATTTCACATCTTAATGTTTAAGTTGAAAAAAAATAAAAATAATGTTGAGTAGAGGGTGACGCAACGATAGTTTGGACAGTTTAATGAGCATCTGTCCACACAGGACCAGCTCTGCTCACAACAACTGAGGTCTATTTGGGAGTGAGTGAAACTTGAGTTTTCCAAAACTGGATAGCATTACAAAGTTGACACACTTTGACAGATACAGTACTTATATTGACCACAGCTCCATCCGTATAATCATCTTTGGACGTTGGGTCTTTGGTGTCAATGTGATATTTAGCATGATACATATAATTGTAAAGGGTTACTGGATAGTACATGGAATATGTATTTGTTTTTACTTCATATGCACAGCAGAACTTAAAATTAAATTAAAGCGTAAACCAACACGTCAGTCAAGCAAACATTTATTTTTATATGTTTATTATGATGAATAAATTATATAAATACATTTTATATATATATATATATTATATATTAGGGGTGTAACGATTCATCTATTTAATCGATGTTTCGATATGTTATGTCTTCCATCCGCTACATCGATCGGCGCTCGGCTAGTTTGCATCGATCCTGGCCACACATCGATGTACATCACTTTTAATCGATTTGTATCGATATATTGGAGAAAAACTTTAAATCAAAATACAATTACATTATTTTCGCTTAAAATATTGGACTAAATGTTACTTTTTTCAACTTTCAGCCCGATTTTTTCATCATCATCGAGCGCCTGCCGCGGCCAGTGGGCGCTGGTTAATTACGTCAGGAGCAACAACAGAAGCGCGCTGTTTGCTCGTTCATCGAAGACGTGTTTATTTTTGCCAGAAAGATGATAATCATCAGACAACGGGTCGGTAGACTGAGTGTACACAGCCTATCCTTTTGTCTTATATGATTTTTAGATGTTACATTGCAAGACGTGGTGATTGTAAAATTAACGAGCCTGCACGGGCCTGGGCCGTATGGGTCAAAGTTTGAAGTCTGTCGTAGCATTTCAGGCTACAGATGAACTGGTGGCGCTCGCTACGTTTTCTGAGAGAAACTCATACATAAAATACAGTCTGTTAATAGCTGGGTATTGTTGCTTTTGGCTCTGGCGATGCGCTGCTAGTGTTGGATTTTGTTGGCATTGCTGTTAACAGAGGTTAAAGCGAGAGTGTAACACGGCCCTCTAAGTCACGAAACCCAGGAGCAGAGACACCAGGAGAATGAAAATATTTCCAAGCCTTTATTTGGCAAAAACAGAATAACAAACTTAGGTAGGACTCCAGAGCTCAGAACGCGCGGGAAACAAGGACAATCTGGCAAAGAACAAAGGAACAGGTGGGGTCAAATACCCCAAACACAGGTGCAAAACATTAGGGCGGGGCAAACAAATCACAGAAGCAGGAAACAGGGAGTGATGTAAAGAATAGGTAAGAATTTCAAAATAAAATGTCACAAATAAACCAGGGGGTATGACAGAGAGGATGAGGCGCTCTGCGTTCAGAGTCCAAAATATAGACACTACAGTGTCTGTGTGTGAGACCTAAGGTCAAAATTGTGCAGTGTAGACCCAGGTAACTTTGTTAAGTCACTTGTTAATGTGTCAGCGGCGCTTTATTTTTCCTGTCCCACTCACTGAAAAGCTGTATAAACTGTATGTGTGGGCTTCCGTCAAGAAGATGTAAAGCCAAAAGAGGAGAAGTCTTAAGGTTAAAGGTATCCCAACAGCACTGGCTCTAACTGAAAACAAAACTGGAGAAAAGATTATGCTGTAACTAAAAATATTTGCAGCTCTTTATCTTAGCTGTTTATTGCACTTTTGTGAGTGTATTTTGTCCACTGTTGTTTGATTCAACAATCAGCAAATCTGAAGTGAATTTTTAAATAAAATCCGGTGCAAATGCCTTCTGTTGTATTTATGTTCAGTTACTTGTAATAATTATTGCTTAATTTGCTGAAAATCCTATGTTAAAAGTATCGAATATCGTATCAAAAATCCACTGTATCGATTGAATCGTATCGGTCCAAAAAATAAATGATATACTGTTTTACATCGAACCGGTTGGTCTCAAATCGATACGTATCATATCAGTCAGAAAACGTATTGTTACACCCCTAATAAATATATATATATATATATATATATATATATATATATGTGTGTATATTAATCAACTGCTGCCTTCACCAGCACTGTTTACAGTGGGGAGCTGCTGACCTCGACTGGGGATGTGGTCGGTGGAAGGACTACTTCGAGGATCTCCTCAACCTCACCACCACGTCTTCCGATGAGGAGGCAGAGGCTGGGGACTCAGAGGGGGGCTCGTCCATCACCCAGGCTGAAGTCACCGAGGTGGTTAGAAAGCTCCTCGGTGGCAGGGCTCCAGGGGTGGATGAGATTCGAGAGGAGGATCCGGCCGATAGTCGACCCTTGGGATCCAAGGAGGAACAATGCGGTTTTCGTCCTGGTCGTGGCACAATGGACCAGCTCTATACCCTTAATCGGGTGCTCGAGGGTTTGTGGGAGTTCGCCCAACCAGTCCACATGTGCTTTGTGGATCTGGAGAAAGCATTCGACCGTGTCCCTCGTGGTGCCCTGTGGGGGGTGCTCCGGGAGTATGGGGTCCGGGGCCCTCTACTAAGGGCTGTCCGTTCCCTGTATGACCGTAGCAGGAGCTTGGTTTGCATTGCCGGCAGTAAGTCAGACCTGTTCCCGGTGCGTGTTGGTCTCCGCCAGGGCTGCCCTATGTCACCGGTTCTGTTCATTACCTATATGGACAGAATTTCTAGGTGCAGCCAGGGGCCGGAGGGTGTCTGGTTTGGGAACCTCAGGATCTCATCTCTACTGTTTGCGATGTTGTTCTATTGGCTTCATCAAATCAGGACCTTCAGTGCGCACTGGGCCGAGTGTGAAGCGGCCGGGATGAGGATCAGCACCTCCAAATCTGAGGCCATGGTTCTCCACTGGAAAAAGGTGGCTTCACCTCTTCAGGTCAGTGGGGAGTCCTTGCCTCAAGTGGAGGAGTTCAAGTATCTCGGGGTCCTGTTCACGAGTGAAGGACGGATGGAGCGTGAGATGGATAGACGGATCGGTGCGGCGTCAGCAGTGATGCGGTCGCTGTATCGGACTGTTGTGGTGAAGAGGGAGCTGAGTCAGGGGGCAAAGCTCTTGATTTACCGATCGATCTACGTTCCCACCCTCACCTATGGTCATGAGATTTGGGTAATGACGGAAAAGACAAGATCGCACAGGGTGGTTGGGTGCACCCTTTGAGATCGGGTGAGGAGCTCAGTTACCCGGGAGGAGCTCGAAGTAGAGTCATTATGCTCATTATCATGAGCATAAAGATAAAGGCAGCTACAGAAGCGCTCAAATAAATATTATATATAACATTTTGTTACAAATAAGCATCTCTAATCTGTTTAGGGTTATAGGGTTAAAGTTAGGACTAGGCTGGATATGAATAAGCATATTTCTTTATTGGTAGTTAATAATAGTATTATGAGCAGCTTTTTAATATATTCACAAGCTAATTATTAATGACCTGATAATTACTATTTTTTTATGAATATCTTGTCAACTATCTCATATCTTGTCTTGACAACTTAACAAGTTGTCACGGTTTGCGGGAGAAATGATGAGACCCAAGCGCAGACAGCTCAAAATCAGGGTGAGAATCAAATTTAATGGACAAGTCCAAGCAAAAACAAGACTTACAGGCCACACCGGGAAAGCAGGACGAGACACACACCGAGCACAAACAGTAACATGAACAATGAACCGACAAGGACAGGGGTATAAATACACAGGGAAACGGGGCACAGGTGACAGACATTAGGGCGGGGCAGGCAATCAACACTGGGAGCACAAGACACAACCAAGGGGAAACTAAACGAAAACAGAACCCTGACACAAGTACCCTTAATACAGTCCCGATCAAAAGTTTAAGACCACTTGAAAAATGGCAAAAAGTCACATTTTGCAAAGTTCAATTTGACGTTTCCAAGTAGAACTTCAGTATGCAACAACATTGTTTGTCTCACTCCCAGGTTCTACTCAGAACCTTGCAAAATGCGAATTTTGTATAAAGCGTTACCAAATTTTGAAGAAGAAACACTTCTGTGCCACAATGCAATTAAAGACACAATGAGACAAACAGCGTATATTAAAGGGACTAGATGGAAGCTGTCATTTTTTTACTCGCCACCTCCGGTCTTACGCGTAACTGCGCTTAGACAAGTTGATGGGTACCTGTCTGGTCTTTGTGCGTGCGCTCAGTCACGCAAAAAGACCAAAGCTGTTGTTAGCATTTAGCATCTCCTCCTCTCCTCTATGTGGCCAAACGGCGGTGAAGTTAGAAGCGATCAAGCTCTTCCACGTTTTCCCTATTTAAATACGGTTACGTGAGTAGTTACACAAAATTGAACATGTGATTTTCTAAGCGGATACAAAGGGGTACTATATTGTAAGGCGTAATATTTTCTGAATTCTTTAGGAGTAAAGATATTACTGCGTGGACATTGACGCGCAGGCTTTTAGCGGCAGTTGTGGTGAATAAGTTAATTCTACTCCCTTTCACTCGCTCTCACTCTAGATCAGGATTACCAACTTTTCTGGTGCCAAAATGAGCATGCGGATAGTTCTTTATTTGTACATAGTAATTAAAACAAGTTGGTAATATAGATCATGCTAAAACACTTTAAAAAAAAACTTTATTTACTTTGTTGTTTATGTGACTTTATAACAGTGACTTTATTTTATCACACTTTCAAATACCGATTTCAGATCAAGTATTTTTGGAGCCCTGATTTAATCTACTTATCACTTATTGATTTATCTGTTAATCCAGGTAAACAAAAGGACGGATAAATCAGAAATAATAATTTACTCGTGTATCTGAAATTGTAATTCCCTGAGGTGATATTTTCAGTGATAGAGTGAAGTTAGAACAATCACGGATGAACAAATTGTGCTCCTAGACTGCGGCCAGACAGTTGTTTTTTTCTCTTGCCTATTTGCTCTAAAAATACTTTGAATCCTGCCCAGAGCCTTAAGTGCCCACACTGTTCTCTGTGCCAGTGGCTCTTTAGATATCCTCTTTTGACTTTTGAAGTATAATGAGCAACCTGTATGTCCCAATTACAGATCTTCCACTGACAAGGTGGACGTGCATCAAAAACAAAATCTCAGATTGTCCTTGATGAGCGGTTTGGTTCAGGTAATTCTCGATGCGTCTGAAGCGTGGAGGCGTGAGCTGCTGACAATGTTAGTGTTAGCCTCAGAGAGCTGTTTTCTCTTTATTTACATCACGTTTGTACTGGCTCTTTAGAGGCGTTTACTCATGGAAAGTAAAAGGATCACTAACAGGTGCTTATCTTGTCAGCACTGTTGTATTCAGACGACCTTTGGCCCCCGATCCAAAACAATTTAAAATAAAAATGAGAAATTTACAAGCATTGACCCCTTTCACTGCTCCCTTCCCTCACGAGAACCAAAAAGTGCATGCGTATAATAAAAGTCAGCCAAATAATGAATCATTTTGAAGCTATTTTCCAGTATCTTTCAGCGTAATGAAATTCCAGTTAAAGGAGTAGCAAATAAGAAAAGCATAAAATCAGGAGCAAGATGAGTTTGTTCGTGAGGTTTTACACTGATTTTGGTGAGTGTGCATCTTGTGCGGTCTCACTCGCAAACTATTGCATTATAAACTCAAAGCAAAAATCCTGGCCTTTCTCTTGTCGAATAGAACTTGCCAGAGCTCTTTGTGCACCTCCTCTCTGTGCTGACACATACAAAATAAGAGTGACATTATCGCCTCATGAATATCCCAGTAAAATGTGTAGGAGCCTCTACTGTAAACGGTTTATCATTAGTCCAAAAAGGCAGTCCTGATGCCCTGCTTATTGGATCTGTGCTTTTCGGTGCACTTTCTTATTATAATTTGTTTTAGATAAGGCCCTATGTTGTCCTACACTGACTTATTTGAGCATTTGTTGTTCCCTCATCAAAAACAGACAGGTGAGTTTGAGTTATTCTGAGCGTTTTGAAAACGAGTGCACTTTTGCATCCGCCATCTCCAGGGAAAGGTTTTTCTGCTCTACTGCTTCACTTTCACTCTTAATAATAACGAACTAACAGAAGATGCAGTAACTGCTCAAGCATTGAAGTATAATAATGTTTAATATGCTCATTGACCACTGCGGCTATTAAAAAAAAAGAAGAAAATAAAGAAATGATTTTTAGCCACAATTTAAATTGTTTTATTTATTTTTTATATTTTTTGTTGCTTTAATGTGAAATAATGAAAAAAACATTGTTGGCTTTAGATATATTAATCAATAGAATAAAAACCTGGTAAAACTTGGCCCTTATTAAATAACTGAGTGAGTAGTACTGCTATCCAAATGAGACATTTAACAGTGGTATAAAATACAAATACACAAATACAGTGTAAAAACATGTAAATTAATCATGTAAATCTAGAGTACAGGCCGCACCATAAGAAGGAAAAAAAGCAAAGTGGTTACTCGGTGGATATTTTAGATGGAGGTATTTGGTGTTTCTTTGGCTGGTGTAAAAACATCTATTTAGTTACCACTGGTAAGATAGTGGTCCAATCATAAGACACCTCCTCTCAAAGAAACACAAATGTAAAATAAATGGAGCCCAAAGTGTTTAGACCACTTAAAGAGGCTGATGAAAAGGTGTTTGACCATGGACCACAAACTAAGGTCCAGAAATAACATTGTGAGGTTGAGAAATTATTCATATATTAACACATCTTTCTCTGGATGCGGTACAGACGGCCCAGCCGTAAGTTTCCCTTCAACAAGCCAAATCCCTGATTCCACTGGACTCCAATACAATTCAGTCATTGTCCAAAGCCTTAATTAATTACATGTAGAATTAGACAAAGACAAACCACAACATGTCTAAAATTATCACTGGTCCATCTTAATCTGTATGATGTACCTTGGATGAGTTTTAATCCAGTCCAGTCTTGGATATAGTTGTGGGACGTCCCGTCTGGAGCTCCCTATCCCGGCAGCCTCCAGGCGCAGCGTAAAGCTGGGATAGGGCCTGATAATGAACAGTGGGATAAAGGAGAGTTATGGAGGTCTTATCACCCTCAACCCCTGGGTCACACTGCAGCACTGGTGGCCTCACACTCCTTAAACTGCAGACAGGTATAGGACTGCACAGCTTTCAAACTTTTAGAGTTTTATTTTATTTTGCTTTAGTTGGCATTTATTAAACCAGGAAAGTTCCACTAAAATCTAGAAAGTTTGGGACCCAGACATGAACCTGTCGTACATGTGTCATATGAGCGTATAACACTTGTCATAATAGGGATAATAGCAAGGTGACATTTACTCCCACAAGATCAACCATAACAATAAACTTTTTTTCTGTTTTATATTTATAAAAAAATAGAGCTAGTTTTAACGAGATCACAACATTATAATCCATAGCTTTTAATTCTGGCATCACAATAGAACATTTCACACTTTGTGCAAAACTACAATTTGTAAAACATAATTTGCAAAATCAAGATGTTTGCAAAATTTGAAAAACAACTTTTAAAAAGTTACATTTTGTCGTTAAAAACACAGTCTATTGTCGCAATGACTTAAACACGTCTGTGACGTTGTATAGACTTGACTGTGAGGGTCACATTTGAGAATATGGGCAAACTACGTGTGCACAATTACAAAAGTTGTAGTATCCTAATAAAAATATATATTCAATATGTTGGTGGAGGAGCGAAAAGTGAGTAAATATCTGAAGTGTGAGCCTGTAGTGTTGATGATGCAGAGGTCAAAGTTTGTCTGGGGCAGACCTTGATACAGGGAGCTGAGGGTCAAACCTCAGGGGGAGATTTGTGAAAATGTATTAGACGGGAGTGGACCACAATAAATTATCTCAGTGGCACCAGTAACAAAATCCTGATAATCAGAGCTTAAACACAAGACAGCAGTTAACTCTCAGTCTCTGTCTGACTTTTTGGCCTTTGTCATCCTGGCTCTGATCAGAAATGTAGAACCATGAGTCTGACTCTGTTGTCTAATTTACAGTCCGTGTTTTCTATTTGTCTGTATAAAACCAAAACTAACTTAAATCTTGTCCGATATTTCGATATATCATCAGAGGTATAAATAAGTGAAATAATTTCCTAACAAATTTATTTACATATTTCACACTATATGTATTTAACAAAAGTAAATTTAGACAAGTAAGATGAAATATATATATATATAAATATATAATTATGTGAAAAGATCTCACCAGAAAACACTGACTGTAAATTAGATCGTTTAAAGGGTAAGACTAATTGTTATCTGTCTGATCAGAGCCAGGATGACAAAGGCTAGTATTTTGTTACCATTACTATGCTTACTGCACACTCCGCGCACACACCGACTCTGATTGTACGAGGTTAAACAGCCATTTGATACTGTGATCTGTATTTAATGATATGGGATTAAACTCCATCACCGTTTAGACCAGTAGACAAGGAACAGATCCACTTAACTTTCAACAATATCATCACAATTACAAATAGATTAATAGTGTTCACATCTAACCGCGTTCACAATTGTCCGCAGTAGTTTGTTTCTATAGTAACAGAGGTCCAAACAGCAGTAGGCCTCTGCGCCCCGTGCTGTTCTGGTCTTGGTATGTGTCCCATTATGGTTGCAGTGTGTGGACAGAAGAGCTGTGCCTGTTCACCACTGTACATTACTTATTTGAGAGTCCTTTCATATATAGCGGCAGCAGTCGGCATCACAGGCCTGCCTTCTGTGTATCTGAAAGGTGTCATTTAGGATTGATTCCCTGGAATTAGCCGACGTCCAAGTGGAACCATGTGCCTGTACTGTACGGGCAACCAGACCCGTGTGCTGTCGCCGCCTCCTCGCCACGCAGATAATCCTTGTATTTGCTACACTTCAGTAAATATGCAACGCAATATTTTACACAATATTTGTCTCATTTTGAAGCACATACAATGAAATGAGGCTGGTTGTTTAAATTGCTGCATATGCAGTCATTGTTGGTACATGACATAAACAAAGCTACATTTATGTGAAATAGGTGATATGTAAAAATTTGAATTGTATTATATTTAGCATTAATCCTGTATCCCGAATTAAAATAATTAACAAGGCAGCTCAAATTCAAACCGACAAAGTGTTTATTTCAAATTGCACAGATACATAAAATTACAATGTGTTATCAATACAAAAATCATGTTCACACTGTGAATGTAGCTCTTCAGCAAATATATTTGTAATGTTCGTTTAGTTTCCTTTAGAGGTTTATTTTGTCAGGGACCGTACATTAGTTTTACATGAGAAGATGTTTTGCACTAGATTTCGATGCACTTTCTGTCTGCAGGCCCTGCATGTGCACTCAACATTGAACATAATAATAATGGCATATTATATTTTGTCAGGTGTGTCAACCACAGATTAGCACTTACTATATTCCTATGTAAATGAACTGATTAAACTGTATTATTCCCAGTGGAAATTTGCGTTTGGGCAAGTACTGTGTTGACAGACACTACGATTAATAAAAACTACAATAACTTCCCGCTGCAAAGAGCATGTTACAAGGCCGAATTTAGATTTCATTTACACTACTTATATTACATGTACACGATTTAGAAAGAAAGAAAGAAACTTTTATTCAACAGTTTGAATGATTAAATGGCGAGTGACAAAAATGAAACACATTTGTCTCCATAGTAACAGTCAGAGTTGAGCTTTTAAAAATCCTAAATACATGCACCATTAGCACCGACCATCCATCACAGGAGGCTGTGGTCGCCCAGTGCTGTGTCTCCTGTCAGGACACAGACTTTACAACGGCCACTTTGACATTGTTTACCTCACCAATACACTCGGGCTATTAACGAAGAGAGCTTTCCACTGCCTCAATATAAAACTAAGTAGCCTCTAAACCTATATCCCCCGTAGTCCAGCACAATCCAGTCAGTGCTTACATTTTCCACAAACAAATGCGATCAGAAAAGTTGCAGGCATCTTTTTTACAAAGTCACAAAACTAAAGGCTCACACAAACGCTTTAATTGAAGCCTTGAGTTGTAGCTGGAATAAAGGACCTCGATGGCGGCTGTGGTGAGCCTGATTACTTAACAATATATGATGATGGGCAAAACTATCAATCAAAGCTGCGTATAGCGACGGCATGTGCAACTGAGAAGAGACTGACCAAAATAAAAGCTATGGACTCCTGTCAGGGCAGAGCGAGCTGCGGAGGAGTGCAATTAGATACCTGCCATACAGTGGTGACGATGACGGTACTAACATCAGTGTGAAGAGGGGAAGAAAGAAAGTGTCACACAACAACAACTAGACAGAGCTGCTGAGGAGGAGGAACACATTTTCTAAAGTCACTCCCACTTATAAAATTAAACACTTCATTTCACAATGGCCCGCACAACCTTACATTTCAAGACTAAATAATTGAATCATGAATTGAAGGTACATTTGAAACATTGTATACAATACATATTACTGTACACATGATACAGTACCTTGACATGAAATGTACTTTTTGAGGCGAGTTGTAATGCTCTTTGTAGTCATTAGTATGTAACACTTTTATATTGTTTTCATCACTAACACATTCTATACATTTTCTTCTGAAGTGATGTAAATGTGTTCTTTAAATAAAGACCATGCTTAAAGGATTTTAATGAATTTCTTTTTCAAGAGTTTATGGTTGTAGTCGCGTGACATTAGAGGAAGAAGAAGAATCTTTATTTATATAGCGCCTTTCACAGACATGGTCACAAAGCGCTTTACATGAGAGAGACATTAATTGCCTTCCAATAATTCCCTCTCAAGTCCAATATGTTTAAGTTAATTTATTGATAGAATTCAGTGGAAATCATCAAGCTGCCAGTGAGGTGCCCTGTAATAACAGTTTTGTAAAGCCTCAGCAATAACCTCTACAATGATGTATCGTCAAGAAGCTACTCACTCTTTATCGTATATGTCTCCGTCACATGCAGGGTCTGCAGTTGATATGACATCATAAATCTAAAGCCGTGCTGCTGCTCTGCTCCTCACCTCTGCACCTCGCCACCAGACCGGGCCTGATTTCCTTCCTTGCGTGACTCCGGCGTGTAAACACAGGGCCCGAGTGACTCATCACTATTTCTCACTTCCACGATCTGATCTAAACACATGAAGAGGTCAGGGGTCGTCGACGGCTGGTAAGTGGGTGGGGGGCCGTGGTCTGTCTCCTGCTAAGACATCTCCCATTTTGCCTCCCTGCGGCCAACGTCTGCCCACTCCAGTCTGCGCCAGGCTGAAAGAAAAACAACTTAAAGGAATATCTGCTGGTTGCCATGTCAACATTGTCTATTTTATTTTTCTATATTAAATTAATTTACAGGCTTTATATGTTTGATCGCTATGTTAAAAAGTCATGTTCTGCCCTTTCTATACAAGCAAGTCACGGTGGAAAGGAGGATAGCCGCTTCCTTTCAGGCCCCCGAATCTGAAAAAGGGCCAAAGCCAAGTAGACATCAATCACACTGTGCTCTGTGGCTCTGCCTGGACTATTGTTAAAAAGCAGAGGGAGCGGAAGGAGGCTGGAAACAGGTGGAAATAAAACTCATTTCAACAACTATAGGAATCTCCTCAAATCATAAGTGCTCTATATTGGGACGTACGGCTGCACAGATTAATCACCACTGAATTGAAAATCAAATTTCAATGGTCGCAAACAGCAATAATTATTTACGTGATACAATGTCCCCTGAAAACAAAAACAACAAAAAACACCCCAAGAGGATTTATCATGTAAAACCTGTTAACCTGTTCTCTTAGATATTAAAGCTTCTGAAGTTGTTTAAAAAGTGCACTGTGAACGAAATCAGTAATATCTTATTTTACAAAATGAAAAGATAAGAAAATCTACACACCAGGTGTTGATAACATTACTAGAGGGAAATTCAACATTATATCAAAAATGATCACTTGCAAACGTTGTTTTGGTTTTGCTTTCCTTTTTAAACCTGAATGTTAACTGGTTTACTTATACTCTGCAAATTTGAAGAACCACATCCTTGGAGAGGCTTTTTCTCCATTGCGAACCTTGCAAAGTTATAGTGATGAGAGAGGAAATTGTAACAACCAAATTAGACGAAGAAACTCAGGAATGAGATTTGTAAAAAAAATAAAAATAATAAATAACCACAACATGTTTTTAATAAATAACAAAACTTAAAATTAAAATTAAGTTTTGCAAATGACTTCTATTCATCCCAATAAATGCGTCATTTGCCGCGTCAGTGCGGAAAGACAATGTTAAGATTGCACAAAGCTTACTGTAAATTTCTACCCTGACAAAGAATAGAGCGAGTTACAATGCATGCCGCAAAACAATAAATGAAGGCGCATCTGGGGAGACTCTCCCTGTCTCCTCTCATGGCATGGCGCCCGTCCCGCCCAGTGCACCTCTCCCACAGCTCTCCTGTCTTTGGGGTCATGGGTTGGAGGCTGGCAGCGTGTGTGTCACTCGATGCCCAATGCGTGTGATGCTTGACTTGGACCCCCCCTGTGCTCAGGAAATGCTGCGGGCCTTTTTCCCACCCTGGTGTTCCGCTGCGGAGAGCTTGGGCATTATAGACGAATCCAGTTACTTTCCAAAAGCATTCCTGGCTGATTCTGACCACTGCATCCCAGCGTTCCCACATACAATGAGCATGGATTCTTGGGACAGCTACAGTGCTATCAGTGATGTGAACTTATACCCAAAGCTGCTCGAGCCAGCAGGGGAGTTGGAGCTGCACAATAGACAATTACAAAACCTACTTGCATACCCTTCCCCATTTGTTTCACTCTGTGGTCCCTCTGTAGGTCGGCCCAGATCAAAAATAGACAAAAACTGAAAAGGGACATGAAACGCATGCTATAAAAAAGAAAACGAAAAAGAGATCTCCCATTGTGGTGCTGTCTTTGGGAATTTCTCAATTGCTTTTTCCATCGCAGGTTTGCCACAGGAAAATCCCCCTTCAGAGTCAAGGCAGAGAGAGATGGTGGGTTGTGCGTAAACACCGTATCGCTGATGTAAACATGTATGTGCAGTGTAAACCTCTGTGCCACCATCAAACTGCCACGAGCCCGGGATCAAAGCAGATGATCCGCAATGAGCCGGTCTGGTCCTCCCTTGTTCTTCTGTGGTTTCTCTTGTTCTTGTTATGGATGTTCTTCGGCATCAAACTCGCCCCGGTGGACCTGGTTGTATGAAACAGACCCTGACTGACCTGACCGTGCAGGCCGACCGCTGCTCACACATTTCGGGCGATACGACACTGTGAGGCCACTGAGCTGTCTCCCAAATGTTTTAAATTCGCTGAAAATAATTTGAACAACACATTTATATTAGTCTGATATTAAACATTCACAATTGTTAATAGAATCAACTCTTCCTATATGACTAAATCAACATGATCAACACTACTTAATTTATACTTACAATCTTTATCTTGGGTTTTAAACAACTAAATTAATAGATTATACGTTGGAGGATTTTCAGACCAGAGTTGTGTCTGTTCCGTAAGGCGTCCCCCATCCCAAAAACGTTTGAGAATCCCTGCACATGCATTGTCCGCTCATATTGGACAGTCAATCCACGCAAAGTGGGCTGTAAAACAAAGTCTGATTTTCTGCTCGCTTGCCTTTTTATTTTTATTTTTTTCAAACTGACCCTTTTATTTAATTCAATGTAGCTAGGTGGTTAAGCCATATAGGCCTCAAGAAAACGGGCTATGGTTTTCATTTACTTATTTTTCATAAGGGGTGAAAAGTCCCTAAAAAACGATATTACCACATTTTAGCGAGGTGGAATTTCTCGAAGACTGGACGCACCGGACGCTCGCCACGGCTGTCCTACATGTCAAACTGTGTGGTGACAAAAGCCGGTCAGAAAGAATGTGATGTGCGTAAAAGAAAAAAAAAAGAAAAAATCTGAAGGCGCAACTCTTGTCAGTGGTCAGACAATAAATAAAACAAGAACAACGAAACGGGAGAGAGAGAAAGAAGACGCCTGGAAAATAAAAGAAATTGGACATTGTCTGTTATGGCACGTTCCGGCTCACATGGGAGCGGTGCCAGCGGGAAGCGCGTGTGAAAGTGCGCAGCGGGGGAAGTGTTTCTCTCAACTGCGTCTGAACCAAGTGACTCATATCTAAGTGTATTTGTAATGGTTGATGAGGCTATCAGAAGACTAAAAAGACATGGCAAGGGGATTTTTATAGCTATTTTATGCCTTGTTTGGCGTTGTTTAGTTTAATATTATTTTTTTAAGGTGAGCAGATCCGAAGTAGGCTACAGGTTTGTCCCAATCGGATAATCTCGCATACTCTGCTGGCTTCTGATTTGTGTGTCATCTCTTAGACATTGACAGTAAAAAAAAATGTTAAATTGTCCAATCACATCGTGCATGTGTGTCTTTATGGCATCGTGGTCGTTGTCAGGGAATTAAAAAGACATCGTGCGCCCGTGCTGCAGCTGATTGGACGGTCGAGGGAGGTGCCCATCAAAAAGACTTCAAATGTAGCGATGCAGCACGCGCAATCAGGGATCTGCTTGCAATCCCGTGTCTTCTCATTCGCATAAACAGCACTTAAAGGAAAATATACACGGCCACCTACTGCGTGCAGAAAGTGATGAGGGGCAGCTTCCCTCCGCCCTGCACTGTTTCTAATTAACGCGACAACAACGGGACTCCAGGCGACTCCAGGCACAAGGACCGGGCCTGCACGCGTCAGGCTCCTCGTTCGCACGATGAAAACATTCACTTTTAAAAGCCCTGAATAGATTTTTGACCACTTATATAAAAAAAAAAGTCCACCATAATTCTTATAGCCTATTCTATTGTTGTTGTTTTTTTGCGTTAGATGCACGCCTACTTCTTTCTACTACTTTAATCTGCTTCAAAGGATGCCAATTTAGCTGTGTCTATTATTTATTTAGGCTATTGATTTATTAGTTAACATCGGCTAATATTTCGGTTTATTTATTTTATTTTTAACAAAGAATATAAAGTCTAAAGTTCAAGTCATTTATCCATCCATGCAACCTGATGGGTATAAGTGCGGCCTCGCGCTGACCCCATGCGCCACGCTCCTGAACCACAACCAGTCATTAATAAAACAACCTCACACGGTTTTATTGTAGAACAGAAATTGTTAATTGACAGGATCACACAGCTGTATAGGCTACATCAAATCAAATTGATGGTTGAGCCTAAAGGAAAAATATAATTGCTCTGTAACAGACATACTTGAACTGTAAGGAACTTTAGTTGTCCTATTAGCCTATTAGGTCATGTTATCGTTAAAAAAGAGGGAAGGGAAAAAAAAGAAGAGTGTAGGCTATTCTAAATAGGACAATGATATATCCCGGAAAGGCTGTCTTGCGTGCTGCACCTTCACTTATGTGTCCCGCATTCCTGAGGACGCAGCGCTGTCAAATATTTCATAATAAGACGTCATGGAAAAAGCAGGACACCGTCTGCGATAAAGCAAAGTTTAGACCTCAAATTCTTTGTCCATCCTGGTCATTGTACCCAAACACATTGTTCAGACCGAGCTCTCAGGTTAATAAAAACGTAAACGTGGCTATTTTACAAACATTAATACAATAAAATAAACTTGGAACGGAACATTTAATAATAAAAGGAAAACATTTTGTCTTGTCCCATTTAAGTCCTGTTTGACAAATAGACTCACACTTGTATTAAATTATACGATTATATTCAAAATGGAATTACGCACAGCCAATTTTTTCTCCCCACATTTATGAATAAAAAACGCAGGACAACATCATTTTGTCGGGAAAAAACGACATCCCCTGGGTCCAAGGAGCGTGTGAGCGCAGAAATCGGTGTAATGGAATGAAGTCATGAGCGCTAATGAAAGGCAGTAGGCAGCGAGAGGACAGGAGCGCGCGTGCCCCCGGTGCGCGCTGGGTGGTCCACTGTATTCTGACAAATGTGTCGCTCTCAGCAGACGACTGACCAAGACTGCACTAACTTACTAATAATACGCATTTATTCAAAGTCTTTGTGTAAATATGCAACTTTCCATAGGCTCTTGTGTGATTAATAAATGACGTAAGATCCGAGATGATGGGACGGTGGCATCCGAGGAGTCAAGGTTTTATTAGACCCCAAAGACGTAAGGAACACATATCAGACAGTAGCTATTGGTAGATTGTAAGTCATTACAAATCTTAATATAAACGCTTTGACCAACATATATGTATATATTATATATTTATCAGACCAATGTTGACGGCTATATTAACACGGTCTCGGAATGGTATGCTTCATAAATTATTATTAGGCTATTTATTAACCAGCTCTTTTCTCTGTCAAACTGTCTTTAAACTATAGGAGTTGCCTATTTTTTTTTCTTTCTTCTTTTTTCTATAGAAATGAACTTACTTCAGATTGAGAGTCCATTGGGAGACGCTCGTCGCTCGTTCTAGTCCAAGTCTGAGTGCGCACTTCTCGGCTGTGTTGCACTTCTCTCATTCTGCGTCCTGCATAAATATTATGACTTCATTAAACAAACAATATTCCTACAAAAACGTGCGCATCTTGTCGAACTGTGAGAGTGCGACTTGGGTATTAGGCGATCCGGGGCTTTGCTTGATATTTTATTTAAAGAAGGGCAGGCAAAATGTTTAGATTGCCCAGCATAAACATCCTGCCCATGTTCCTTTCTCTCTTCACTGGAGTTTGGAACATGAGCTATCAATTGAACACTCGATAAATTAGCTGCTTCACTTAAAAGTACAGACCAATAGTTTTATAGAGAATTTTGATATGTATGGATGATTAGTCTTCCAATAGCGGATGTATTGTAAAATGCAAAATACATAAATAAATATGAAAAAATAATCATAGCCTATATTTTTCCGAAAGTACAAATTATTGCACCAACAATGTTATACAGTGCATCTGTGTGAGTTTTGACGGTATTTCGTATAACCATATTTAATGTATAATCCATGGGGGTTAGAAAAAATGGATTTGGCTGAAAAGTGAGCTCAGACTCAGATGCGCACGCTAACAGCCCACCACCGGAGTAGGAGGGAATTGGGCGGGTCCCAACATGAGGACAGCCAAGACATCCAGCTCCCAGTGCGCTGATGGCAACAGATAAGTAAAAACGGAGCTGATGGGACGCACGACAACCTCATAGGCGCATTGGAAAGTGGCTCCTGTTCTGAGCTTCTTCTTTTTTTTAACATTTGAGACTTGACGCAGAGACAGAAGATTCAATCAGGAAGAACTCGGGATTTTAGATACTTTTACGCGTGCGTCAATTTGAAGAGCAGTCTGTTTTGGGGGGGATTTTAACAGCACCGTTTGTGGAAGTGGAGTCATTTTGTTCCCTCCACGCACAAAACTTTCTAATGACGGCAGAAGTTCAACAGCCTTCAGCACAGACTGCCCAGAGCAGCCCAATGTCTGTGCCTGAAAAGCCCCACGCTCAAACGGCAGTGATGGAAAGCGCTTCCTCCACCTCCAAAACTAAAAAGACGAATGCGGGAATTCGTCGTCCGGAGAAGCCCCCGTACTCATATATCGCACTCATCGTAATGGCGATACAAAGTTCTCCGACCAAACGTCTCACATTAAGTGAAATCTACCAGTTCCTACAGAGCCGTTTCCCATTTTTCCGAGGCTCATACCAAGGATGGAAGAATTCCGTGCGTCACAACTTGTCTTTGAACGAATGCTTCATAAAGCTGCCCAAAGGGCTCGGCCGGCCTGGGAAAGGCCACTACTGGACTATTGACCCAGCCAGTGAGTTCATGTTCGAAGAGGGCTCCTTTAGAAGAAGACCCCGAGGTTTTAGACGTAAGTGCCAGGCGCTAAAGCCCATGTACAGCATGATGAACGGCTTGGGCTTCAACCACATTCCGGAGTCATACAACTTCCAGAGCAGTGGCGGGGGCCTGTCATGTGCCCCCAATAGCTTGTCACTGGACAGCGGCATTGGCATGATGAACGGACATTTGGCGGGTAACATGGAAGGCATGGCGTTGTCTGGACACTCCATGTCACATCTGTCAACCAACACTGGACACTCTTATATGGGAAGTTGTCCAGGGTCCACGGGAGGCGAGTATCCCCACCACGACAACTCTGCATCTCCTTTGCTCGCAAGCGGAGGAGTCATGGAGCCGCACCCGGTGTACTCCAGCTCCGCGTCTGCATGGGCCCCTACGCCGCCCGCTTCTCTCAATAACGGTGCTTCGTACATAAAGCAACAGCCGCTGTCTCCCTGTAATCCAGGAACCAACCCTCTTCAGTCTAGTTTACCCACACACTCTCTGGAGCAGTCATACCTGCATCAGAATGGACACAGCACTACAGACTTACAAGGTAGGCCCACTTCAGTCCTTTTATTGATTATCGGGATACTTTTCTCTAACATTTTTGTCATAGTTTGCATGCGTAAGATTTGGTTCAAAGTAAAAACTCAAACGGGAAAGACACGGTAGAGGTTCGTGACAACCCTGCAGAAGAAAACATGAACGTGATTTGAGTCTGCCCTGAGGGCCAGGGTCCTCTGGGACTCGCGTGCAACTAAAACCACTGACAATTTGGTTAATAGCCTCCAAGCAGCCGCCCACTGTCCATTATCAGGACAGACTGGAATCTGAATAAATAAGTCCCAACGTTACTGCAGATATGGAGAGAAGTTTGTAGAGGAGCTCTCCTCCTAGATTTCACCTATAGGCCTACTGGGTATTTCAATTTAGAGGAAAATAAACTCTTGTTGAAAAGAATAATCTATTTAGATGTACGTATTTGTATACGTAATAATAAACAATAACGTTGAGTTGGCCATACCCAATCCGTATTGCCTTCTTATATTCCAAGCGTAGGCTATGCGTTAAAAGTGAGTCAGGCTACATGAAAACTCAATGTTAATAGCTTACTTAAAAATAATGCAGACCTATTTAGATGTCTAAACCAATAAGAGTGTTCAATGGGCTTCTGTTTATTAACCAGGCTCAATTCTGTCTCTTTGCAGGGATCCCCCGTTACCATTCCCAGTCTCCCAGCATGTGCGACCGTAAAGAGTTCGTCTTCTCCTTTAACGCCATGGCGTCCTCGGCCATGCACTCCCCGGGGCCGGGGAGCGGTTCCTACTACCACCACCAGCAGGTATCCTACCAGGACATCAAACCGTGCGTCATGTGATCACGTGGACAATGTATAGGCCAAGGCCAAGCGGTGGATTTCATGAACGGAAGAAACCACTGAAAGAGGCCGTGGAGTAGCGCGGACTACATTTTACGCACGGCCAAGAACACACCGCATTTAATGTTGTAATAATATAATTGTAATAATAACTATTGTTTTTTTGATCTTTGACCACAGCGGGCAGACTGTTGCCCATCTGTTGTTTGGTACGCAGTCCGACAGAGCGGGAAAACACCTCTTTACCCTAATTGTGAGGCAATTGTAAATGCACAGTTTCTTTTACCATTTCTGTTTATTGTCAATATTTCTGCAGACTCTTCATGGACGCCACAATTGCTTTGTAAGTCCGCAAGGACTGTGTACACATGATGAAGGCACTTTGTGAATAACCAATACGCGCGACTTATTTATTCGAGGCCTGCGTATTTTAATTTGAGGCAAGATTGGAAAAAGTTTATTGGCAATATTTGTCAGAACGCGCAATGTTGTTTTAATAATTAAATTTAAGTATATATTGTAAGCACTGTTGTTGTGGTAATTATACTGATGATGGATATTAGGAAAATAGGTTATATTTGCAGCACTGTAATAAAATGTTAGAAAATGGAGGATGAGGTCCAAAAGCGAAGTCTTCTTCGAGGTCCTACTTACAATCATTCATTGAGAATAAGAAACTGCTGGGCTTTTGGGAGTCCAAATCTCAATATTGCAACCTTGCGCCGTTTTCTTAAACATGTACAATAAAAAAAAAACACTCAAATTTTGAAATGTAATTTGCTTTATTGGGCGTTTCAGTCTAAATGCAAGAGAACATGTAATACGGACACTCAAAGGGATCATGTATCAGGAAAGGTGCTAAATAGTGGGTGCGAGCTGAAAAGTAAAATATGCAATTTTGTAGGCATGTTTCACCTACTTTACCATTTGATATAGCCAAACGTACAGTATTAGGGACCCAAATCTGAAATGCAAATAAGACAATGCTGCTGCTGATCCACTTTAGTACGTACTGCTTGTTTTGCACATGAGCAAACGCTTGGTAAATGACCCCAAAGTGTGCTTCTTAAATTGTTAAAAATCTAAAGAAATCCATTATTGAAATACACTCCTACACAAAAATGTATGTCTATGACATAAGGGGTTTAAATATATAAGGTTTCATGACAAAAAAGGGAGTTAGCAAAAATTATAGTGTGTTTTCATGAAAATGAAGTTAGCATAAAAAAATGACGTACAAACCAGGCAATATAGTTAAAACAAAACACTTGACTAAACAAAAAACTAAAGAGAAAAACTAAATGCCTTTAAGTGTATTTCACTACAACAAAATAATATCACTGCAAGCATAAACACGCCATGTACTTTAAAATATATATTTCAAAACTTAAAAAAATTGTAGAAAAAAAAATGTTTGAACACATAATTGTAAATAAAGAAGAAAGCATGAGAGAAGATATTTTATAGAATTTTTTTTTTTATTACCTGACGGAAATAGTATTGTGCGACTGAAATCTAATGAACCTGATCTCATTGAGCACATGTGTGTAGTGTGTAGGGATTTGGAGAGTGCGGCTGCCGATGTTTGCGCACCGATCCATGGATCTCAGTGTACAATGCATTGCTCTCCTTTAGCATGACCACGGCATGAACTCTAGTAAAATGCCACTGAAGCAGAATGGCAGCTTGATCATCAGAACAGCCCTGGACATTAGTGAGTTTGAGAGAGGCATGAGACGCTCCACAGCTGTTCCCAACACCGCTCACACTGACAGACCCAGAAACGGCTCTAGCCTGCTACATGCAGACAGACATGCTGCACGCTTGTTCCTCTTAGGGAAAGGCCATCATTTCACAACAGCAGGTAAGACGCAGTGCTCAATTTATAAACACAAAACTAGGCTTTAACATTGTGGTAAATCTAAAAGCACAACTTTCTAAAAACAAAAAAAAATTCTAACAAAAAAGGGAGAAAGAAACCAAACTATGTTCTGTTTGTATTAACGCATTATAGTGATTGTTATATTAGAATAGATTTTTTGACAATACCTTTATTAAAAGTTTGTATAAACTGCTCTGTAATTTTCATTGCTCCAACAACATCTGCCGTATTCTGTATGATACATAAAGGGTATCATGTGAAGTGATATACTTCGAAAAAAATAATTCTTGACATATTCATAAAATGGCCATTTAGGACTCAAGCATTTTAATTATACGCGACATTTTGGAGACCTAGAAAAAGCTTATTCCTGTACATTCTCTGATATCTCCTTTGCGTTTTCAAAGCTGGGGCTCTGTTTTCCCTGGTTGGTGGTTTTAGTCTCTTGTTGGGCTGGTCTGGACTGCTGCGGGCCTCGCTTCCTGGTTCTCCTCTGGCTCTTGGCCAGCTCCACCTGTAGCTCGTGCCCATTCACAGACAGGTCTTGCAGGGCTGTGAGGGCCTCCTCTGCTGTCTGGGGGTCAGTGTAGTCCAGGAAGGCCCTGTGCTGAGCTCCCTGCCAGGTGAGTCTCAGTGGGACAGCCTGCTTCTCTCTGAGCATGGTCTTCAACTCACTAACGCGGAGCTCAGGCGGGATGCCCCCCAAGTACAGGCTGGTCACTGTGTCTGGGATCCTAGGCCGAGATGAGTAGTCACCACTAGACTCTTCAAAACCCTTTTCACTCACAGTGACAACTCTTTTAGCTTTTGTACTTTCGCCCTCCCTCCCTCCAGCACCAGCATCTTTGTTGTCTTTCCTCACTCTCACTATCCGCTGTCTGCTCTTCTGCTGGGGCACTGCTCCCTGCTCGTATTTGGGGGCTTGTTTTGGTTCCTCCCCCACATCTTTCTGTGTGTTCTGCCTTGGCCTCCGTGCAGTTGGCTTCTTGGCCTGGCTGGGCTCAGCTTTAGCCGGCGCCACCCCCAGAGTAACATCCTTCCCGGTTTGCTCTTCAAGAGCCTGCAGCTTCTTCAGAATAGGTATCTTCTCCAGCTTCTCTATGTCCAGCTACAGAAGAGGGAAAAAAATAATAATAATAACAAAAATAAAGAGAGTCCATTAAGCGCCATCATGTCAACATTTTGCACCAAAGTATCAGGACAATATAATGTAATGAAAGCTGACAAATTAACCACTGTGTGGACTTCCTTAGAGCACATGCTACAATAATAACACAACTACCAATCTTTATAGCAGAGCAGGACATTTCACTTCCCGAGAGGTTAAAAATAAAGGCTTCTGTTTTGATTTGTTGTGTCTTCAAGTGCCTTGGCAGCCTTTGATAGTGAGCACTGGTGTAAAGGATACACTGGGCTATTGTTCAAGCAGTGACCTGTCGCTCCCCTGCCCCTGAGAGCCGCACTGGCTGGGCAGAGGAGCCTTTGATGCTCAGACATGGCCTTCCTGTCTGACAGTTCACTGGGTCCTGTTTACTGCACGTCTCAAGAAACCAGTGATTGTATTCATACTAGGTGTATATCAATAAAATACACATTTTCAATTATTTAACACAAACAGTATTACCGTGTCATGATCTGAGTCCTGGCACAATCCAGGGTCAATGCTCACTTGATTGAGAATGTATAATATGAATACACTATTTTATATTTTTGGAATGACAAGTATTTGATTATGGTACAACCTCTAGCTAGATACTCCTGACCAAGGTCCTGGCTCAAGATCTGGAGATGGGGCATTGCTAGGCGGTTGCCCACTGCTCCTGACAGGTTGCCCCGAGGCACTGATTGAGGCGTGGGTCAAAGGCAGAGGATAATAAAGACTAACAAAAAACAATCCTCACAATTCCTTTAAAAGACTAGTGCATAGTGGGCGTTAGAGGGCAGTGTTTGTGATGTTTTCATATTCTTCATTATAAAATTATGGTAGGCACTTTTACCCCTTGATACATTTACAGTAAATGATTGATCTTACATTCTAGACAATCTATTATATAAAATGCAAATAAAATACATAAATTAAAAGTATAAACATTATTATATAAAAAATACAACAAAAAAACGCACACATTAACATTCTTACACCTCCGGTGCAAGTGTGTATTAGATACACTGTATTTAAAAAAATGGATGAAACCACGCAGTACCTTTGACCAGATGATTCCCTGTGGTTTGGGGAGCTGGCAGTCTGTTTTTATGACTCTGGTGGGTGTGAGGATATAGTCCACTGTCAGGTCATGACTCTCTACGAGTCCCTCTGGAATTTCCACCACCTAAAGATGGAACATTGAAAAACGCGGAATCCATTGGTATACAGTATGTAGATTAACATAGAAATGATTCTTAAAACGTTATTCATGCTTTTTCTCATACTGGAGACAAAAAATCTATTACTCCAGCTAAATGCGAAAACTGACCTGGCAGTCGTGCACAACACTGACCACCACAGTTGACTCATTTACTGCTCCCATTGAGGCCATCATGCCAAACTCCATGTCAGCAAATCCCTCTCCTTTTCCAATGCGAAAACCTGTGGTTGAGACAAGAACAAATACTCAGTTGGACAAACCATAAACATTGCTCTAACTTTTGGCAAATATGCCTTTTAATCTGATGTGTAGGATGTTACAAAAGCCATGAGGACGCTTAAGAATAACACTAGTGTACGTGTATTAGTGCAGTTTGGCCACGATGCACCTAATTTACTATTTGCGTAAATGATTCGGTTGCTGATCCACTTTTGCACATGAGCAAACGTTTAGTAAATGACCCCCTGTGCGTGAGCTATACATATTTAAGCAATACAACACGTGTAACATGAAAAGCCAAATTTGGGCTATTTTGAAACATACCCATTCCTGATCTCTGCCTCTCAGACCTCAGCCACAGTTATCCCAGGGATTTAACAGTTGCATATCAAAATATGTCTCGAGTAGAAAGGCATTTTAAATGGAGAGCAGGCTGCAGCAAAAGCCACAACAGGCAAAATGGTTCTCATTACACACAGCCCCCTGCTCTCATTTCTGCTGCTGTTCCAGTAGGTAGCTTGTGCCAGTAAACATATTTAACAACTCACTAGACTATTGAAACATGACATTTACTCTCTGCCTCTTGTCATTTGTAACAGCAATAAACAGCCATTATGGTATTCTGTTTCTAAACATCTAAATAGTGGGTCATACGTAGACAGGGTGAGTGTCTGATAACAGGCTTTAAGTCACAAACCTTTTCATTTGGGTTCTGAATACCCACTAGCTCAGAGTAATTGAAAGTTGATTCGAAAAGTTTCTGAGTATGAGAATGATTTGCCTTCACTGGACCGTGAGTGCTGTATAAACAGAGTATTAATTGACTCAGGGTAAATCATGTGATGTAAAAATAAAAAAAATCTCAAATGACTCCACATTTTGTTTTCTATCAAAACGCTTAATTTTTATATCACTGTATTTTTACTTTAGTGCTGCGTGACTCGTACGTATTGCAAGTCCCTTTATGATTCCACCCATTTCTCATTCACAAACTTAAATCACACTTAAAAAGGTTATAACAAAACTTGTGGATTACTCGCAGAAATGTAATGTAATGGATGTTCTAAACTGAAATCATATTTAAGTTGTATGTACTTGCAAGTAGGACAGGGCGATATGGCCTATAATCTATATCACTATATTAAAAAGAAATATCACGATCATATATTTGACGATATAATTGACAATGGAAAAATTACTTAAAAATCCAAGCCTTACGCCCATTGGGAAGATTAATTCAGTAAGAGATAGAGAGAGTAGTTTACATCCTTCATTTCATTTTACTTTTTAAACACCTGTCCCCGTGTTCTACAGTCAGTGTTTATGCTGCTCTTATGGAGGTGAGTGTAACATAAATTATATTGTGTCCACAACGATTGAAAAATTACAGCTACAGATATGATAAAAAAATGATTGTGAAAAAAACAATACGCAATACGATATGGTCCACCTCTACTTGTGAGTCTTTAAAATAATAGTAAATTATCAGTTTTCAGTGAGTTCCACATTCCCAGTAGTCATCAATGCAGTCGACTACCTTTTGAAAACCTTTGCTATTATATTATCACCGAGCTTTAGGTTGAGCTCACCTTTTTCTGACACTGCGACAGAACCAACCACGACCAGGTCTACTTTCACCTCTGCATCCAGACCCACTGGCACGCTAAAGTCTCTCACTCCCTACAGCGGACCGACAAGTAGAAGGTGCATGAATGTCATCATTTTGAGATTCACAGGGCGGTTCAAATGCGCTACGGTTTGACCACATGACAAACCTGGGAACTAGAGCATATGCGAAGTTCTTCTTTGGTGGCTCCAGGAGGAGGGGTGATCTTGTTGAAAAGGCCAGTGCGTAAGCGAGGAGTCGGTACCAATAATGTTTTCTGTGCCTATAAGAGAAAATGATGAAAGATTAAGTATAAGCTAAAATATGTGTTATACATATTATACATGTAACCATTAGATGCACACGTGGGGTCATTTTTGACCCCACGTGTGCATCTAAGTGTTTGTGTATCACTACCCCACTTGTGGAAGAGTGGGGTAGTGATACAAAAACTGCGATTTCTTAAAATGAATGAAAAAATAAATAAAAATGCAAATGGCCTCATGTCACATGTTTTATGAGGAATACCTGGAATATGAAAATATTACACTCTTTGTCTTAAAGATTTGGAAGAACCACAACCCAGTTTATTGCAAACACTCATTGATTTTAATTAGGGTAATTTTTGACCCCACTCGTGGACGAGTGTAGATATGGGAAGGTTGTGCATCCAAGGGTTAAAACAACAAATTGTTCTTTGAAATGACTTTCTCTTGTGTATCAAGATTTTTCTCTTTCAATTGTTGGTCTGCTACCTGTAAAATGGCCAGTCGGGCCCCCTCCAACGGTTTGTCGGGGTCCACCTTTACCACTTCTGCCTGGGCGAATACCTGGAGCTCAGATACTTTGGTGCAGGCAGTTGAGGCGCCCTAATCAGAAAAAGAGAAACCGTGACTTACTTCCAGAGTAAGGAACCGCGCCTGCTGCTGAGGCCTGTCTGGGTTAACTTTGACTGTCTGGCTGGACTTGAACTCCTGCAGGACCGGGAGCTTATTGCAAGCCTGAGCTGCACCCTGGCCAATAATAAGGGGCACAGGAGAGTTGTTAAAATGTGTTGTTGGTTAAGAGGAGTGGTTGACTAAAGCATCTTAATGTATCTAGATCTGCAGCAGTAGTTTGTACGCATCAAAAACACTGGCCTAAATTAAACTTCCACTATGGAGCACATAGCTAACTTTGTATCATCTTTCAGAGCGTGTGTTATTATGGACTGTGAATGCAAAACCTTGAAATTTGGGATTCTGTTGTAGACAGGTCTTGGAAAATTTGCCAAATTATTTTCTTCGATGTAGTGCCAAACTCTCTGACGAATATCTTCTTTTGTCGCGCCTGGGGAGAAAGAAGACCGGCAGTAACTTTGCAGAAGGCCTTGAATAATAACAATTTAAAAACATCACATTGTGCTATGGGTGCGTGACACTAACCAGGATGTATGCTGATCATCGGGTCCATCGCGTTAATGTTGCCACAAAACGTACGGTTTCTTCAAAACTTGCGTGTACCTTAAATAACGGCCTCTTCCACGTGTGTGTAGTAATATAATACTGAAGAACAGCTGCTTGTCAATGTTTCTCATTACTACCGCAGCCCAGACAGGTCAAAACACACCAACTGCGAAACTACCCAGGCTACGTCTTAGTGTGTGTTCAAAAGTAAAGCTAAACCCGTGCAATTCAACATGGTCAAAGGGACGGACTGCAGTTAATTGTGTCCAGCTTTTTGATGTGTGGTACGCGTTTACAAATAAATGGGAGTGATTTTGAAAAGACGTGACTCTGCCCTCTCCAGGCAGGTTTGTTCTCATGTAATTCTGAGACTGTGCCGCTAGATGGAGCACTTCACCAATAAGTGACGCACACACTTTTGTTTGTAAGCTTTTTTTTTTTATTTAAATTTCATTTTGTTATAGCCTACTGTCATTATAGACTGCAATTCAATATTTAATACAAGTTGCCAATTGCTGCCTTCTTTGAGCCATCTTTCTTTGCTTGCATTATATTTTTCTAGCCTTATGTAGAAGATAGCAACGTCATTCTTTTATTATATTTTATTGTATTTTAATCGCAGGATGGTTATATCGAAAATAATATTGGGCTGCCTTGTCTCACCGATCACATTGCCTCCAAAACTAGTCTGCCTTTGTCCGGGCCAAGCGCGCTCCACGCTTGTGCACACTCAGGGTCGGTCGAGCAGACTAAACAATTGCACTGGAAATGTGCATTGATGCCTCTGCTGGTCCCTGCCCCTCCCTCTCTGGCGCTTTCGGTGAGACTGTGCCGCACAGACGGACAGCTCTCATCATCGGAGCAGGTGAAGTGTGCATTCTCTTAAGGGTATAAACATATTAATAGACGAGGATGCTACAAAGACCAGTTTAGCTGGAAATCTGCCGTGCCAGCCCATCTCTCACGCATTCTCCTATGCACCTCCTGCCCAGACGCGCACACCCTCTCGTCTCCACATTATTCCGGCTTCTTTCTTGTCCCTCCGATGCTGCTGTGAATAACGAGACGCTGGTGGCTGGGCTGCATGGAGGCTCAGGGAGGGGCTGGAAGCCCAGGTGAGAACCATTGTTTCTTCATAAATGTTTGTCTTGTAAGAAAGTATAGTTTCATCAAAATGCTCGAGAAATTTTGAACTGGGTGTTAACAGTCACATGGAGGTTAAGTGCCATTGATGCTGTACACTACACACAGCCGTTTTCTGATAGCCTGATCAGCAGACTACATAGTCGCTTTATCGTGTCTTTATTTTACTATATTTTGACGCATAACTTCATAGTAAAGAAAGGCGGAAACAGCCGGTGTACCTGCTTTAAGCTGCATCACTATGGTCCTCTTATCCTCTAAAGATTCAAGCAAGAGCTACAGATGTGATTATACTCTAGTCTATGGCAAGTGTTTTGTTGATAACAGCAAAACAAGACAATTGCTATTGGCATTTTGTTTAACTTTTATTGTAAACGACTAGATATGCCTATAGGCTACAGGACCTATGCTGTATACATCCTAGTGTTTTACTCTACATTACTTGTTGCAGTACTATCAGTCTAGTCCTACAACTAAAAGAGATCATGATCATAAAGAAAAGGTTTTAAGAGACAGACAATGTAACAGGAGCATCTAGTGCAGTTGTGTAGGTTATTGTGGGTCCATTAAAATATATATATATATCACTTTTACAACTGCTTTAGTAAGTTAGAATAGGACTTCACTATTGTGAATACTGAAAGTTGGAATCATGTGACATATTTTAATGCTGAAAGAATAGTCTTTACCATTACATGTTTTCAATCCATTTAATTATATTACCTTACAACTGTATGCAGAGCCAAACAAAGACGTTCAGAAGTTGCTGAAGCCCTCCATCTCCGGAGACCTTTCCCGGGATCTGTTCCAGCCTCCTGTGGCCGAAGAGGAAGGCGCTCTGTCGGGGCCCACTGCTGCAACCCTGCTCCACATCGCTGAGAGGAGACGCGAGTATCGGGGTAAGAGTCAGAGAAACACATTAAGAATATAATACTTCATATACCTTGAGGTAAAGTTGCTGAGTTATTGCTTTATATTAAAAAACAAATTTGTAGTGATCATAAAAACAGACACAATGTAAAGTAAGTGTATGTAACTATGAGTTTAATCCAGCCACAAAAGATCACAAATTAGTTGTCTTTTTTACTTTGTGTCTATCTCTGGCTTGGATACATGAAAAGGGGTATAATAATATTTTCTGGACACTACATAACCTTGGGGATCTCAACATCCAAATCGTCCTTCTCCATTTTGCTTGATTATCCCCAGCTCAAAGACCCAATTGTATTGAGTCCCCTACAGAGAGCTGCTTGTAAGTGCCAAGCTTAGAGCTGACACAAGAGAGACCAGTAATATGGGTGACAAGGCGGCCTTTTTCAGCTTTACAAGCAGAGAGAGAAAGAGACAGAGCATTCCAGGGCAAATTGACCAGCGCTTCACCTTTAATCTCACTAACTAGTATTTTAACACTGCAGATAGCATGATGAAAACATGAGAGTTGTGGAAACAATGGTTGTGATTAAAAAGCACATTGGCATCAATGAAGCACTTTTCCTTAGCAGACCCTGAACCCTCACATGCTTTAAGAAAAACAGGACCTTATAGCAACGGCACAGATCTTAAATCTTACCCTCTGATTATGGTTACAACTTAATATCATAGACAACTCTTTGCTTACCAAGTATAATGTAAGTGACATTTTCAAATGAGTCTTTACACTGCGAATATTTAACAGTTTGAGGTCAGATACAGTAAGTATAATTAGTAAAGACAGTTGTAGAATGGATATCCTCCTCGCCTGTTTAAAGAGGTTCTGCCCACGGTAGCCCCACACGTACTTAACATCATAAATAGTAGCTTGGTAAACGGAATGGTTCCTGACAGTTTTAAGTTTGCTGTTGTGCATCCTTTGATAAAGAAACCTGGGCTCGATCCCACTGTTACTTCTCATTTTAGGCCAATCGCTAAACTCCCTTTTATTTCAAAGATTTTGGAGAAAGTTGTATATTGTCAATTGAAACTGTATTTATACGAAATTGATGTACTTGAAGTATTCCAGTCTGGCTTTAAAACTCGGCACAGTACCGAGACAGCGTTGCTGAGGGTGTTTAATGATCTACTTTGTGTTACTGATTCTGGTCACTGTGCCATACTGGTTTTGTTGGACCTAACAGCAGCTTTCGACACAGTGGACCACCAGATCCTCTTATCTCGCCTAGAACACTGGGTTGGCATAAAGGGCTGTGCTTTAGAGTGGTTTAAATCATACCTTTCAGGTAGAACTTTTTGTGTCAGTGTTGCCTCTGCTGAGTCATCTGTTGCCTCCTTCAAGTGTGGAGTGCCCCAAGGATCCAACCTTGGGCCTCTCCTCTTCTCGTTGTACCTTCTTCCCCTTGGAGCAATAATTTGCAAACATGGAATGTCGTTTCATTTTTATGCGGATGATACTCAAAAGTACATGCCATTAAAACGAGAAACAAATTATTGTGCAAGGCAACTTCTTGAATGTGTCGAAGAAATTAAGACTTGGTTGTCTCAAAATGTCTTGCATTTTAATGACAAAAAAACTGAAGTTGTTGTGTTCAGTCCCAGTGAGTCCAGAGCAGTCACCTGCGACTTTGGGGTTCTGACACAACACTCTAAAGACTCAGTTACTAACTTGGGTGTGAGGTTGGACAGGGACTTCAAACTCTACATACAAATTAGTTCTGTTGTCAATTCAAGCTTTTTTTAATTGCGCCAACTTGCGAAAGTAAAACCTGCCCTCTCCAAACACGATTTTGAGATTTAAATTCATGCGTTTATTACAAATCTGATTGATTATTGCAACGCGCTTTATTTTGGGATCAGCCACAAATTGTTAACTCGGCTACAGCTCGTTCAAAATGCAGCCGCTCGGCTTTTAACTGGCACCAAAAAATACGAGCACATCTCGCCAATTCTGAAATCTTTGCACTGGCTCCCGGTTTGCTTTCGCGTTGATTTTAAGATTATTTTATTTGTTTATAAATGCCTTCATGGCCTCACTCCGCGGTATCTGTCGGACCTGCTGCAGCCCTACACTCCCGCTCGCGCTCTCAGGTCGGCAGATCATTTTGTGCTTGTGGTGCCTAAAACAAACAGGAAGCTGCGAGGTGACCGCTCTTTCTCTGTCGCTGGACCCAAATTGTGGAATGCACTGCCCTTGTACCTCAGACAGGCCGAGCCACTCACAATTTTTAAGTCACAGCTGAAAACCTACCTTTTTACTTTGGCTTTTAACTTTTGATTAACTTTTACATTGATTCTCTTCTGTTGGTTTTGCGCTGTATATGGTTCCATTTATTGTACCGAGTTTATTTTAATCTTTTTGTATCACTTAGTTGTCTTATTGCGGTTTTTTGTTTGTTGTTTTTTATGATGTGTGTACTGCACTTTGGTCAACCCTGTTGTTTTTAAAGTGCATTATAAATAAAGCTGGATTGGATTGGATATCACTAATCTTTATTACAGTACCACAAAGGTCAGAAAGCAAGACTAAATTAGGAATACACGGGAGGCTTCACCCCAAACACGCACACACACACCACCTTTATCTGTGTTCTGTACTTTTCTCACATGCATTTAATTTTATAGAAAGCAATGACAGTGGATTGACTTATTCAGGTCAATTTCTTGCATCCTCGGAATAGCCTTTAAAATGGGAGACCATTTAAACACAATTTTGCAATCAAGGCTTGGGGAATTAATTATTTATTTACCCAAAAATAACAAAAGGTGAGCGACGGTGTCATCTCTCGGCTGTGAAATCCAAATTGTTCCACAATATCTATCCATGCAGCCATTTCAAGCTCTTTTTGATTGGTTTCTCGCACAAATCCCTTTGGTGCATTTGAAGGAAAAAAAAAGATGTGATCAATTATTCAAAAAGAGGGGTGTGGAAGAAGAGAAAAGAAATGGCGATGTGGAAGGCTAAACACAGCAGCATGTGTCCGAGCCTAGAGCTGCATTTAAGGTCTGGTAGACGTTTTTTTTTGGTGTATTGTCCAATTGATTTAGTTTTGTCTACCTTCAACATGTTGTAAAAGCAAACATTTGTCACAATAATTAGAAATCATTTTTATCAGTTGTGAACTAGCAATCTAATCATTGCTTGTGAATTGTGCTTATAAACTCTTTCATGAGAGGAATTGAGAGGTGTTATGCATTAGTAAAGTTAGGATGAGTGTGGTCCACAACTAGTTTACATTTTGTTTGCTTCCTCCTCTTCTGTTTTTAAATAAAATGCCTTAAAATTTTTGATTTAGTTCATCCTCCATTACATCCTCCATTACTTCTCTAAGTGCTTCAACTTTAAACACAGCTAATGGTGGAATGTAATGTCTCTGCAATGTAATTATACAGGCTAAAAGGTCAAGGGCTTAGTAAATATTTATGAATGTCAGATGTGTGCGGGGCACCAGGAGCTGACTGGATCCTGCATCTTAACATTATCTTATGGACAAAACAGATAAAGCCAAGGTGAGATGAGTCACATCACACACTCGTCCATGGGACTTACTCTGTGAGCTGCATACTATGCTATCCGTCATTTTTCTTTTTCTTATTTCCAAAGAAAATACAAATAACTGAGGTTTACATTGTATGGCTATGCGATTCTTAAAAAAAAAAAAACTTTCAGACTGCGGTTATATTAGTAATTTATATTTTAGAATTAACACTTCGTTCTCAGCGCATATTTTAAAATCACCAGAGAGCAGCAATTACATCTATATGGGAACACGTTTATAGAGGTAGATGCTAAAGAGTTGTTATTGAGAAAATGTATTGTTTTCAGTTGAAATTGTTCTTATTACATATTATCAAAGAAAATGCAGGTTTTGCTATTTGATTATTGTAACCATTGAAAATAGGATATGTATTTGATTGTGATTCTACAGACCCTATCAGATGATGATGATATATCAGGTAAACAAATGTCACTGTAGGACTAGAGTTTGTCATCAAGATTGCTTTTTTCCCCCTTCTTTTCACAAGTTTCTCAAAAAGGAACAAATATATTAAATCTTTTAAATGCTGGTTACCATTTTGATCCAAACTAATTACCAACCTATATATCACTCTGTTTTCTTTGAGGTGGTCCCTTTATTTTTTTCCGATGTAAACTATATGATAGAATTGCTTCCTTAAAGTGTCAAACCTGTTTATAAACAGATCCCTGTGTAGAACTTGGATTTTACAAATGTACCTCTAACAATTTTAAAGTAAATAAATAATGGCCTTTAACTTACTGGATCATTTAAAGTTAAGTTTATGAGCCAGAGTGGATTTGAGTTCTGGCTTGGAATTGCTGCAAGACAGAGTCTTCACCGTGGAAGGAGGTCCTTCTGGAAGGATACTTTTTGCTCTAGTCTTTCATCTGCTTGTGTCAATGTCACCCTGTGAAGGAAAACTGTTGAAGTGTTCTAAGCAGCTTGATACTGCATCATAACATCGTCCCAGTGTTGCAGACGAATACCTCAGACTCACAGCTGCGCAGCCGCACGTACTGTGGTCGGTCCCTCTCTCTTGGTACATTTACATTTTTTGCCTTTTTCTGCGAGCTGCATTTGTGGTTTTTGTGTTCCACATTGTTTTACTGGATACTTTTGTAAGTTTTTGCCTTGTTTTTGTGAGGTTTGGTGGATTTATTTTTACTGCAAAGAGCCCATAATGGTCCTGAAGAAAGCAGCTTTTTAAAAGTAAACAAAATCAGCTAAAACCATTTTAGAACTACACATTTCTTCTTCTGAAACACCGAAGAGGCACCAAGAGCTCCCCACACCTGCAGCACAGTGAAGGCGACACAAAAGGCGCTACAGGAAACAAAAAAGTGACAGTAACACGGGGAGGTATCTGGGCAAGACTCACATCTAGGCCACGCATGCCTTCTAATGTTCCGGCTAACAGATGTTCACTGGAGAATAAAACAGATTATCTGCTAAGCTCTTCCCAGAAGATGTGAAACACTGTCGGACTGTTGTGGAGCGGAGGGAGCTGCGCAGGAGGAAGAGGAAGGAGGAGGTGGAGCTGACCTGTGCAGGACACCACGCTCTGAAATAGGGACAAACCCAAGAGGCGCTGCACCGTTTCAGAGGAGCACTGACGGCAGCGCAGCTCAGTCACAGCAGCACAGGACTAACACCTGAACACCATTTCGTTGTACGCTTTTAACAATGACAAATAAAGCTCTTACTTATTTACTTACTTACTCAGTCGATGGTCCATGCAGTGAGATGTCTATCCACTCATGCGTCCTCCAGCAGCAGCGCTGGTCGGATTGGTGTTGAAAGCACTGGAGAAGTCAAAGAACATGACCCTCACAGCGCTCCCAGCAGTCTCCAGATGGGTGAGCGCCCGCTGCAGCCAGTAGATCACAGCGTCCTCTGGGTTCAGGGCGGAGCTCACCACAGAGCGGAGGTGGGTGAGGATGAGACGCTCCGTGGTCTTCATCAGGTGGAAGGGCAAGGCGACTGGTCTGTAGTGGGCCGGTGTCCTTGGCGTGCGTTGTTTTAGGAAATGGAACCACACAGGAGGTCTTCCACAGGACGGGGACCTTCTCTAGGCTGAGGTTCAGGGCTGAGGGCCTCCGCGAGCTGGTCTGTACAGGTCCTCAGCAGCCTGGGACTGATGCCGTCTGGTCCTGCAGCTTTCCTCTGCTCCAGTCGCCTCAGCTCTCTCCTCACCTGGTTTGGTGTGATGGAGAGGGGGGAGTGAGGGAAGGGGGGCTGGGGTGGACTGCCGGGTCTAGGGCATGTACTGGAGGGAGTCCCTATGGTGGGGGCTGGAGACGTGGGTGCAGGGAGGCTGGAGGCAGGCGAAGGTAGTCGGGGGAGGGGGGCAGTGTCCACTGGGCTGGAGTCGTGTGAAGAGGAGGGAGCAGTAAGGGGGCAGAGGGAGTGGGGGGAGAATCAAACCAGTTGAAAAGCCTGCCCGGCACTGGTCTCCATCAGCTGGCACTCTGTCCAAATCTGGAAATGTCCTTTAGTAAGTCTCCACACAGGAACACAAACTATAAATAGAAAGGAAGCACAAAGCAAACAAACATTAATAACATAAGAACATGTAAAATAAAATAAAATCAATAATACTAATAAAAATCCATAAACAACATTCATAACATATCAAATGTTACACCTTTACCTGTACTGTACACCTAATACTTATATCTCATTATACATTTATTTTCATGCTCAGTTATTCTGTTGTTATTTGTTGCTATAATTGTTTCTAGCATGTACTGATGATAAACTCTATTCTTAAAGTGTTTTATTCATAAATTTGACATAGTTTTAGCTTTAAAAATAAACATTTTACCCATCAGAATAATCATATTTCAAAAGTGTGTGCATTTACCCTCAAAAACACATAACAAAATATTCTGAGGTGTGATAGCAAAGCAATATCCATAGACCTTAACCATATGCCACGCAATGTTGCAGAGGCGTGTCAACCAAGACAGCCCGACAACATCCAGGGAATTAAGGTACTCGGGACGAATCTCATCCACCCCCGGAGCCCTGCCACCGAGGAGCTGTCTAACCACCTCGGTGACTTCAACTTGGGTGATGGACGAGCCCACCTCCGAGGCCCCAGCCTCTGCTTCCTCATCGGAAGACTTAACGGTGGAATTGGGGAGATCCTCGAAGTACTCCTTCCACCGCCCGACCACATCCCCAGTCGAGGTCAGCAGCCCCCCACCCGCACTGTAAACAGTGTTGGTGAAGCACTGCTTCCCCCTCCTGAGGCGCCGGATGGTTTGCCAGAATCTCTTCGAGGCCGACCGATAGTCCTCCTCCATGGCTTCGCCAAACTCCTTCCAGACCCGAGTTTTTGCCTCTGCGACCGCACGAGCCGCAGCACGCTTGGCCTGCCGGTACCTCTCAGGCACCAGAGACCTTACGGCCACAACTACGAGCCGCCGCATCGACAATGGAGGAGGAGAACATAGTCCACTCGGACTCCATGTCTCCAACCTCCCTCGGGATCTGGGTGAAGCTCTTCCGGAGGTGGGAGTTGAAGACCCTACTGACAGAGGGATCCACCAGACGTTCCCAACAGACCCTCACAACACGTTTGGGCCTGCCAGGTCTGACCGGCTTCTTCCCCTGCCAGCGGATCCAGCTCACCACCAGGTGGTGATCGGTTGACAGCTCAGCCCCTCTCTTCACCCGAGTGTCCGAGACACGCGGCCGGAGATCAGATGACACAACTACAAAGTCGATCATCGACCTCCTGCCTAGGGTGTCCTGGTGCCACGTGCACTTATGGACATCCTTGTGCTCGAACATGGTGTTCGTTATGCACAAACCGTGACTAGCACAATAACAGAACACCACTCGGGTTCCGATAGGGGAGGCCGTTCTTCCCCATCACCCCCACCCAGGTCTCACTGTTGTTACCCACGTGGGCGTTGAAATCCCCCAGTAGAACAATGGAGTCCCCAGCCGGACCACCATCTAGTACCCCTCCCAGGGACTCCAAGAAGGTCGGGTACTCTGCACCGATGTTGGGCCCGTAGGCCGAGACAACGGTGAGAGACCTGTCCCCAACTCGAAGGCGTAGGGACGCGACCCTCTCGTTCACCGGGGTGAACTCCAACACGTGGCGGCTGAGCTGGGGGGCTATAAGCAAACCCATCTCAGCGTGCCGCCTCTCCCCACGGGCAACTCCAGAAAAATGGAGCGTCCAGCCTCTCTCCAGGAGTTGGGATGCGGAACCCAGGCTGTGCGTGGAGGTGAGCCCGACTATATCTAGCCGGTATCTCTCAACCTCCTGCACGAGCTCAGGCTCCTTCCCCCCCAGCGAGGTGACGTTCCATGTCCCGAACGCCAGAAGCTGCACACGCGGACCAGGTCTTTGAGGCACCTGCCTTCGACTGCCACCCAGTCCTCTCTACACCCGACCCCTACGGATCCCTCTGCGGGTGGTGGGTCCATAGGAGGGCGGGCCCATGTCGTCCTTTCGGGCTGTGCCCGGCTGGGCCCCGTGGGCAGAGGCCCGACCACCAGACGCTCGCATTCGAGCCTCAACCCCAGGCCTGGCTCCAGGGTGGGGCCCCAGTTGCGCCATACCAGGCGACGTCACGGTCCTTGCTGTTGTACTGTCCATAGAAGTTTTCGAACTGCTCTTAGTCTGACCTGTCACCTAAGACCTGTTTTCCATGGGAGACCCTACCAGAGGCATGAAGCCCCAGACAACGTGGCTCCTAGGATCATTCGGGCACTCAAACAACCCCACCACGTTAAGGTAGCAGTTCACGGGGTTGTTCCTAATTGTAATAGCCAGAATGGGCCGCCATTTGCATTAATAACTGAGGGAAACGTTTGCGATTACTGGTGATGAGCTTCTCACATCACTAGGGATTTGCTTGTTTGGGATCCTTGTCCTGCTACATAACCCAGGAGCTCTTGAGTTTGAGGGCTTGAACTGATGGCTGACGTTCTCCTCCAGGAGTTCTTGGTTGAATTTATTATTCCATCAATGACAGAAAGTTGTCCAGGTCCTGAAGCAGGAAAGCAGCCCCAGACCGTTCACTGCCACCTCCATGTTTGACTTTTGGCAGGGCGTTCATTTGATCAAATACTGCGTTGTTTTTACACTAGATGTAACATATCGCAGACATGACAAAAAGTTCAACTTTCGTCTCGTCAGTCCACAGACCATTTCTCTAAAAGTCTTGGGAATCATCCAGATGTTTTTTGACAAATGAGAGATGAGCTGTTGCGTTCTTATTTATCAGCAGTGGTTTTCGCCTTGGAACTCTCATGCCATTTTTGCTCAGTGTTTATCTTGAGTCATGAACACTGACTTTGACGGAACCAAGTGAAGCCTGTAGATCTTCAAATGTTGTTTTGGGTTCTTTGGTGACGTCGTTTTACTCTTGGAGTCATTTTGTTTAGGTTTTCTTACGAGATTTGTTGCCTAATTTATTTGTCTAACAGGTCAAACAGTGACATTTCCTTGATTCAACAAATTTGGTGGTAATCAGGTTTGGGAGTGGCCAATGAAACTCAACGCAACGCTTTATTCGCTGCTAATCGCAGAGGGGGCATTTACTTTTAAACACAGGGCCAGAGAGGTTTGGATTTTTCTTTCCCTTAATAAATGTGATAATCATTTGGAAACTGTAATTTGCATTCACTAAGAATGTCTTTGTGTGATATAAAAAATGGCTTGATGATCGGAAACATTTAAGTATAATTAATATAAACAAATCAGAAATCAGGAAAGGGGCATATACTTTCTCAGGACACTGTATTTGTAAAAGTGCTGTTTTAGTAATGCATTATTATTGTTATTGAGCACAGCATTAACATGTTTGTGTTTTTGTTTTGTCCAGAGCCCTTGAGTAGTGTGTCTTCGTTGGAGGTGCACTTTGACCTCTTAGACCTGACGGAGTTGACTGACATGTCCGACCAGGAGTTAGCCGAGGTTTTTGTCGACTCTGATGAAGAGAACCACAACGAAACCCCAACAGGTAAGACACTAGCAAAGCCACCAGTTCTTCCCAACCAGGGGTCCTGGGACATCCAGGGGATATTGGAGATTCATACACTGCCTATTCCCTAGATCAAATTTTAACAAAAGACCAGAGAAACTAAAGCTGGTTAATACATGCTGTAAATGTAAAGGGAGTTTAGATGATTAGATAATTATGTATTTGATTTGTCAGTGATAAGTATGAAGCCAATTCAAGCACAAATCCCAAACAGGTTGTGACACATACATTATATATTTGACTGCAACTGGAACTATGTTATAGGCTTTGGGGATTGAACATGCTTTAAAGTGAGGACCTGAAATGAAAGCGTATTCCGCCTGTGTTATCTGCAAAAACCTGTTTAGTTGATGTAATGGAGTGTAATACCATTGATGATTATGTTTGGAAACATATAAAAGCCTGAACACTGTTGTACTCAGTCTGCATTTATTGCAATAAGCAACAAGGTGAGACAGGACAGCTTTACTATTAGAATTAGTATGAGTGACTGTCCATTGGCTAATGCACACTTCTGTCTTTTCCTTAAAATTGCTATAGTAAGCAAAGTTTCCCTAATGTTTTATTTATGAAGTGGGAGCTGAGCTTGTTCTGCATACAGATAGTAGTTAATGGTGCTCTTACACACTTAGAATATGGGCAGACTTACTGTATAAGTGTCTGAAGACAAAACGTCTGACTGAAGGTGAAGCACAGAGATTCTTTTTACTGTGTTCTGTTGCTCTCTCAGAATTATTTGAAGCAAACTGTTTATAGATATGAATTACTTAAATGCATCAATGGAAGATGATGTTTTTTTTATTACACTTTATTTTACACTACCTTGATACATTGTACCAAACTAAATGTAACACTATGTAATCTGCTCCATAACAATGTGTAATAACTTGTACCTATGTAGTACATACACAATGGAATAATGTGTATTTGTACTTTGGAGGTACAATATGTAATAAGACATAAGACCCTTAGGGTTAGGGTCTAAGGTTAGGGTTAGAGTTAGGGTCTTATGTCTTTTTACATGATGTACCTCAAAACTACAAATACATATTATTCCATTAAGTATGTAACACATATTTACAACTTCTTACACATTGTTACATAGAACATTACATTGTACTAAATGTGGCAGGTACAATCTATCAAGCGTAGTGTAAAATAAAGTGTTACAGTTTTTTCATTCAAATGTATGCACAGGCTTTTAGTCTTTTAGTCTTGAGTTTTATGGTTGTGTAGGCTCTCAGTCGTCCAGGAATTATTGTTGTAGAGATTCTCAAATGTAGTTGACAGGACTGGGTTTGTTGAGTTGAGGAACAATGGTTAATCTAATATGTTGCATTAACGTTTTAAAATGTGATGATGTCATCATGTAGGTGGAGGGCAGGTGCCAATACAACTCTATGGGACAGAAACCGTTTTTGAAAGAAATGTCCCAACAGAAAATTGACAAATGTTGTACTTCATCAGTATTTGGTTGTGATTGGATTTACAAACCTGCAAAATTATTTGTATGGCAGAAACATCATTATGGCAGATTTAGGTCCATTTAATGCAAATGGAGCATAATACATATTTATCATCCTGTGTGAGCTCAGAACTGTTTACCTTTTGGGATATTAAGGAATGCATTATTATGCAGAAAAGGCCACAGACTGGTGAACACAATGGCTGGATGCCAGCTGCACAGAAGGAGCCCACACTGACACTATAGCTCAGGGAGACTGCAGCAAACTGAACAGAAGGACGAGTGAGAAACACATTTGTGAAGAAGCTGGGATTTTATTGTCACTACTTCACTTAGTTTTAAATGCACTACAATAATGAAAGGTTAATGGAGTGCGAACAAAAATGAAGCCAATTCAGTACAGATCCTCAAAAGTTTTTGTATGGGCTGAATAAAAAATAAAAATAAAATTAAGTCAAGTTGACACTAATATTCATATAGCTTACATATATAAACTGTGAAAGGCTGCTCTTAATTACTTTCTGTGTGTCGGCAGAATCTTTGCGGTTGTATATCGCCACCATGTGGCCAAGACAGTATGGCAACAAGAAATGGTTGGCTCTAAACTATTTACAGAAGACTGTAAATACACTTTCTACTAAGCAGACCAAATGAAACAAATTGATTTTATTAAATGGTTATATACTATCTGAGCCATGTAGCTTATTAATGTAACTGAAAACTCAACTATAACTTTAAATGTTTTATTTCATACTTCTTTGGCGATGCTATCAGGTAATTCGCATATGGTTGTTCCACCAGGTCCACACCAGCCTCTGCTACAGAAAGCTGGATACATGCGCTCCCCCTCGTGGACACGCGGCTGCAGTAAAGCAGAGCCCCAGAGAGAGCGAAAACACCACAGTGACTCAGATGCCATGGAGCCCCTAATGAAATTGGAGAGGTCAAAACAGCCCTGAAAATTAACCAGTCGGACCACACAATGTTTCCTGGTGCTGAGCCAGTTTGGGCTGAACTCTGGACACTGTGCTTTTGTCAATTAAGAATGTGCAATACTTTAAACCATTTTTATATGCATTTATAAGTTTGGTTTGGTGAGTTTGACTATTATCTAATTGGTGGGATTTTCATTATTTCACAGATGACAGGGTGTGATCATTTAAAAGCAACACGTGGACACAACTGTCCAATTAAAACCATCTTGTTTGTCAAATCCTGTTGACGTCACCGTAGTATTGGTAATAAGAATTAACGAGGAATATATAGACTGCTTCAGACTGATAAGTCACAAGACAAGGGTTATTCTATTCAAGTCTGTAACCTCGAACTGGTTCAAGGAAATGCTATGTAAGTGGGAAAGGATTAAAATGTGCCAATAGTTACAATGCAATATTTCTCATTTGTATAGCTTTTTGATCTGTCGATGCCAATAATTCAGAAAGTTGATATGCAACAGAGCAGCTCTGGTATGTGTGAAGGCCAAATAAAACATCCTAAATATTTTTGTGGTTTCATTGATCATTCTTTTTCCTGTTAAAACGTGTGTAAAATTAACAACACCAAATCCTTAGACCAAACATAATTTCATGACACGCCACATTCAGACAGACAGCTTTGTAGTTTCACTGGTTTTCATGCTGTGTTGCATCACAGTTTTGAACATCAATCAATCAATGGTTTTGTATAGCCCAATATCACAACAGGAGTTACCTCATAGGGCTGCAACAAACATTAAGGCAATAAAACAGAGCAGTAAATAAGACGGTGACATCACTGTGATATTTCACTTTTTTCATCTCACAATTAAAAAGGCACGATAAACATTGGCTACTGACACATGTGCAAGCAGTTTGGTTTTCCTTTTTAATATATTATCACCCGACAACATTGCTGTGGACTTTTTTTTTTTTAAGATCCGAGGAGCTGAGCTCTGGGGACAGATGTCACAGAATAGACTATTTTTGTGTCCACCTTCAGTCAATTCACAGATGTTTTGAATGCCCTTGATCTTTGTTCCAGTGTTTTAAACCAACAGGTAACGTTGTGTCTTCCTCCAACTTTTCATTGTCCTCTTGTAACTCTTCATACAGAGAATTTTCTTTAAAGGGGCGCGGTCCCAGCAGTTCAACCATATCAGATTTCTCCAATGTTACTTTTTCAAGAAGACGTTTGGCAACCTGCAACACAATAATAATAATAATGCATTAGTCTTATATAGTGCTTTTCCAGATGCTCAAAGTCGCTTTACAATTTTGAGGCATTATTCATTCACTCCATACTCGGTGATGATAAGCGAGGCAACCAGTCTGCGCACATCAGCCACCTCCACCAATCACTCACAAACACACACACACACTACATTTGCCAGGCTTCCTGGTGTTCCCAAACAGTCTCCCATCCAAGTGCTGCCAGGCCCTTCCCTGCTTAGCTTCCGAGGTCTGACGGGATCGGGCATAGCAAAGGCGGTATGGCCACAAGACATGATTACTACTACTTTATTGCATAGGGTCGTACAGGGTGAAAAGATGTGAAGAGCAAATTGTCAGAAGTGGGATTTGAACCCGCAATCCTGAGGCTGGAACAGTGTTCAGTGCACATGCAAATCCCTACCCACTAGCACTATCAGAAGTGATCCATGAATCTTTACTTACTAGATCAACAGCTTGTTTCTTTTCAGTAAGAAGTTTCAGTGTGCGTTGGTAGGCAGCGTCTACAAGAGCACGGACTTCCTGATCTATGAGTTGTGCAGTGGGCTCACTGAAGGGCTTCTCTGTAATCATGTCTCCAGACTGAGGGAGGTCAAAGGACATGTGACCAACTGCCTCACTCATTCCTAGTTGTATCACCTGAAACAGGACACAGCACAAAACAAGACACTAGTAAAAAAAAAAGATACCATTGTTTTCCTTGCAGTCTGAAAATCTTTAGAACATCACTGTGAAGTCTACCTGTGCATAAGCAGACTGCGTGACCTTTCGGAGATCATCCTGAGCCCCAGTGGTGAAACGCTTAAAGAAAACCTGCTCCGCCACTCGACCTCCTAATGTCATGCACATTCGGTCAAACAACTGTTCTTGGCTGAACAAATATTGTTCTTTGGGTAAATATTGGGCAAAACCCAAGCCGTTCCCCCTGGGAACAATGGACACCTGAATGCAGACCGTGCGGTATTAAGCTTTATTGGAATTTGCTTTGAGTGGGAAAAAATCAACACAATGGCGGTAAAAGTGGTATACCTTCATGAGCGGGTCTGCGTGCTCTAAAAACCAACCACTGACCGCATGTCCTGCCTCATGATATGCTACTGTAGTCCTCTCTGCAAGCTGAAGGACGTGGGATTTTTTTTCCAGACCTGTGAATACAAAAAAAAAAGTTACATCAATTCAAATTTGTAGTTGTCGCGATTGTATTAAATTACCTCCAATCACCCTCTCCACCGCCTGTTCAAAGTGCTTCGTATCAACATGTGGGTTGAGGTGACGTGAAGCAATCAAAGCAGCTTCATTGCACACAATAGCAATATCAGCTCCTGAAAAGTATCAGCACTCCATTTAGACTTCCAGGTGCAACACAACGCAAACAAATACTGCACAGAATTACCAGTGAATCCTGGTGTCGGTGCAGCAAGTTGTCCAGCTAACAATTCAAGTTTTATACTAGAGTTCAATTTCAGCTTTTTTAGATGCACCTTGAAAATAGACATTCTGCCTTTTAAATCTGGTGGTCCTGTGGGGAAAAAATGTATTTTACTGCTTGCAAAAAGAGTGCACTAAAAACATTTATGGCTCAATCATTGAACAAGCAAATGGAGCATCATAGAAGAAAACTAGGGCTCGACCAACACAAGATTAAATTAAATTAGAGCCACAAGAGAGAGATTAAAGGTGAGGAAATAAAAGTAACAGTATGCGCCCATGTAGCAAACACACAAATTGTACGAGCACACCCAAGCACATGTTTGTGCTTTTGGACTTTTTTGCAATGTTCCCAAGGGGTGTATTTTTGGATGATCTAAAATAATTTGATGTAAATTTTGATTTTTACTCCAATGTAAAAACATCAACACAACAAAACAAAAATACTCGCGTCCCTTTGACACAAAAATGTGCTACAAAAGGCTATAAAAAACTGAAGGATTGATATTTTTTTTAAGTATAAAGAGTATAAATATTGTATTGTTCCTGTTGTATACCTAAGTATATGTGTCGATCAAAGCGCCCAGGCCTCATCAAAGCTGGATCAAGGATGTCAGCTCGATTAGTGCCAGCCAAAACTACCACATTTGTGTTGCCATTAAAACCTGTATAAAAACAGAGTACAGTTATTGTTTGATGAATCATAAAGATTCATCTCAGGTTTGTTTTTCCTTACGAAGAAAACAGAATTTGAAAAACAGGTTTACCGTCCATCTCCACAAGTAGCTGGTTGAGTGTGTTCTCCTGCTCACTGTGAGAACCTAAATTCCCATTTCCCCTCTTTCTACCCAAAGCATCGATCTCATCAATGAACAGGATGCAAGGAGCATGTCTCCGAGCCAAGGCAAACATATTCCTCACCTAACAGTGGACACAAATATCATAAGCTAGAAAGGAATCATTTATTTTATTATTTGCTTGCCCTTAGTGATATTATTCAAAAAATGCATGTGAGTGGGGAGCCCTTACTCTGGCTGATCCTACACCAACAAACATTTCGTGGAACTCTGAGCCATTCACGGTAATAAATGGGACATCAGCTTCTCCTGCAGTCGCTTTGGCCAATAGCGTCTTCCCTGTCCCTGGAGGTCCAGATAACAGTGCGCCCTAATGTTAGAAGATGGCAATGGGCAAATAAATAATATTCTAAACGCATGTGTTGTAGAAAAAGACTGAATAAATTAATCATACAAACCTTTGGGATTCTGGCTCCCAGTTCGCTGTATTGCTTTGGGTTCTTCAGGTAATTGACGAACTCCATAATCTCCAGTTTTGCTTCAGAGCACCCTGCCACATCTTCGAACGTCACCCCAACATTGTGTTTTATTAATTTGGCTTTTGATTCACCCATGTCAGAAACACCACCTCCTCGTCCACCAAGACGCCCCCCGGACAGAGGACTGCGACGTGTTGCAAGAAGTATCAACCCAATCAGCAGTAAAGGTGAAAGGATGTTTAACAGAGCAGTCCTGTTAAAAAGATACATTAAATATACACAATAAACACTATTCGGCATATCAAATAAATGTATAATAATAGTATTCAGTAGTTACCCATCAGTTTCACTGCAATAGATCACAGGGACTTTTGGGAAGTCTAAATCCATTTCCTTTTGAGCCACCTCCAAATTATGTTCAAAAGAGTCTACACTGCCGATGTTGAACCACAAGTAATTCTAAAGCACAATCAATATGTGTTATATGAACATTATCATGATATAAATAACAAACACTAACCACTTGTGAAGTGTCTACTCCACTGATGGGAACAACTTTGACATATTGTTTGTTTATAACCTCCAAGTGATCCACCTGCCAGTAGTACAAGAACATCATTCGATACACTGAATTACAAAGTGCATTAATGTTAAGATATGAGATATCTTTTACCAAGCCTTTCCTCAAGAAATGGTCCACAAAGTCTTTCCAGGAAATATGAAAACCCGTCTCTCTGAAGTAAAAGTAAAGCAAAGCAGACGCTACGCCAGCAGCACCAACGGTAACATTTATAGCTCTTTTGTTGTTGATGGACCTCTCCTGTAAAAGAGGAAATAAGTTCAACATATACAAGGAGTGAGTATTCTGTGTAAGAAATATACCTTGAATTGTGTCCACCAGTGAGATTGTTCATCTCTCCAGCTTCTTTGCTTGTTTTTGTTTCCAAGGTCATCGTCATTTTCTGTTTCAAATGGTTCTTGATCTTTGACATTTTCTTCTAAATATTTAACAAAGCTAAAAATAAACAGAATCCACAGCACAGGAAATGAACTGTGATCGTATCAACAACACTCACTTTCAGCTGATTTGGTTTCATGATTATCTCGACTCTCGAAGAATTTTTCAAAACCTTTTGATAAGATAATTTATTATTTGTATCATTCATAACCTTAAGCCTTAATTCAGAGAGAGGAATTACCTTTTGGTGGTTTATTGGCACTGAATGACCGAGTGAGAGGAATACTGAGTTTATAACATCCTCCAAGTGTCCTCTGCAGATGAGACGCCTTCTGAAAGAACATTGGGTGAAAACGTATGATTATTTAGAAAAGCACAAATAGCTTCACTGGGCTGAATTGGAGTCTACTTTAAAATATATTAGATTATGTCTTCTAATGCTGTTTCGGTCTGTGCCCAAGTAACAAAAAACTATATTTATAAAGCAAAAAATATATATAGTCTACAGTTGCCTTTCAGTCTCCATCTTATCGTTTAACCCCAATAAAAAAAAAAACTAAAACTGAATTCAAAATACATCCCAAAGCTCTTGGGCATTATAGGTTCTACCTTATAGAAGCACTGTAACACTCTTATTACCCTCCCCATGCCCCTGCTGCTTTCAGACAGACACACCCCCTCCACACTACAACAAATTATTAAACTCTGATAGAACATTATGATTATTATAACATTACATAAAGTAAACTCAAACAACGATACGAATGTATTAGCAATTACTTTATATAGTCGTTGAGGTGTGCTTGCGCGTTGAAGAACATTGTGTCTTGTCCCACCACATCGCTCCAACATGTCTAACTTATGGGCTGCTTCGGGTGATACATTACCAACATGATGTACCGTTTCAAAGAGAAAGCTAAAATAACTTGTAGCCCATGTGTAAAGCCGCTGTCTGATTTGCATAACAGCACAGCTTAACATTGCTTACCGACGCAGCGGTTGCACAGTTGTGACGAGTTGCAGATATAGTGGAGAAGTCTCGGCTCCAGGTCCAAACGCCCCCAACCCTGATCCGAAGAGGCCCGATACCTAAAGACAACGGCCCCATCTGTCCCACTGGACTGGTCCTACCCATAGACTGCATAAAATAAGGTCCTTCCCATCGCAGGGACACTTTAAAGTTTGCCTTGAAGCCTGACAGCTGCTGTTAGTCACGTTGAAAATCTATCGCGAGAGTTTGAAACAAAGTTGAGTAGATGTTCTTTTATTCGTCATGCAACATTGTAAACACCGTATCCAGTTTGAAAATGACTAATATCATTATTAGCAGTTAGGTAGCCGATTTTGTGTTGAATTAATATGCCCTGCATACAATACATTGCACAAAATTATACAAATTAATGAAATGTGTTCACAGTTTTTTATGCGTTCTACAAAAACAATATTTGGGTAAAGCCAATCTAACAAAATTATTACCAACATTGTGAGACTTCGCTACTAGAAATTAATGTTTGACATTTGTTATTTTTACATTAAAAATGTTGAACTTATAGTCCAAATAAGGGGCACAGGGAATGTTTTAAACAGATTAATATTGCTGTAACACTCATGGATAGTCTAACAGCAGCACATTACAGCATAAAAAATTAACTATTGTGTTGCCTCTTTAAAGTGAAGTTTGAGTAAACATGGCAGTAAAAGACATTTGAGGCAGATAATGGTTTGCAACAACTTCATGCAAAAAAAAAAAAAAAGCCAGCTCCAGATACTTAAACACATTTTGATGCATTTCAGTCTACCACGTACCACTAAACTCATTGATTAAACAAATAGTGTAGAATTAACTGGTCTACATTAATACTTGGTATTCTCTGTGAAAAGTGCAGCAATATTTTCATCCTCATTATGTAGTTTGCATATCCAGCGGCTCATCTTGTTTGCGCTCTGTCATTCGGGTACATTTAGGGCAAGTCGTAGAGTTGTCATAGTAACAATCCCTGAAGAAATAAAAAACAATAATGTAATTATTACAATGCATTGGTTTCCAGTTTGAATTATTTAGTTGCATATTAAAGCTGCAGGACCTAACTTTTTGTGGTTGTAAAATGACTATTTTTACCATTGCAGAGTGTGTTATAAACAACAACAAAATGATCTTGCTGCATTGTCTTCATCTAAATGTTTATTGAGCGATAGAGAATAGAAGTAGAATCTAAACTATCCATCCATCCATTTTCTTCCACCTGTCCGTTGCCGGGTCGTGAGGGCTGTTGGAGCTGCCCAAATCACATTGCACCAGCCCTTATGGCTCCTCCTGCAGGTGGTGGGTCCACAGAAGGACGGCCTCATGGTTCTAACCGGGCCTGTTGGTCTCTCATAAGGGGCTTCTGAACCGCTCTTTGTCTGACCCGTCACCCAGGACCTGTTTGCCGTGGAAGACCCTACCAGGGGCACGAAGCCCCCGACAACAGAGCTCCCAGGATCATTCGGGCGCTCAAACCCCTCCACCACGTTAAGGTGGCGGTTCCAGGAGGGGAGAATCTAAATGAGTGAAATGTATTTATTTTGGGGGTGGTCCCCCCGCTTCACTATGCCACCACTCAAAGCTGTACAAGCGCATGAAACATGCATATAATTAATTTGCTTGAACAATTCAAGTGCACAGGGGTCATTTAACAGGAAAAATCAGGTACCCCAGCTTTAATTCATGTGCGGCTTCTTGAAATCATTATCACCATAAGGCATTTTCAATCTCCTTCATACTCACATACAAAATATTATACTCAAAATACTGTCCGTGGCAGTGATCTAATCGATGAAACTACTCACCTGTGGAAGACAGCAGAGCAGTCGTGGCAGACTGAAGTGTGGCTGTCAAAAGGGAACAGGATGTCTCCTTCTTTGCACAATTCACAAACAAATCCTTTGGCTTGGCATTTCTAGACACATGATCGCAGTGAATACATGCTTTGTAAAAAAAAAAAAAAAAAAAAAAAAAAATGCAGCTACATAAACAAAGAAAACATTCAGGAAAAAAAGGTTAAGAAACTTTGAATGACCTAACCTCACAGTCTAATTTAATGTGCTTAGCAAAAGTGGTGTGAATCTCTGTGAGCGAGCAGCTGAGACGGCCACTGGAAATGTCGATAAGATCTTGAAGTGAATACATGTCGTCATTCTCCACAAAATGTTGCCGGTCTTGCAGCTTCAGAAAAGACATACAGTACAATTGTGACACAAAAAAATGTGGTACAACAATGAATACCTTGTGTGTCAGTCGCCGTGTAAAGCAAATAAAAAGTTACAGAAGTATAAGATGCCACTTTATGGTGTCTGGCTGTGTCCACAAGATGGAGCTATTAAACAGACAATATTTAACAGTTATTTCACACAGGGCTGACCTGTAATAGCAGTCGAGCTTCCATTGCCTCCTTACAGGTGATAAAATAGGGCTTCATTAGAAGAATGTCTTGACGAAGTTTCTGCAGGAAACAAAAACATTATTGTGTACTTACATTATGTAGTATTATAATTTACATAAAATATTCTGATTAGGAGATGCAAGGATTTTCTTGCGTCAAAGGGATGTCATTTAACTCACTCTGATTTCAACCAGTTCCTCAACAAAGTTAAAAAGCAGGGGGTTGATTTCTTTTAACTTTAGTACCGGGCGGGACATCATAAGGGCTAAGTAGCGAAGTGAAGATCGGCAGACCTAATAAATATAAAATACATGTGCCATTTTATCATTTGTAGTTTTTAATTCGATCTGTATACTACAAATATTAATTCTTAGTCACCTTTCGTGGTTCAAACTCCCAGTTATGAATCACTCGGGCTGGGATGATAGCAGTGTCATTCCAGTGACAGGTGCAGCAGTAATATTGGCCAGTGTAGTCACATTGTCTGGCCTCACTTGGCACTCCCCCTTTAAAACACACATGTTTTAAAAAGAATCTAAGGTCACTTTTTTCATTTTGTCTTCCAACTCTGATTAGTCTGAAGCCATGCTAATTTATTTTCTTTGAGCATTTATTCCCATTATATTTTTGTCCCACGCTGATTGAAATCCCTGCTCACAGGAAGTACTTTGACTGAGCAAAAATGCTTGCCCCACCAAAGCTACAGCTGCCCCTGCCAACTTGCTCCATAGGCATATCCGACCACCACCATTCATTGACACACTACATTCACACAGGCAAAGTAGGAGACAACAGTTTACACCAGGGAAGCCAGGATTCAAACCACCAATCTTCTGATCATAAGACAACCCACTGTACCATCTGAGCCACTGCTGACCCCAAAACAATAATGATCTTTAGCTCCGTTTAAAATCTCATAGATTCTGAGATAGACCTGAGCAGTTAACTGCGATTCACGCACTCAGTGAAATCGGTGTTCGACACTCAGCGCAGCGGTAGTCCTGACGATCCAGACCAATCTCAGGGCAAATACTGAGCTCATACTCCGACTGATGGCTCACTTTCGACCTCACACAGGGTTTGTTAATCAGGTTCAGACATTTACTATGACAACGATAATAACATCCTGAAAGAAAGACAAGAAACAACAGTCATAAGTATGTTTTGTTGAGTCTGAGCTGAAAGTGAGCTAACATTGCCTGACTATGACAAATATCACTGTAAAACTTTCTATACAAGTAAGTCCTGGGGCTATATAATACCCTATGCTTCATTCCTGAGGATTATAGCATTGTTGGGATCTGAATAGACATTATGAGACAGCCGAGTCCGTTAACAATACCGAATGTTGCTGATTTGTTCAAGCATAACGGTTTGCAAACAAACATGTGTATACAACATACAGCAGAAGAAATAATAATATTAATACTAAAATGTACTTTTACCTGTACAAGTATACCATGTCTGGATGAGGCCCCAAATTATGGCACTGCACTTGTCACATGTTTGCTTCACACTTTTACTCTTCTCTTTAGAAAATCTATGCTCCAACAGAACTCTCAAATTAGGCTCATCTTCCTCAGGATCCTGAACAATAAGACAAAATGCAGAATATTTTCAATAAAGCCTTTGTGATATTCTGATGGGGTAATGTGTATGTGAAGAAGTGTACACTTTTCCATGTATAACATAATGTGTAGTTCACAAACAAGATACAGTAACATAAATAATGGTGAGTGAATTACAAAAAGTATAAATAATTTAATATTAAGTTTTACTAAAGCAAATGAAAAAGAGGCTGTAAAACCACGCTCTTGAAAAAATAGGCTGAGTTAGTAGGCTACAGATTATCTCCAGTTCTTTTTCCAAGAAGGATCACAATAAGGGCTCTAACAAACATAAAGAAACAGCTAAGAAGAAGAACTTACAACATTATGATTACCCAATCACATTTACAGAAATGCCCTAGTTATAGTTGTAGGATAGTCCAAACCTTGAGCTCTTGTAGTTTGAGGCGAAGGTGGATAAGTTTAACTACAGTGTCCTTCTGTTTCTCTGAGTGCTCCGGCAATTCCAAGATTAGCTTTTTGCACTCCTCAATGGCAAGTTTCAGCTTTTCAATGTCAGAGGCCACAAATGAACCCTATAAAAAAGGTAAAGAAAAACATGCGCATTGGTAAAATAATAATAAAGAACAAAAATTAAGTAAATCCAGCTAAATTAAAGGAAGTCTGACACACCATAGGCCTGGAGAAGTGATCTTCAGCCAAACCCAAGTCCATGGTCTTGTCTGTGCTATGGGTCCGAGTCCCAGATAACAGCTCTGGTCTGGGTTCTGAAACAACAGGAGTAAGATCTGCTCTTTACACACACATCGAAAGCAAAAGATATCCAATAAACTCTTTTAATCAGTGACAAAACAGGTGCTGCAAGTAAGATGAACTTTGTGTCCTAATAATTAGTGTGAAGCTGAGACCTCAACATTGTTAGGAATTGGAATGTAATGGACTACAAAGCTAGCACCACAGTGGCTGAGGTTGGAGGGAGCTTTAAACAGGTCGGGCTGTTCTTGGACGGATCAGTGGAAGTGGAGCTCTCTGTGTGTGATCTGATGTTGCATATTGTGCACAACTATTGTGTATAATTGTGGTTCATGTGAAAAGAACTCCAACACTCCTCAGTAAACCAAAACTAGCAATATTTGTAAGTCAGGACATTCGATTGATTACTCACTCTCTTCAAGCACATGTCAAGCCCAGGGAGCTAAAGTAGTAAGATACAAAGTCATATTTCCACTACCAATACCATTAACACTGATCTGTGACTATTAGCTAAAATGTTGCTGTATGTGTTAATTGTGCCTTTTGAACCATATGGAAGTATTGCTGCAGAGATTACATCAAAGGCCATGAATGATTACAATATAAAGTATGATTTGTCAACTGACAGCATGTGTGTCAAATACATACAGCAAGAATTTCAATGCAAATAAAAGTGAGTAATACACAAGGAGGAACACAAGTCAAAGAAATGCTTTTCTATACTTTTAGTGCATGTTCTGATTAAATAAAATAATAACAATACACATATATAATCTACCTCTGTGGACCTGTAAGCACATATTAAATTCTAGACAGGGTGCAAAAGTTAACCAATAGATCTCTTGACAGATCTCTCTTAAAACCATACAAAAACTTTACTCAGTTAAAAAGCATTTCCCTTCCCTTACATATACAACCCTGCTGGGCTAGTAACAATTAGGTTTAAAAATATATATTAATATACCAGCAGCTGCATTGAGAGGTGTGCTATGCTGCCCTTTATCTAGAATTTTAAAAAACTTCAAAATATATTTTTTCAGGGTGGGAGGTCGGGGTCAGCTGATCAAACAGATGAGAGTTTCTACCTGTAAGATAGAAAAACCTTTAAATGTGAAGGATTTTAGTTGTCCAAAGTTGTACACCATATTATTAAAATATGTATGTCAAAAATACACCAAAATAAAAAAGTGTGTTCCCACGTATCTAAATAGGGTAAAAAATAATAATAAAAAGGCACAAAAAAGGACCGTTGAAGTAACTTCTGAAATGGGCAAAATAAAAAAACTGGTTTAATGAAAACAAACTATCACTAAATCTCCCAAAAATGAAATGAATTATCATTCATTCATTTTGTGCAAATAAAACAATTAATATAGAGCTTAAAATTAAATTAGACAATGAAGATATAGAACATGTTTAAATGTACAATAAACTGTCCTGAAACCTCAAATATCCAATATTGACACCAAGATTGTTAAATGCATTTCAATAATGGGCAAATCAAGGTATTCTTTTATCATAAACATGGTCTATTGCTCCTTGGTGTATCACCTACTCCCTTGAAGTCTTGTGAAATGGGCCTATGTATAAAACTCATTTACAGAGCCTTATCATAGATAGGACTAATGGTATTGTGTATGTTCCCCTCATGTCATGATGATCCTGCATGAAATTATGTTTATTGTATGGTACTGGATGTACTTATTTGACATATATTTTAAACGTTACTGTACACTATATGTTAACTGAATGTAAAATGTAATACTTTAAAATATGTCAATTTGAAAGGGGGTAGATGCTTACAAGAGCTTTGATTCTGCCTAATTCTTTTGAGCATTATAGCCATTTGTTGGAGCCATTTTAGTGCCCTATGTCTGTTCCTCTTGCCACAGCCTTTTGAATTGTTATGTCATCTCCTGAATATTGTGAAACTCAGCTGCTCAAATAAAAAAGATGAATGATCCAGATAGCAAAAGGACATTGTTTCAACATTGATTTAGGGTCAGATGGTTGACTTTTGGTTGAGGTTGAAAAAAGACTGTTGATTCAATGCTTTATTACGGGTTCCAGATCAATAATTTAAAAAATAATGTTTTTACAGATATAAATTCAACAACTGAAAGGCTGACGTTGACGCAACAGTTTTTTTTTTTACAGATATTAATTCAACCTTTGAAAGTGTAACGGTGAATCAATATTGAGAATTAATTTTATCTTTTGTTGTTGAAATATCAACAATGAATCAATGTTGTTTCGACGTATGGGGTGAAAAGCCCGGGGAATTTGAACTAATTTCACGAGCGCCCTCCTTCTTACATTTTCGTATCTCGGCAGACACAGAGGAGCCGGAGTAAGACAAAACCGGTAAGTGCTCATACGTTTTTATAGTTTAATTGTCATCTTGGTTGTGATCAGTAAACTAAATTACTATAACTTATCCGATGGTTTAATGGGTGAATCATTTCATATTAAGGTGCTGACCTGGTTCAGAAAAAAGCAAACAGAGACAGTAACACAAATAAACCAATAAAATGATCCCCTAAATGTTAAGTTGCTCCAATTATTTTATTATCAACCATGATTACTAAACACTACCATTTTTATGTATTTATCCATCGTAGGTGCAGCTGCTGAGGAAAGCTCCCAGAAACCAAAGAAAGTGTCAAAAGGTAATCGACATCTGCATCTGCTCGACCTTCTCCCATTTTCATCTCCTGATGCGGTTTTCCAGTGGAACTAAACACAAACTTTTTTTGCCGTTCTAATAATTTTTCCCACTGTCCATATTTTGCCATTTTATCAACTGTAATTTGCACTTTTGTATCTAAACCCTTGGATTTTAGATTTTTGGATTGTTATAATTATTACTATTTTAAAAATGTTTTATAGATAACATTTTGCTGCGAAAGGAATAAAGTTATTATTTTCAATTAAAATGTATGACTGAATATTGATTACAACAACGGATTTACAAACATGTTATACACGCTACAATTACCTGGATATAGCCTTCAGTATGATGGTCCTGTCAATTGTACTTTTATGAAGCAAAGCATTGCACAGTGGTAACATCTTGATAGCTACATTCTTTACTCAATGTTGTGAAGATAACTGTTTTATACTTTAATCTACCCCAATATATCACCTCATACAAAAATAAATATGTAATGAGTGTACAATTTTTTTCTGGTGTTATTTGGTCACAAACTCAATCTCCAGCCTTTCCTCCATGTCTCATGCTCTTCTGCTCCAACTTATTTTTATATTTATGGAAGCAAAGGCTGAACAAGTTTTGGACTCTGTCAAGTAACTGCAGTATTAGGCTGTAATATCTGTCTTAGGACTGCAGGAGGCACTGTCACGCTAAAGGCACCAAAATAACGATTGGGGCATGCGCTCTAAAGTTTCGTAATGTAAATATCGGGATAAACTTCGATAAAGTGGTGATTCTGAGTACTGTATGGGTGCATAATGTATACAAACAGGAGGAAGTGGATTGTATGCCTCAGATTCATAGATTGGACTGGTTATGCCTGTGAAAATGACTCAACATGATGACCGTGAATGCCGTGGTGACGCGGTAAGAAGCTCCAATAATCAAAATATCGTTTAAAAAAGGTTGAATAATCAATGTTGAATCCATGTTTAAAAAACATTTGAATTTCGACATGTATTCAACTCCTAATCACTGTTATTTGCATGACATTGATTCCATGTCAGAAAAGATAAAACATCAACGTTGCGTTCATCATCTATCATATCGAGCGCTTTCAATCGCAGTTCAACGTCATTTTTCAACATATATTCAATCACAGGCCATAACACTATTTTAATGTTGAAACAATATCCTTTTGCTATCTGGGGAACGAAAATGGAGGGCATTTTTTCTTTAGTTTCCCTAAACAAACTTACCCTGCTGTGGATTAGGTTGCCCCTCTTGAGGGCCATCCTCTTCATCTTCACGGTCAAAAGGATTGAGTCGGCTCTGTCGAAAAGGTGCTCGCCTGTCATACTCCATTTCCAAGGCTACATCTGAAAACCACACACGATTTTATTGTTTTATTCTCTATATTGAAATTGATTGTTGTCACTGTTCTGTTTAATTATCACAAGAACAGTTATTAAAAACAACATCTGAAATTACTAAATATGTCATACGCCTCTTTGTATTACAGTCATGTCTTTAGGCCAAGAGGTAAAAACACACGAATAAACTATAGTGCACCTGTAGTTGGCGCTCGTTTCGATCTGAAAGTCTGAAGTCAGAATTACTTAAACTGCATCAACATTTCTTGTAATGTACACAATGTGCAGCACAGACCACATCACTCAAACCGCTTTACGCACATCCATGCGTAAAATAGGTGATACATCGCCTCACCAATTTAGGTGCAATTCCAGCCAATCAGAGCCGTGTTGACTGTATGTTATGATTTTATACATTATATGTCGCATACAAACATGTAAGAAACAACTACTAGCCTACATGGGGGGAATAAGATGTCTCAGCATCCTGAGCCAGTTAGCACCACAGTGGCTAAGCTAATACGCCTTAAACCTACGATATTAAGTATTTTGCGCAAATGCCACCCATGTGTCGGATCTGATATTTCGGTCACATACCCCGTTTTTGCAAAGCAATTGCTGCAGAAAATCTTCTGTTTCTTGCTTGTTGGCAAATGTGTTCAATTGGCGTTGTTTTGTCCCTGTCAACGTTACAAGGCAGTAACCCAATGCGTCAAGGCAGAGCGCACACCGAACGTGTTTCTCCGAGTACTTTCACAATAAAATAAACTATTGCTGGGTTGCAGGTGAAGTTTTTGGTCTTGTACAGAGAGATCATGGACCCAGTGACTGATATTAATGATCATTTTTGTAATTCATACTCTTTCTTTTGAGCTACGACTTGTGAAAGTGTAATGTTGTTAATAGGAAAAACTGGGTCCTGCCCCCCGCTGGGTCCGGTGACATCATCGCATTCTAGAACCTGCAACCCAGCAATATCGGCAATAAATCAATCAATAAATCAATCAATCAAACTTTATTTATAAAGCGCTTTTTATACCGAAAGGTATCACAAAGTGCTTTACAGATTACAACATTTAATACGCCCTGCATCATACACACACACACACACACACACACACACACACACACATATATATATATATATATATATATATATACACACACACACACACATAGACACACACCAGCACGGTAGCACAGCGGTTAGTGCTTGTGCTTCACAGCTAGAAGGTCTGGGTTTTATTCCCACCTGGACGGGGCCTTTCTGTGTGGAGTTTGCATGTTCTCCCCGTGTCTGCGTAGGTTTCCTCCGGGTACTCCGGTTTCCCTGACCACTAAAAACATGTACAATAGGCCCAGGGACTGCAGGTGGAAATTAGCACAAGTGCTATAACCTGGTACAGTGCATCTCTCCTTTCTGAGGCTAATGTAGATTGTACACTGTCCCTGTTCAAAAATAAAATAAAAATGGGTATTTACATTTGTTTATTTGATAGGGACATTGCATGCATTGAAACGTAAACAGATAATGAGAAACAGAATGAGAAATGTTCTAGACCACAACAACTTTGATTTTTCCACATTTATTAAATTCAGAGACACTTATTTTATGTAATAAATTATCTATGCAATACATTTGTTTATGTTGTTTTATGGATTGATTAAATCTGCCTTCTTGCAATGTTATTACCTTGTGTGTGTATTGTGCTCTATACAAATAAATGTACCTTGCCTTTTATTACCAGAACGAATAATGCACAATGTCACATTCTTTGACACAGCTTGTAATTTTTGCCATTGGTGAAATGACACACTTTCCTATTCAGAAATTACATTTAAAGACATACATTCTTGAAGATATGTGTTACTCGAGACTAGGATAAAAATCTGCATTTTTTTTTTTTCAGTTCAGTTGGAAATCCCCAACCACTGGTGTTATTTGGAGAAGTGAACTTGATCATGAGTTTAAGCATTTGAAGACGATCACTGTTATAGCATGAATGGTCCTTCTGTTTTACTGCACTGTCCTGTTTATGAATAACAGAAACATAGAATGTAAAAGTGTATTTTGTCTCACACGTCGACCCTTCTTGGTCTGCTCTCCACAAAGCAGATGAATATATTCCATGCACCAACGAGAAAAAGCTAAAACACACATTAATTTTGGCAGCTCTTATCCATACAAGCAATTGATGTCTTTATTACAGAATATTACTGACAAGGTAAATGTTTGCACATGAAAACACATTTACATTTAATATCAGTTTGCAGCATTATCTTGTGGTTAGTGTCAAGTTTTTTGTAATGTACACATTTTGTTATATTGATATACTTAATTTTACTGACACATGTATCACACATAATATATTCGTAAAATATTCACCCAATAAAGATTTCTCATCCAAACTAAGAAATTAATCAAAATATACATATGTGCAACACAGTTACTTTTTATTGTTTTAGTCCTAGCAAAAAGGACAGAGACTGACTGTTTTCCCCATGGCATGGATGTGTAAAGACGCCATATTTTTAAGGAGCCAAATTTCACACACTGCACGGTCTTGAAAATGATAAAACAGAGTTTCAATTCATGCAGTTTCATTTTGGCAAACAGAGTTGTCATGGGACCCTACATAACCAATTCACAACTCAATTAAGTTTATCTTCTCACAACTTGCTGTATAGCCCTCACAAAGTCACAGAAAATGTGTTTTGTTTTTTTGTTAAAAAAAATGCTTGTTTTACATTTCAGATATAGTTGACTTTTTAAAAGAGTACTTTTTAAATTATGGTTAACACAACAACAAATGGAATCAGACACAGTGCTGTTTCCATTAACAACTTTTTTTATGATTACAAGGGGGGAAATGTGGCTGTACCTTCATTTAACCACCATACTTGTTTGTGC
>CM038346.1:19757763-20047763 GCA_021464625.1 Proterorhinus semilunaris | reverse complement strand
TTCACTTAATCACTATACAATACATTATTTAAGTTATAATGAGGCTAATTGTCAAACCTGATTTATATGCAATAGTACCAGAACTTACGTTATTTGTGTATGCTGTGTAATGTCATACACATTGTAATTTCCTAATTTACATCATTCTTATATTAAAATAAGATTTCACTTTACACCACTTTTTTTTCTTTGAACTAAATAATGGGGCAAAGTAAATAAGAACATTGTAAGAACAAAATGACTGTCCAATGAGAGCTCAAACTCTAATAAAATATAAGAAAACAAATAAGCAAAAACAATGTTTGTTCTTTGTAAAGTGCTTTTTCAAGGCCTAAAGGGAACTACACTATTGTGAAATACTAACCTGAAGGTTAAAGTTTGGCAACAAGGATCGAAAAAAGAGGGAGAGAGTGCTCTCATTAGATGCTCCATTGGGTGGCCTTAAAACAAATACAGAACAAATAACACAAATATCAATATGAAAAACCACTAAGTTTTATAACAATTGAAGAGAAACAACAGGATCTATACCTCTCTGGTCGTGTGTATGATATGATGGAGTCAAGGGGTGGTAAAGGGTCGAAGCCCATCACTGGTTGAGTAGTTACCTCCTGAGGTCGGGACACAAAGGATTTCATATCAGTGAAAGAAAACTGACAATAAATGAGCAGATAGAAAAGACACTACTACTGTAGTATTGATAGTATATAGTCTTGCTGTATTTTTTGTAATAAACTGGGTCTTTACAAGAGGCAGACTGGAGGTGGCTTCTTTTATTTCAGACAGCAGCACATGTCGATGGATGTTCCTTGGTGCACTCAAGTACCTCTGCTTTCTCCTAATAGAACAGAACAAGTAACACTACCAAATTCAGACACAAAAACGCATGGGTAACTGTGCTCTGACTTGTTTTCGTAGTCCTCCACCAGAGGGTCTTTGACATCAACTCGATGAAGCACAGTTTGTACATTGGTTTCCAGCCACAGCATCACTGCTGCCTCTCTCCACAGATTGAAAGTTCGCCCGACATATAAAGCTATCAGTTCAGTCAGAGCCAGGGGCTGCCTGAAAAAAATATTTGAAGCATGTAAATCTCTATGGTTCCCGATATGCCAAATGAAAACAAAGTTAAACTTGTGCTTCTAAAACTTTGATTATATAAGTTACAAGAGGACAATATAAACAATTATACCCAATCAGACTCCTTGGGGCAAAGAAGACATGTGAGGTGACCGTTTCATCAGGCTGCACTGTGCAGAGGTCTAATAAAGGCATCAAGACTGCAGATTCAACAAGTAAACTGGTAATTTTCACTCAGAGGAAATACTGATTGCAGTGATAAAACAATATTAAAAGGGGCATACATACTTCCAGGGAACATTATGAGAGCATCTTGCAGGATCTGATCTGCCTTGTGTCTGAAATTGTCCCTTTCACTTGGGTCCATATCCTCCTGTTGACTCAGATGGAAATGACAAAGAGCAACAGAAAAGGCAAAATTTGGCAACTGGGAAAGGTTCCTGTGTTCCTGGAGGAACAAAACAAAGGAATTGATCAAATAAAAAACTTTAAACTTTAACCTATCCTACAAAGGATAGAGTCCTCTTACAAGAAACATGAGCATATTTTACCTCCCAGTCTTGATACAACTGGATGAGAGAGTGGTATTCTCTTGATCGCAGCATCAGAAAATCAATGAGCAGCAACATGCAGAGTGGGTCAGTGTCTGGGTCCAAACTAATTATACACAAAATATTAGTTTGTTAAAACTGTTGGAGATGAAGAAAAATGATTAAATGTAGTGCATAGTAACATGCAATTTAGATGATTTAATCAGTGTTGTACTGACATAGACAGCCATCAACTTTTATTCCTACAACAAAGGACCAGACCAATAGAGGCAGAAAGTCAGGAAGCTAGAGTTAGATCAAAATGAATGATAAGCTTTGACCACTGTGTACTGTACATGGCTTGGGTTATTAAAAAAAAAAAAAAGTTTTGTAAATTGTAAAACAGGGGCCTATATTCTAAAGTGCTTCACAAAAAATAAAAGAAGAAGACAAAGAACAAAAGCAATCTATTGTTCTTATTATTATTATTATTATTATTATTATTATTATTATTATTATTATTATTATTAAGAATAATAGACAAATCTAGAGACAAAACCTACATTCAGATACAAAAGTTGCTTTCACTAAATATTCAAAATACAGTACATTTTGTAAATCTGATGTCTGTATGCTATACATTTAGTTTTTCAGGAAAATAAGGGTTCCTGTTCAGTTCCTTATCATAAATTAGGAAAATAAAGAGATAAAATACATAAAAGCAAAGGTTTTCTCTTCAGACTGTTCGATAATAGCACAACAGTAACACATATGGACAAACTGTGGGAAATGTATTTAGTGATTTAGTGTGTACCTTAGGATTAGCTTGCAATATTCCAATGCTGTCCGTGGGCACCCTCTCTTCTCCAAGAACAACATGTGCTTATAAAGTGCTAAATAAAAAGCCCTATAAAAATGTGACATGAAGTTAGAGAAAAAAAAAAACTCTTATCAAAGAAAAACACAAAACTCACCTGTTCTCGGGTCTGAGGTAATCCAGTCTACTCATTCCGGAGGTCAAACTGAACAGAGGGTGAAAAGCACACTCAAAGCTATACAATGCCCTCTCTGAAAATGTAAAAGAATAATTAGTTTTTTATTGTGCTTGAATAACAAGTTTAATGTACTTAATCCCAATACCTTGGAATGTAAATGTAAATAAATATAATATACATACATACATACACATTACAGTGAGAACCAAATGTGTACATACAGACACTCTGACCAGATTCGGTCAGCATCTTCACCAGGTCTTTTGCATTTGTTCTTGGGTGGATATTCCCATTTCAGCCCACAGCACGTTCATCTCTGGGACACGGAACTCGCCTTCTTTCTGATCTGTATGATGGCTGGTCATTTCCATCATTGTTTTAACCAATGAACGTGAAACCTTCAAGTGTCTTGAAATTACACTCAAGGATGAACCAGACTTGTGCTTCCAAGGTCATGACATCGTCGTCTGCGCTTTCCCACATGTTTTAAAGGTATAGCAATCTCAGTGTATGTAAACTTTTGGTTTTGTAAAAAGTAAGAATAAATTGTGTAGAAAATTCTATCTCTCAATCTTCTGGACTTTGACAAATAGAAATATTTTTTATAATTTTAATTGACCTAAGAAAAATAAAAGTTAATCCTGGTTTCATGTCAGGCAGTAAGACAAAAATGCAAATGTGTCCTTTTATGAAGTGTATGTAAACATATGGTTCTTACTGTATATACAGTAATTATATATATATATATATATATATATATATATATATATATATATATATATATATATATATATATATTAGTGTATATTGTCAAGGGTTTATTTAAGCACATTTAAACAACCATCGTTGCCCAAATTGCTGTACAAAGGCAAAACAAAATTCAACAACTTAAAAAATATACAATTTAATTACAATAGTATTTACAACAACCACCAAAAAATCCTGCTCAGCTTGTGCTGAAGGCCTATGTAAACAAATGGGTCTTCAAAAGAGATTTAACATTCAAAGACTGAGCTGTTTTAACACTCGAAGGAATGTGTGTTCCAAAGTAGTGTGTGTCTGTGTGTGTGTGTATATATATATATATATATATATATATATATATATAATAAACATAGCGTAATTCAAAAATCAAGAGTTCTGTTATGGTTTGTTGGTGGCATTTTATTAAATAAACCAAACAACAAACCAGACATCCTTCTCTGCATAACCCCATCGACTCCAGATTAACAGTTTAGATCTATGCTTTTAAGATTTTATCAAAATGTTGCCTAGAGAAATGTTGTTAAATGTAGACAATACTTTATCCTCAAGATCTTCATGTCATTAATGTTATTCAAATTATTTAACAGAATATAGTTAAAGTTTATAGTTTTTGTTCCTGGTTTGACATTTATGTGATGTTCATTATCTATAATTGGGCACAGGAAATGGCTTACACAACTTTTGCAACCATACTGTACCAATGGGCCATGAGCATATCAGATTGTGTTCGAACAGCAAAAATGTACGCACATCACCAGGTGCAAGGCTACTACAGTGAACAGTGAACATGCCAGATTCTGTGAAACTAAAAAGCCTCTTCCTACTTCACTAATGTCCTATTTAGAACATAAATATTTAAACTTTTTTCCCTTTTTTCTTCATATTATAGTGTTGTAAAAATATGATGAATACCACCATTATCAAGAGCAGTCGAGCTGCAGACCGTTACTGTCAAGTACCCACATGACCCATCTCCACGCTCTGATCCCCTGTGGCTCACTGCATAATGCAATCAGGTGGTTTCTACACCATCTTTATTTATTTAACGTTACCAGAAATGTTGACTTCATGGCTCAGACCTTGAATGATCATTAAAACTCAAGTTAACAAGGCTAAACCCATTTCCTAATCTTAACCATTCCCGACTTGTGCCTAACCTTACCCAGGGGTGTTGGGCAGTGCTACAACGGCAACACACAGGGACAAACTACATCTATTGATAAATTATAAATTTTTACAAGTACATTCTGAAATATCAGCTGCTATAAACTGCTAATATATCTGGCAAACTGATCGGAGCATAGAAATGACATGGCTAATTGATTTCAGATTAGTATTTAATTTGTTTGATGATTAAAGATGCCGGTATGATCTTTGGAGTGCTTAGCTCTTAAAATTGTCCTTTTGAAACATACTTTACCGACTGTGTTAACCTAATGCTGCGTTGACACATAAGCACGATGCGTTACGAATGGCATTTTTCCGTCATTCGTGACGTTCGTGACATGACTTGACGCATCTCAATGGGATTCTCAACAGAACGTATCAGCTCGTGACATTCGTGACGGTCGTGGAGAAACTTTTTGTCTGTCAAAAAATCTTCCACGAACGTCACGAATCACCCTCTGTTCGTGGAGTTCGCAAAGGAGCGTGTCCTTTCGTAATTCAGCGTGAGAGCATTCGTAGAGCAGAATCACTGTTTTCACGCTCAAAATTTGTAGAAACCCACGCTACGCCGAAAAGTAAATGTTAGTACCTGCAGTAGATATGCCAAGGAAAGTGCAGACGGCCTGACAGCGGCAGAAAAAAGTTTTGAAACGGTATTTGGGAACTGTATTTTCTTAATATTGACAACATGGACATACCTGAGGCTAGAGCAGAAAGCAGCGCCACACGGGACCAGAGGAGCGAGGATGAGCAAACGAGAATGGGAGCGCTTGTACACACAGAGCCGGTGACTGTGAGGCTGTCGGTCTGGTCCACATTCGCCCAATTCTTGACAGATTTCTGACAGAACGCCACAATTCCCAGTGACCCGTAACAGCCCGTGTCCCGCGCAACACCACGCAGCAGCGCGGGGCACCACGCAGCAGCGCGGGACACATATTCGTGACCATGCGTAATGATTCGTGCCATTAATCGTAACGTGTAGTAACAGGTCGCAACAGTTAGTGGCGGCGCGTGAAACCTCTACCCCGAATCATCAAATTCCACTCACATTCGTGATCCTTGGCCACGAATGTGGATTGGTGGCATTCGTAACGCTTCGTGCTTATGTGTAAACGCAGCATTAAATAAGGAGCGAACTAAGGCTGTAAATAACACACCAAGATATAACACATACATGACATGAAAAATACAGCTCACCAATAAGGTCCCGGGCCATCTCCTGATCCTCTTGTATACGGCAAACATCTGATAGCTGCAGTAATGAATCGATGTGGTAGGGATTGAGCTGAAGCAGAGCCTAGTAAAATAAAGTAATTGAATAATTCTTATTACACAAAAAGCTAAAGAAATATCGTTTGTCGGAAATGGGTATAAAGCCGTTGTTGTTTTACCACAATGTTGTTGGGATCCATGGATTCTACTGCATCCAGGAACTTGAACTGTATTTGTTGATATTCCCGGTTGTGCTCAAAAGTGAAATAGTGAATAGCGTCTTTTGAATGGAGCAAGGACATGGCAATTCCTGAAGAAAAAGAACAATAATGTAATGAAGTACAGCCTTCAAATAATAAATAAATCATTGTTGTAAATTGTTATTCTAATGTATTCGTATTGTAAAACAGCTTTTACATAATATAAACTGTTTTTGTCATTGTGAATAGGTCATTAATCATCAACAATACAATTGCCATCAGTATAAACTATATTTTTGTTAAGCATTTCTTGGGACACAGATGGCTCATGTTTATGGAAATATGTACATACATAGATAACAATCTTACACACACTACCTTTAAAAGGTCTAATGTCTGACGTTATTCGATGGTGCCTAGAAATATTTTGAGGTCATACCACCTTTGCTTTGCCCGATCCCGTCGGGCCTCGGAAGCTAAGCAGAGAAGGGCCTAGCAGCACTTGGATAGGAGACCGTTGGGGAACACGAGGAAGCCTGGCAAATGTAGTGTGTGAGTTGGTGGTGGTGGCTGATGTGCGCAGACTGATTGCCTCGCCCATCATCACCCAGTATGGAGTGAATGAATAATGCACCGAATTGTAAAGAGACTTTGAGCGTCAGGAAAAGCGCTATATAAAACGAATGCATTATTATTATTATGATTATTATTATTACAAAGTCATTGTTTTTATCTGTTACATCTAGCTCTCTGTTTATTTGGATGTGTGTGTCTGCCCTTGTACACTCTACCTTTAACCAAATAAATAATAGACTGTTTCATAAATCCTACATTATATTATAAGAATTAAAAACAAACAAACACTTTTTTTTTTTAAGTACCTGGGCGGCTGAAGCGAGGCCAGCTGTCTTTGGGACTCGTCATCCACATACTACGATGAAAGTGTCTGTTTCTTTGCCGTGGTCTGTTATCGACAGGAAACTAAGATTAAGCTTTTTAGAATTGGACACGTTTACATTGTGGAATATTAATTGAATTGCCTTTGGTCCCCGAGAACTGCTCTTGCTCCAAAATATCTCTTCAGCTCAGTCTCTGGGTTGAGATTTCTGGGAATTGAAAACACATTGTTCCAATATGATAATAGTTCTTATTATTTCATTATCTCAAGTACAATATTTGTAATACTTTACACACTACAAATAAGGAAAACTGACACTATTGTTCTTACCGGTGTTCAACATGAAGCACATATCTTCGGTCAGGACGTCCAGAACTATCGCTTTGTAAACTATGACTATGAGACTGTTCCAAGTTCTCCAGTATCAAATCAATGTTTTCATCCGGCGCTACATCCTAAAACAAAGTAAATACAACACAGAGTCTGCTAGATTTAGACCATATTTAATAATAAGCAATTTTACAATAACTTCAATACCTGTCCATTTTCTGATGTGGTTTTGTTCTTTTTCTTTTTCTTCCTTTTCTTTGTTTTGTCCCCTGACTGAATAAAGAGTTTAAAATAACATCTAGTACATGAAGGTTCTGTGGGTGCATGGTTAAGTTTTCACCTTAGATCCTGAGACATCATGGTCAGTTTTATCTGTTGCGTGGCCATCTCTTTTTTCTGCATCTTCATCAGGTGAGATTTTCTCTGCCTCAGTGTCTGCATCACATATCTGTGAAACAAGAAAAAGAGTGTATATTGCTAAATCAAGTTGGTAGTCTATAAGTGTGAAATCTAATATTTTCTCATTGTTATTAAACGTAAACAACAGAAAGGGCAGTACTATAATAGGCTAATACTGACGCTATAATACTTATTAATCATTCTTGCATGTATGAGATTAATTTGTTGCAATAAGTTGCATTACCGGAACACCGTTTCCAAATTCACATTAGCCTTATTTCAGTTTGGATGTTCTGAAAGAAAGATAATATTACAAAGCTGTACTTTCTATAAAACGTAATCACACGTGTACAAATCTTGGTTGTGGCGTATACGTGTTGTTTTATACACGTACCTGAGCTAGTAACACAGTCAAAATGTATTGCGCTTAGCAAGACTGACAGCTGTCTCTCTACAGTGATTACAAGTAAGTGCAGTGACTGATGTCACATCAAAGTGATTACCACTTCATAAATGTTGCTGAAGTTCTTCTGAGCCTTGTTCTTCTTTGCTTTTCGGTTGCTGCTTGTGGTGGACGACGGTGCGGTGACATTAGCCGCGTCCAACTGCTCCTCTGGACCGTCCTCAGTGAGATCCTCGAGGCCCAGGGCCTCCTGACCCCGCTGCTTCCCCTTCAACCTTCTCAAAGCTCGGGTGGACATGATCGCATTTCAATATGTTCACAATAAGTTACACATGGAAAACAACAAACTCAAGCGACACATAGCGAAACAATCTCTTCTTCTTTCAACATGATACCAGTTTATCTGAGGTCCATTACTGCCCCCTACTGGCATTCCACATAAACACTTGTTAAAACAGAAAAACGAGGTATTAATAATTATGTCTATGGATATTACGCTAAAAAAGACTTTTTACAAGTGTATGACATTTCAGATTACACACTTTCTGTTCAGATTTTCTAAAGTTATTTTATTCAAATTATAAAAAATAAGTAAATAAGCAATACAAAGCATATACACGTCTCGGAAGAAGGTGCATTAAGAGGTATCACAAATATTTCCTTGATGTAATTTTATGCTTTTCTCCATTAATATTAAGTTTTTCTTTTCCTTTTCTTTTTTTTGAGGAACAGTAAAAGGAGTAAAATATGTCTAAAATGAGGAAGTATTACCACATTGATTCCAAATGCTTCACAGGTCAACCGTGGCCAAAAAAAAAGGGTGTAACCCGTAGGCCTACAAAGAAATGCATTGTTCACACACAAGAAACAGAGCTGAACTAATCTTTTTATCACAATTGGTTTTCTTCAGTAACAATGGCAGTTGCTTAAGCTGACAAGGGCAGATTCTAATATGATGAAACAGCGATTGTGAAAAAGGGAAGGCAAGACTAAAACTAAAATATAACACTTATGTTCAAATAATAAAAAATAAAATAATGTGTACAACTTACCACAGGCTAAGCAAACATGAATATGCAATTATTCTGACCATACTCTGGTGATTATTATTGGCTAAATTGATAACATGGTGTTACAGAATCGTACATTATACAAATACTAACAACATATGAATTAAGTACACTTGAGTGGATAGACCAAAGCAGTGGTAAAGGATTGTACTTCAATTGAGGCAAATACAGTAATACAGTAGTTTGAATAAAACATGACATTCATTTGACATAATTCTGACCATAGTACAGGGGGGGGGGGGTCACTCATTTGCAGTAACAGGGAGGGGGTTGTCATAGGCGGCAGCTTCCATGTCGTCCACTCTTTTCCTGCGTGTCTCTGCAGGGGGTCGGGGTGGAGGGTTCGATGGCGGACTATTGATGCTTTCTGCGGTTGGTTTTGGAGTCTGGGGGTGAGGCAGAATAGGCAACCACTGTTCACCTCGAATAGCTGCCTGGATATGAAAGCAAATGGAATGACAAAAATTAAGTAATCTAATAATCATTATCATTCAAGCTTCTTTTTTATCTAAATTTTATGTTATATGTTTTATGTTGGACGTCTGCACAGAGAAAAAATCCTAGTTTGTCTTTGCTTGTCTTCAGTCTTTTTAGGTACTACATCTGGAGGTGTAGAAAGAACCTCCAGTGTAGTAAGAACTTCTTTCCTGAAACAGTTTCCTTCTTTTAAACGAATCGCTTCCTTCTTCGCCTCACATCTAATTTCACAATTGTTTAATGATAAGTTGTATACTTACTCCCAGGTATATGAGACTTGCAATCCCCAGGCAGACACACCCAAGAACAGTAGCAAGCATAAAACCTCCGGGAACACACAACCTAAAGGAAAGGTTTTGTCAAAAAGCAGATAAATTAAAGGTAAAATGCTGGGAGATACTTAATTACACAAACTTACGCTGCATGCAAAAAAGCTCTAACATAGTAGTTTCTGGTCAGTGGTCCAAAGGCTTTAACACATACAGTGAAGCAGTGCTGACCCCTGTCAACAAAGGGATACAATCAAAGACATAGAAAACATATGATCACATTGGCAGTGGCGAAGACTCACGTTCGTCCCACACTTGTGCCCTTGGATCTTTTTCCTCTTGGGTACTCAAGGAGACACACAAAGCTTCCAGCAGCACTACAAACCCGTTAAGGCACTCAAACTGCATCATTCAGTGGACTACCCTTGCCTTGATGGCCATATTAACAAAGCATTAAGAATACAATTAGGCTACTATTGAGGCATTCACACACTAATCAGTGGCCTGTATTGATAGTTACATGTAGCCTAACCAACTGTAGATCACAATGATAATAAAATCACAATAAAAAACCTAAACATACTGAATATAAGCAAAGCCTATACACATCATACAGGCTATAAATAGAAGGATACACAGCATAAGCTGCAAACTCCCACCCTCTGAACCGTCCTGCCACCCCCACGATGCCACCAGTGAGGAGAACTGGAACAAAAAGAACATTTATGTTAGGACCTACAATGAACTACACGCAACAAGACGCTTTCCATCGAAATAAAGGCATATTTTATTATTGCTTTAGTTTACTTACTGAGTCCGGAGGCCAGAGCTTGCTCGTTGGCCCACATTGCCCACTCTATTTTCCCCATGGCATAAAAAATAATAATAGACGGACCTCACAGTTGAAACCGAGGAAGGTTTTCGGACAGCGACTGAAACTTTTATAAAAGGAGGAAGCAGGTGTTACTTCAGATGTGTTGACACGCGGAATGGGCGGGACCGTCGGCAATCCCCTATGAGAGCGTCATTTCCGAAGAGCACGAGCGCAAAGGAGGCGGGGCCACGCCTCAGATAAACAACAGGTAAACGTAAATGTCTGAATGTTATAACGTGGATGATGACTCCAGGACCTACCTCGGAATTGCGATATGACATTACGATCCTGAACTCTAGGCAATAAGTCAACTCTGTGAATGTTGAATACTTATATATTTTTATTGATATTCCCCTAGTCTGAAGACCTGAGTCAGTGCCATTGCTATCCATATAATTACATTTAAGAATTGTCTGTCTATTTTCGGTTTGTTCTGTTATTACTCTTTTCTTATATCTTATTACTTAAATCTAATAAATTAATAAATAAAATAAGAGATAGTCAGTTCAATAGAAATTCTATTGAACTGACTATCTCTTATTTAGATATTCTATTATAGAATATCTTACATTTATTATCACATATAATAGACTATTCTTTAATGGACAGATATGTCGTCATATAGAGAAAGCACTGAAAAATTGGCTATTGTCAAAAATGGACATCACAGAATTTTCTTTGGCATTCCATCAGATCCAAGAAGGTGCTGTGAATGATCCTCCACAACACATGGGCCAGGTCCAGCCTAATGCAAGAGGTAAAAAAATACTGTCAGATTTCCATAAGAGATGAGTACATTTGAAGTGAGTTCATATTTTGGAGGCACAATATTCAGTCGACATCAAATGTGCCAAGTTCGACACAAGCATATGTATACTGTAATCCACTGCTATAGTAGCTACAAAATAAAGTGTATTGATTTATGCTTACTTTTGTACTAATAATGTAGCTTATTCTATTTGGCATTGGCTCCAAGCCAATATCCTGTTTTAGGCCCTCTGAGAGATTGACGTCATCCACTGGAAGACCTTTTATAAACCTGTTAAATGAAACAGTAAATTATAATGGTTATAAGAAAGTCCAATGTAACATCAATCTAAGTGTACTTACTTTTCCCCATTGATCTCTGAAGGAAAGAAATGTTGAACTACTTGAACAAACTCAGGGACATGCTGCTCTAGAGTGAAGATGACCGCATTAGGACCTGCATCAAATGTGTAGGCTACCTGAAAGAAAATAAAAGTTGAAGTTCATAACAGCAGTTTTAGTTCTCTAAACCAAAACTGCACAGACTTATAACAGAATTGTCTGAAGATAGTTGTAAAAGTACAGTAACGTCCCGTTATTACAATCAAATTTCAGTAGGGTTTCTTTTAAGACTTGTAAATACCTACCCTTGTCTCTCCATAGTGCCCGTTATACCGATGAACCACATTGATGATTTGCTGGGACACACTGTTCAAATAGAATATTGGGGGATATGTGTCTAGACAAGTTGCATGAAACTGATTACTGTCCTTCATTGTTAATTCAGCAAATGTAGTGAAGTCTTTTTGACAAACAGCTTCAATCATGTCTCCCATCCTTTTTGGAACAACACCCTCCGCTCGATGCTGCATTACAATGAGAAAATGTTAGGATGTACTTTGTAGAAAAGTAGCCTAATGCTGATGATGTACCTTCAACAAAGCACTAGTCTTAACACTGGTTTGCATCCCTGAGGTGCTGCCTATTGGCTTCCGATCAGCACTCACCTACAAATTATTTACATATATATATATTATTATTATTTATTTTTTTAAACACAATTTCTACTAACATTATTTATGTACAAATACTATGACTTACAACAAGAACAAGGATTCTGAGCTCAGGCCAGTGAGACTCTGGCTCCACCTGTTGGGCCAAACTGTCATTGCCATCATCTTGCTCTCCCTGAATCCACTGGACAAATCCCCCATACATACTTCGACAAGCACTGCCCGAGCCTTGTCGAGCAATTGCGGAGAGCTCCCCTTCCACACCAAACACACGAGCAAGTGTGTAAACTATAAAAGCAGAGAAGAATGAAGGTTAAAACTAATGGAATATTGATTTTGACTTCTGTATTGAACATCACATTGTGAAACTACAAAAAAATACAAACCCAAACAAGCAAAACCAGCAGCTGATGAAGCAAGTCCAGCTGCAGTTGGAAAATTGTTGATGGAACATATGTGGACCTTTTGAGACAAACCAGCTACATCAAAACTTTGATGGGTATCATTACGTCTTTTCCTTGCAAGTCGTCGAACTTAAGACATTGGAGAGAGAAATGGTTATATAGAAATTTGTATCATAAATAAATATAAATAAATAACTCACTTTCCCTGAGACACGACTGAAGTCTTGGGTGGCTTATGTCTTCTTCTTTTCCATTTAGCCATATCCGATCCTCCTCAAAGGATCTGTTAGTTGCAACTGTGGTGGTCGTTTTAAGCTCGAGTAGGCGGGGGAAAATAACAAGTTAGGTCTCAATATCTGGAAAACATTTACTGCTGGTAACGTACAGTAGCCGAAATATTTACCCAAGTAAGAGTAACGCTACTTTAAAATAATTTTACTCAAGTAGAAGTAAAAAGTAAGAGTAAAAAAATACTTGGAGTAACTGAGCATAAAAGCTGGATTCATGTTTCAGTTGTGAAATAAAATATGAGAAACGAAACATGATTTTTTTTATATTTTCAAAGAAAATACCATAAAAACCTATACGTCATGAACAATTAAGTAAACACAAAATACATCTATTTTTTTCGCATCAAAATAAGGATTTTCCGCTTAAAGATTTATTTACACAGGCCCACGTTACTATTTGTTTTACTCAAGTAAAAGTACAGATACTTCATTTTAATATTACTCAAGTAGAAGTAAAAAAAACACTTGCAAAAGTAAAATGACTTCAAAAAGTTACTAGTGCATGTACTCGAGTACCCGCCTCTGTGTTCTGTGTAATTACACGTGTGAAAGGACATACCTGATCTTGATGCAAAGTGACACTTAAAGATGAGTTTATAGGTAGAATTAGTTCTTCATGTCTCTTGCCCCCTTAGCAAACAGCAAAAAATAAGAATAAACCGCACATTCGCATATTTGGTTCAACAAAAAATATGTGCAAAAAACAAAAACAAAGTAGACAGCAGACGTTAGAAAGGATACATACAGTATTTGATGACAGCTATGTTCACAGGAGCCGTGCAAGTCACCATATTTGATTTATCGTCAGACATGGCTCTGTTCGGCCACAGTAGTTTAAAGTTATACCAAAGCCTTGTGTCCTTTAGATTCGCAGTTGACACAAAGTAGCCGATATTATATAGATCAACGAGAGTAGCTAACACGAGCGTAGGTAACACGAGCGTGTAGCCTCTCCTCTGGTCATTCGTGATTGGCTTGTAGCAATCATGTGGTCTCAACTTGGGCCAATCAAAAAACAGCCCGTGATCCACAGCCAATGGAGCGTATCTGGCCACACTCGTATGAAAACGAGGCAATCCCATTATCAAAATAATAACTTGTAATATATTTTACATAACAATGTGATAAATATACTGCTTTATACAAACACTTAGCAGCCATGACCTTTTAACGTATTTGATTAGGCCATTATCATTAACCATCATTTTAATAATAATTTACATTTTATAGGTCTACTGGTGAATAAGTAATAATGTGCTGTATGGTTTTAGTGTAAATCAAACAGAACACAAAAATATAATGTTGGGATTTAAGGCTTTTATTTGTTTTAATGTAAACTTATATCCCTAAATCAATGGCATAAATGTTTAAACCGCAAACACTGGGTTTATATGAGTAAAAAAACTAGTGAAAATGTTAAAGTTATGAAGTTTTAGTGATGAAAATGGGGGGGAAACTGTCTTAAAACTGTGTCAACCGCATAACTTGCAACTTGGGACAGCTTTTCCTGTTGATGGTGTGTTCCACTAAACACAGTAGCCGTCGGAGTGATCATAGGAGCTCACTAAAATAAGTGGCTCAAAATGTCCCTACAGGTTGATTTCAGGGTTTCTGATCAGTTATCGACATCATCATCATCATCATCGGAGTCCATCACCCTCTGCCTGTTAAACTGATAGGTACATAGGACACACTATTAACAGTTGCAAAAATGAAAAACAAGAAAATACTTATAAAGAAGTCCCCATAAACTTACTTTGACTGTTGTCTTTTTCTCTGTTTGCTGACGGAGTTTTTCTAAAATCTCAATTAGGCCAGCCTCTGAAATCTTCCCCCAAAAAAGTAACATTCAGTTTATAACCACTTAATACTCACAGGGTTGAAAATGTTTATGTTAATTATACCTTTCCACTCAACTGCCCAACTTGAGCCATTCGAATGAGATACTTCTCCACAGCAGTGGCCTTCTCTGGCTTTACTAAAGCAAGGCGGTTCACTGACAAAAGAAAATAACACCTTTTTTTTTTTTTACTGTGTACATTTTGGGAAAATCTTTACTACAGTGAGTATACTTACATCTGGCACGGGCAGACTGATCAAGAACCTGAGCCAATATCGAATTTTTCATGTCATCTTCTCTGCCAAAATTATTTTAAAAAATACAGTGTGGTTACAGAACAGTATAAACATTTTGTTTACAACACAATATTATACCTTTGTTTAGCCTCCTCTCCTTGTTGGTTGTTTGATCCATCCTGAAAAATAAATCAGAGCAATTTGAAGAAGATTCTCGGCTACCCTGATATTTACTCATCAAGTAAGATTTAATGGCAAACACTTCCATGTTTGCCATGTCTTCTGTGTAACTGTTTTTTGCATTCTCCAACTATTCTCCACAATTCAAAGGCTTGTATTCTGTCGAACAGTGCTTGGTTTATAGTCAACGACATATGAGTTAAAGCGAGATTAACAAATGTATATTTACAAATATGTTCTGAACTTTTTTTGAATTCTATTCTTTACTTCTGCAACGCAGCATTGTTCATGTACTACTTGTCCCAGGTATTTAAACCTCTTGACTGTCCCAAATATTTCTCCATTACAGATGCAAATACTGCGGCAGCTTAACTCAGCTCTTTGGTTCCGTTTGTCTGAGTTATTTGAACTCTGTGATAAGGACAAGAGTAATAAAAAAACAAAACTACGGAAATTTACCAGTTATCAGTTTCCTATAATGGAGCATTTAACACAATACCACCTTTGTTATGCCTAGTCCCATCAGATCTCGGAAGCTAAGCAGGATTGGGACCTGGTTGGTACTTGGATGGGAGACCACCAGGGTTGTGTCAATAAGTGCAGTGGTTGGTGGGTGGTTGGAGGGGCCAATGGCGCAGAATGGCAGCCTCGCTTCCATCCGACATATGTAGTAAGTATGGTGTGAATGAATAATACACAAAATTGTAAAGCAACTTTGAGCATCTGCAAAAGTGCTCTATAAGGACAATGCATTATTATTATTATCATCATCATTATTATTATTTATTGGTTTATTTGGTTGGGACAGTGCATGTTAATGAACATACATGGGTCTCATGCATGTAAACAAGCCACACCGGATTGTAGCCGTGGGCCAATTTGAATCCGTTGTCCCCCATGCGCACTCTCAAACACACTCACCCTGGCCTATTGTACATGTTTTTAGTGGTAGGGGAAACCGGAGTACCCGGAGGAAACCTACGCAGACACGGGGAGAACATGCAAACTCTTATTATTATGATTATGATTAAAGCTGAGGTACCTGGGTTCACAATCCCTCCTGCACATTGGAATAGAAAACACGATATTGGCCCATCAACACACACAACTGATCAACATAAAATCAATCGTGTGTGTGGGTCGATTATATGCACGTTTCAAGCCCATGTACATGTACATTCACTGTACAGCTTTGAGAGGTGGCAAAGTGAAGCAGGGGGGGACCACCCCCAAAATAAACTGGACCAATTTAGTTTTTACTTCGATCTTTCATCGCTCAATAAACATTTAGGTGAAGACAACGCAACAAGGTCTGTATTTTCCTGTGTTTTACAACATACTCTGAGGTGACAAAAATAGATTTAATATACTACAACAACAAAAAGTCAAGTACCCGCACCAAGGTATAATAGATGGAGCCTTGTGTTTTTGCCATTTATGACATTTATCAAATGAGACATAGTGTGAATAAGCCTGCTATGGCTCTTACGATCGTGTTATTTAATACATTTAATAAAACAAAATTCCCTTTCAAATATTGTATTGGCAACAAATATTTTTTCTCTATAAACGTTTCTGCAAAGAGACAAAATACCCTCGATGAGAAGGCAAATATCACTCAAACTGTGAAGCTGTGGAGCTGGGGAGTCTGCTGCTGAAACAAGAAGCTATACCGCTAGCTTTAGCACACTGAGCTCATCTCCTAATAAGGTGGACACGTTTTCCTCACCCTTTGTTTCGCCATGAGCTCCGCCATCCTTTGCTGCCGAATCGCTTCCAATTCGTCGTCAGCCATTATTAAATGTGTCAAATATATATATATAGTGGTCCTGTAACGCTTGTAATTCGACAACTTGCCTAGTAGGCAAGGCCCATCGGAGTTAAAACAAGGAAAGACTAGCCGATGACAGATTGTCACTAGTAGAAGAAGCCATAGGCAATCGAGCGAAGAGTTATATATTTTCATGCTTGTGTGATTTTCAGTGAAAACGCCATAATTTGTTTACCTTTTTGCATTAATGACAATATTACAAAAATGGTCAGTTACAAGCTTTTGTTTATTTGCACAGAGGTGAACGCGTGCACGTTCAAAGTCAAACATTTATTTATTTATTCAAGTAGATTTTGATTAAATACGTGTGAAGAACACAATATTTGAATTCATGCATTAAACATTGGTAACAGACCCAGTGTTAAAAATATAGAAGTGAGAGACTGTCACTGACTTACTCAGGTGGTGGGAAATGTTCATCTGAAAGTAAAAGTCTCAATCAAGTCTTAATGAGTGCTTATGCAGTTAAAGCTCAGTGACTGAACTCTCTGCAGGTTCTTTCAAGTGAGGAATGGCATGTTGATTAACATAGATCAAATTTGTGTGCATGCTGCCTAAGGCAACACAAGTTAAATTTAAACCAAACCACTAAGAGTACATCTTACAGTCATTACCTCAAAGCTAAATAATGACTCTCATATAGAGTGACACACACAGTATTTATTTGTGTTTGTATGTTTGTTTCTTCAACCCAGAGCACAGTCCTGGCAAGAAGTTGGGCAAATGAAGATAGTCTAGCTTCCTCTGTAAGTACTGTATGAAAAACGGCTCATCAGTAATGGGATGTGGTATTTCTGTCCAGGGTCTCTTATAGTGAAGACAATCTGCAACACAAAAAGAAGCTAAAGAGTAATAATATAAGATGGAGAACAATGCATGTTCAGAATGGCACTTTACCTCAACGTAAGGGTAAAATGATGTCTCTCCAATACTCTCCCAGTATTGCTGAGTCTCAAATCGTAATTTGTACACACCAGCTATGAACATGTCTTTTGTAATTAGTCCTGGGCATCGGCCATCCTGATTTGTGATTCTGTTGAAATATGTTTAATAGGCTATAATACATTAGTGTGATAGATTAAAAATATTGGGGTTTTGTCTGTGACTTTGTTTATTTTACCCATTTGTAACTAAGCTCCAAGTGTCAGATGAAGGGTCCTGTTGATGAAGACTTAAGGCCATATTTGAACCAGGGACCCCCAGGGAAATATTGAGCACATGTGTGGACAGGGGACTCACAGGTTCAGCCATTGGTGCAACCTGAAAATCCAGATGTGACACTGTAGTACTGTATAAATTACATTAAGGTTTTAACAGAATACTGGCAATAATATGTCACCTGCTTAAGTTGAAATATGTGCGTTATTATCACTATCATTATTTAACCAAAAATGCATAAACATTTGGCAAAACTAATGTGAATCGTCAATGGTTTTATCTTACCTTGTAGTCAGGCAGAATATGTCCTTTGAGCTGCTGCAGTCTCTGAGCACTCATTCGCTCTGATCGGTCAACTTCAAACTGGGACACTGTATCTAGTTTTAAGGAGATGATTTCAAGGTTCATTAAGCAGTCACATTCCACTCACCGCATGACTTTTAGAGTATTGTCATATGGTGGCCTCCACTTAAAAGCGTCAACTGTAGCTGACCGTTATGCAGGTCTTTTTGTCACAGTTTGTGCACTTTGATCTTGTTGGTGATGTATGACCAGGCAGCTGCCTCATGGCTAAAGCCAAGAAAGACTCATTGAATCCAGTAAAATGTCCAATACAGACACACACCATTCTTATAAATAGGAAAATAGTTTTAATACTGATACAATAATCCTTTTCACTTGGTTTGTCTAAATTACAAACGTAAACATTAAACACCTTTAATAACATCAATTCAACATAAACACTCAAAGTAGTCCTAAATCAGACAATTAATGCACATTATTACACAATGGCTTGGGCCTTGCACTATTTCTTTTGATGGCAGTCAACAATCAGTTCAATCATTCATATCCTTAAAAGTTGATTCTAACCATTTTAGCTTTACAAGAATGTGTTGCTAAATTATAACTTTTTGATGAGATCATTGGTGTTAGAGAATTTGTCCTTAACTTACATACCAATCCTCTCTTGGCATTATACGGTCTCACTGGAGCCTTACTGACAACTGAGTAGTTTTCATAGATTTGAGACAGTTTGTCCTTAACTTACAGACTGATTCTCTCTTGGCGTAATGTTGTCTCCGTGATGGGTCCTCCTTAACATACCCCTTCACATAACATTGCACGAGACTGGAGTTTTATTTTCATTCTTGGAATGCACGGCTCGTCATATTTAGAACTCTTCTTGTGGAAGAATGATCAGACATGGATATTCAATGTCCATACGTTGACTGTTGTCTCCAGGCCTGTATTGATTGTAATAAACTTCTCCTGCATTAGACATCGAGGATTTTGTCTACAACTTTTTTCTGACATCCAGTTTGATAATTTTACAACAATTGGGGTGTGTGTATACAATGTTCAAAACAAAGAAAAAAGCATGCTATGGTTCTTTGCAAACGTTAGGCTTGCATTTTACTAGTGCTAAATGTTATGTAACTAATAGTTTCTTGGCTGGGTGTGTTGGAATTGTTGATGAGAGTACTTGGTTGAAAGACTAGACTGATATATATATATATATATATATATATTTTTAAACTTTTTTCAAAGTTGGGTCATTCTTTAAATGCGGTGCCTTTTGCGTCCCCAGTCTGAAACAAGCTGTATTTTCTGTAAATATAAAGATTTTTTTCTTTATATATATTTATTGTGAAATACAAACTATGGTCTATTATATAATCAAGGATATGACCCCTTTTTTTCTCCATATAATTTTTTTTAAATGTTTTGTTTTTATGTTTTTTGTGATTTTGCCTTGTCCCCAGTGTAGTTTCCACTATTTCATTTGCAAAAGTAAAAAAAAAAAAAAAAAACAAATAATATTTTTTTTATATATATACTTATATCAAAACAAAAAAATATTTTAAATACTGAATTGTTATTTTTGTTTTAATTGTTTAATGTTTAATGTTTGTCCCTGGGTTCACTGTCCACTGTGTTAACCTAAGTAAGCTCCACCCACTTCTCCTTGACTCTAGCTTCTGATGTGATTTCACACCAGTGGAGGGAAATTCGATTGTGGTAAAGGCTCTTACTTTTTATGTGTTTAAAAATGTAATTTTAGTCGTTTTATGAAGTAGATGTAGTGTGGTCAATCATATGGCGTCCACTGTGTTGACCCGGTTTTGTTCAGAAAACAATCAAATTATATATTTTTGAAATGTTCTTGGGTAAAAATTTACATTTCTCATCAACTATCAAAATCTTGTTTTTGATTTGCCTCATTTGTTAATCATTAATTGTGTAGTGATCTAGCCAGACCACCTGTGCACCGAGTGAACGTTGCACCCAGGGCATTAACATTTTATACATTTTTTCCTGCAATTTACAAACGTTACACCGGTGCTTACAATAAACATAGTTGTGTATCAAGACAAAACTACTTTTCATTAACAATAACATTTTCTTTAAGTGTTGAGTGCGACTTGGACTCTTCTGTAAAATGATCCTTGTTTGTCAAGACTTCCTAAATACCATATCAATTTAATGATACATTGTAATGTTCAGAAAACAACTAAGATGTAATTGTTCAGGTTTACAGTCAAAATGTGATGTCTAAGAAATGTTTATGTATTGTTTAGTGAAAAATATGGCCATTGCTTTGATTCTCTTAGTTCTTCTTAGTTCTCGTCCTCGTTTGGCACTTGTTCCATGTCCACTCTACAGGCTCTTTTATTTAATCTTCATATTTCCTCCTCAGAGTTATGATTGCTTGTCTGGAAAATCTAAGAGGACAAAGACAGCCATTCAGTTACATGTCACATGCAAAACTAAAAGAACACATTGATTTGACAGTGTCACATGCGTAATGTCCCATGCTTACTGACACTGTTTTACTGTTTTGATTAATATAAGCGATTTAATTTGGTTAGTAAATAGGTCAGACTAAATATTGTTTCATCTGATCTATTTATTAACCAAATTCAGAATCAGAATAGTTTTATTTATTTTTGTATTGCCCAAAGAATGGCAATAAAAACGATTCTGATTCTGAATTTGGTTCGTAAATAGGTCAGATGTAATAAAAAGTATATTCTGACTTCTAAAATCAGTGTGTTACAAGCTTACTGTGTGGTAATCATCCGTCTCCTGCTCAGGGCTTTCCTTGTGGATTTGGTGGTGGTAGGGAGGGGACAGTGAGGAGCGGGAGAGTTCAGGGCTGCTGGCCGATGGAGAGTACACAGAGCCAGCTGGACTGTCCTCCTGCCTTGGAGACCCTATACAGAGCAGACAACAGATGTACCACATAGGTTTTAGGCACAAGCACACTGGATGGACTTTGGGATAAGAATGCAAAAGGAGCATAAAGGAGAAACACGAGTGATGTGTGCTGCTTGTACAAAAGATGACAGACAGATAGGATGAGTGGGAGTGACAGGTTGAGTGAAGGACATCATGAGGAGAGATTATGAGGGAGGATAGCGTTTGGGAACAGGGGAACTAAACTATTAAGATTAATGAGTACAGAGATGAGAGCAATGAAACGGCAAGGTCACTGAAGTGTACGTGTGAATGTATAGTTGCATGATGAGTCTTCACGAGACAGTTTTTACAACTGGATGTGTTACTTAATAGCATTTATAGAGCAACAAAGATACCATGCACTGTGTTAAATTCAGGGGAAGCTTGACTGCATTAAAATAATAATAATAATAATGCATTGTTTTTTTTGGACACTCAAAGACGCTTTACATTGCACTATTCATTCACTCCATACTTGGTGGTAGTAAGCTATTTTTGTAGCCACAGCTGCTCTGGGGTAGACTAACGGAAGTGAGGCAACCAGTCTGTGCCATCGGCCCCTCCGACCACCACCAACCACTTACTCACACACAACATTCGCTAGGCTTCCTGGTGGTACCAAACGGTTTCCCATCCAAGTACCGACGAGGCCCTTACATGCTTAAATTCCAAGGTCTGACGGGATTGGGCATAGCAAAGGCGGTATGGCCACAAAGAAAACACTGTTCTCAAGAAGAACAAGAAGGTGGGGCTACAACAGCACCACTGTCGTGTGTCCACAAGAGGGAAGCATATTTAATTGTGTGCAGTGTACTGTATGGTTACACCATAGCGCAGATATCTGACTTTCTATGAGGATCAGACCAGTTGGGAATTTTGTTATTTCAAAGAATTACTATTCTCAATTAGACTGTAATTGCCTAAACACATTAGAAGAGCAATAAAATAGCAGCAGTTAAGCATTATCTTTCTTTATGTCAATGAAAACATTGGTGTTTTTCACTCTAATTAGGCAATGCATTTCGGGCTTGGTCATGCTTTGAGGGCCAGATTGAAGCGCCATAGATATAAGATAGAAGAGATGACTGGTGTTCCATTCAGCCCCATTCATAGTAATGATCCCGAGTGGTCTGTGAAATTAACATGGCTGTTGAGTGTCCTCTCCCATAAAGCCTGTTCCTTAAACAGGCATTAAGGTGAGAAGCCTCCACAGAGCTCCAGAGCCTGGCCATCATAGATTTAGGCTTCCACTTTTTATTGCTGTACAAAAAACAACGTAGTTAAAAATATGATCCCTAGCCCAGCGTTGTCTCATGGGTCACAGCAATTTTTGGGGAAAAAAAATCTCTTTGCAGCCAGTACAAATGAGACCCAACGCTAAATATAAACCCAGTTTATCAAATGTCTTTTGGAGTCACCCCTGGCCACCAGGGGGTGGTATTACAGTAATGTCAGCTCCCTGTCAAGAGGACCAAAGAGAAGAGCTCCATCCGAAACCAGTACATTTTTCGCCCAAAACGGTAGCACAGCGGTTAGCGCTCGTGCTTCACAGCTGGAAGGTCCGGGTTCGATTCCCACCTGGACGGGGCCTTTCTGTGTGGAGTTTGCATGTTCTCCTCGTGTCTGCGTAGGTTTCCTCCGGGTACTCCGGTTTCCCCTACCACTAAAACATGTACAATAGGTTCCCCTCTGGGGCTAGGACTCCCCTGAAAAAGATATAATCTCAGTGAGACTTTCCTGGTTAAATAAAGGTCAAATAAAAAATAAAATAAAGCGGGGGATAATTCTTTCCTGAAAATTACACACTATATATAAATCGTACTATAGAAAAGCAGAAAGTAATCATTGTGTTATACTACACAATGATTTGGCCTACATGAACACGTTTTCTCTCAGCATTGTACTGGGGGGAGGAAGGATTACGAAGATTGTGTATGAAGGAAAGGCTAAATGGCATATGCCTAGAAGTTGAATAAAGTCATGCAGCACAAGAAACAATAAACATACCCAAAACATGTACAATAGCACCTTATATGCGTCCTGTTCAATGATCACATGCTTTTTATGTAATTTGTTGGATCTTTTCCGATAACACACTCGGCCTTCAAGAAACTGTACTTCGTACTTGGCACTAAAGTAAAACATTTCCCTCACCATCCAAATGTATAGAAACTGAAAGCTTTTCCTTGTTAATAATCCGACAGAATCAGAATCATAATTGGTTTTATTGACATTGAACAGGTTCACAAAGTAGGAAGTTTCTTCAGAGCAATCATGCAACATGAAACATAAAACGTAAATAATAAACTATAAAAACTTTAAAACTTAGAAGGGCGTACATAAAGTAGATCAAAAATAAAATGTGATAAAATACAACAACACTCCTCAAGTCCCAGTCGCGTAGTGGCCCTACACTTCCAGACCCACGGTAAAGTCTGTCGCGGACATGATGTTATTTTCACCGACGTCACGGCACAAGCACATCGTAGATGGCCAGCAGCAAACTCCATCTATGTCGACGACCCGTTTCACTGAAGGAATTTTCAAGGATCTGCCAGAGTTTCTCCATCTTGTGTCTGCCACCAACAAGTCCTCTAGCCGCTTAGCGATAGCCCGCGTTTCCACACAAATAACTTCGAATTAGCAATTGTCCATCGTCTAAAAACAGAGCGACTCATCTCTGTATCCTCCACCTTGAGTCTCTCACTCAGTTTAGTAAGTTTTGAGTATCATACAAATCATTTAAACTACATTCATCTGCACTGTCTCGTCTTCGTATATGCTTCTGTGCTGTCAAAACCTACTTCCGGGTCAAATTTATTCTGATTGACCTCTGGGCGATCCCATAATTCATTGTGCCAATTGAGATTACAACTTGGCTTATTAGGCCTTGGAGTTGGCTGCTGATCAGTCAAGCTGTAATGTGCCATTTTGCCTGAGACCTTTTAAAAATGTTTGCCTGGGCTCTCTTCATCCAATCCAGCTTTATTTTTAATGCACTTTAAAAACAACAGGGTTGACCAAAGTGCAGTACACACATCATAAAAAACAACAAACAAAAAACAAAACAACAGCAATAAGACAACTAAGTGATACAAAAAGATTAAAATAAACTCGGTACAATAAATGGAACCATATACAGCGCAAAACCAACAGAAGACAATCAATGTAAAAGTTAATCAAAAGTTAAAAGCCGAAGTAAAAAGGTAGGTTTTCAGCTGTGACTTAAACATTGTGAGTGGCTCGGCCTGTCTGAGGTACAAGGGCAGTGCATTCCACAATTTAGGTCCAGAGACAGAGAAAGAGTCGCCTCGCAGCTTCCTGTTTGTTTTAGGCACCACAAGCAAAAAATGATCTGCCGACCTGAGAGCGCGAGCGGGAGTGTAGGGCTGCAGCAGGTCCGACAGATACCGCGGAGTGAGGCCATGAAGGCATTTATAAACAAATAAAATAATCTTAAAATCAACGCGAAAGCAAACCGGGAGCCAGTGCAAAGATTTCAGAATTGGCGAGATGTGCTCGTATTTTTTGGTGCCAGTTAAAAGCCAAGCGGCTGCATTTTGAACGAGCTGTAGCCGAGTTAACAATTTGTGGCTGATCCCAAAATAAAGCGCGTTGCAATAATCAATCCGATTTGTAATAAAAGCATGAATTTAAATCTCAAAATCGTGTTTGGAGAGGGCAGGTTTTACTTTGGCAAGTTGGCGCAATTGAAAAAAGCTTGACTTGACAACAGAACTAATTTGTATGTCAAGTTTGAAGTCCCTGTCCAACCTCACACCCAAGTTAGTAACAGAGTCTTTAGAGTGTTGTGTCAAAACCCCAAAGTCGCAAGTGACTGCTCTGGACTGAACACAACAACTTCAGTTTTTTTGTCATTAAAATGCAAGAAATTTTGAGACAACCAAGTCTTAATTTCTTCTTCATTCATGAGTTAATGGCTCACCTTTCTGCTCGGTCTTGTGTGTGTCCATCTTGTCGAGGCTGTCGAGCAGCCCATCGATCTGTGTCTTTATCAGAGTCAGCTCCTTCTTTATCACCTGCAGTTCCTCTATGCCCACTGCACCAACACACGTAGTGTTATTAGGACAGGGTATTACCGCTCTTATTGGCCTGGTGTTGCACTCACATTTGTCTGTGTTAGAACTTGAAGAGTAGGGTCTGGAGCTTTTGGAGTGGCTTCTGTCCCGTCTGTGTTTAGAGGAGTAGCAGGAGGATCGCGGACGTTTGACTGGACTGGTCCTCAGTGGCACAGGAGACAAGGAGGCTGGGACACGCTGGGAATCATACACTCTAGAGAAACAAAATAATCAAAATACATTCGCTTGAGCTTATAGACAATAATATTATGCTGATGTCAGGGGTAGGGTTGTCACGGTAAACGGTATAGCGGTAAACCCCGGTAAAAATGTTGACGGTAAAAATTACCGTCTTGTTTTTGAAAAACGATATTATCTCGGTCCGTCACCACAACTCTATAGCCAAGTAAGAAAGTTAACGTTGGCGTTTTAGCTAAAATGCATGATGTGGGGACTTTGAGTTGAGGGAGAAGGTAACGAGTCGTCCCATAGCACAGCCGCAGCGCCACCGCCAGCATATAAGCCGTGTCGCGGATACCTCTGTATTGAAATGGCACATTGCGTTACAGGGCTCCTGGAGGGCAGATTAAAGTTTGTCGCCAATGCAATGGATTCACTCTCGCCGCATTATTATGAATTTAACAATGATTACTGTCTGATGGCATTTTCCCAAATCTGCAGAGCGAAAGCAAACTGGAAGGACAAAAACTGAGAACAATATTCCTGAAATAGAGGGTTTATTTTTTTTATTTTTATTGCTTTCCAGTTTTAATTACTCCTATACAACGGGTTCTTTGTCTAACTCTCAAACAGAAGGTCTTATTTCTGTGTTATTGAAACAAGAAGTAAATGGCCAATATAAAGACCCAGTTTATCTAAAAAATTGGAGACCAATAACACTTCAGTGTTACGATGCTAAGATCCTGGCTAAATGTTTGGCTACACGACTTAAGTCTGTTTTGTCAAATATTATTCATCAAGACCAATCAGGTTTCTTACAAGGAAGAAATATAGGAAACAATATTAGACAGTTATTAGAAATCATAGAAAATTATAATACAGAAAATAAAAGAGGATTAATTTTTGTAGCCGACTTGGAGAAGGCATTTGACAAAATTAGTCTAGATTTTATTTGTAAAAGCTTAGTTTTTTTCAATTTTGGTAACTCCTTATTACACTGGATCAAGACGCTATATAATAAAACAAACTGTAGAATTATCAATAATGGATACCTCTCTGGGACAATACCTCTATCAAGAGGTTTAAAACAAGGGTGCCCTTTGTCTCCATACTTATTCATTATTGCCATGGAGATATTGGCGATTAAAGTCAGATTGAATAAAAATATTGAAGGGCTCGTTAATAATAATATAGAAAGTAAAATATCAATGTATGCAGACGATACAAGCTTCTTCATCACCCCCAATCCTCATTGTTTACAAAACCTTTTAAATCTGTTGGACATCTTTTCACAGCAATCTGGGCTTAAGCTTAACTATGATAAATGTAAAATATTAAGGATCGGAAGTTTAAAGGGAACATCCTACAGAATGGAATGCAAAGTACCTGTTGTGTGGACAAATGGACCAGTTAACATACTTGGTGTTGTTATCCCGGATGATCTGGAAAACCTAGGCTCAGTAAATTATGAAAATCGACTAAAAAAGCTGGATAAAATTCTGCAATTATGGAAAGGGAAATCTTTAACCGTGTATGGTAAAATATCTATTGTCAACTCTTTAATTATTCCTCAATTTATTTATTTAATTTTGTCATTACCAGCTCCATCACAAAACTTTTTTAAGGTTTATGAGCATAGGGTCATGGATTTTATCTGGGATGGCAAGCCAGAAAAGATTAAAAGAAAGGTTTTGTACAATGAATATGAATATGGGGGTTTGAAACTTCTTAACCTTGAAGCTATGTGTCTGTCTTTAAAAGCATCAATTGTTCCAAAGATGTATCTAAACACTGAGTGGTACACAAGTGTCCTGTTGGACAAAAAACATGTACTGTATCATAAGAAATTGTATCCGTTTTTACAAGTGATGCCCTCCCATTTTCCTTATGTAGAGAGTCTGCTGGGAAACATCTCAGGGTTCACAAAGGAAACAATCCAGTCATGGTGGTGTTTTCAATTTTGTGTACCAGAAAAAAGAGATGACATTTTGCAGCAGATAATATGGATGAATTCTAATATTGTAATAGATGGAAAGCCTTTCTTTTGGAAAAACATGTTTGAAAGAGGAATTATTTTTGTCAATGACATTATCAATGAGAACGGTAAGATCATGGAGTATGATGAATTTAGAATTATGTATGGTGATGTTTGTTCAAGCTTTTCCTTTAATCAACTAACTGGAGTTATTGGAAAAAAATGGAAACAAATAATTAACTATGGAACTACTAAACTATTAGTTTGTAAACCTCCAATAAGAAACTCAAGTTGGCAAAAAGGAATAAAAATAAATAAAAAAATATATAATTTTTATTTAATAAAGAAATCTCTGAAGGTTGCCCCATATAACACATATGGAAAATGGGAAGACTATTTTGACTGCCCGTTGCCGTGGGATATAATATTTAAATTAATCTACAAAACTACTATCGATGTGCAGAATCGTTATTTTCAAATCAAAATCTTATATAACTTCTTACCCACCGGAAAAATGTTAAAATTATGGAATATGACTGAGTCAGATGATTGCCGTTTTTGTTGTCAGGAGTCTGAATCCACACTGCATTTGTTTTGATACTGTCATATTGTGTCTTTGTTTTGGGTAGAAGTTGAAAAAATGTGTTTAAGGATCGGTTTGTTTATGAAGCTTGATGTGATTTCTGTTATATTAGGAGATTTTATTGACAGTCACGATTTAGTTAATTTAATTATTGTACTCGGTAAAAGATTTATTTTTAAGGCAAAAAATAGATATTCACTTAGTATTACTTTCTTTAAAACATTTATTCAGCATTTCTTTACATTAGAAAGTTATATGGTTGAAACCGATAATGATGCCAAAAAACATAAAAGTAGATGGGAAGTTCTCAAAGGCCTTTTTTGAAAATGTATTTTTGATTATAGATTATATGCAAAACTGTGTTTGTGTTTCCTTAATCTGGGTGTATGCAAATGAATGGTAAGGAAACAACCCGTTTGTGTGAATGAGTGTGAATGGGGGTGAGGGTGGGAGGGTTTTGGGTTGGAGCACTAATTGTAAGTGTATCTTGTGTTTTTATGTTGATTTAATAAAAAAAAAAAAAAAAAAAAAAAAAAAAAAAAAATAGAGGGTTTATCTAGTTAAAAATATTCTAACACGGTTCTGGCGCTATAAATAGTGCATGTAATACCCTCCAAACGATCAACAATTCATAGTTATAGTTCATTTACTTTGATGTGAAAAGTTGCACTTTTGATATGGCTTTGTCTGTATTTTTTTTAAATATAACAAACACTGTTACACTTTTTTTTAAACTATTTCAGTTTGTGTAGGACTATCAATGCTTTCTGAACTTATTAACACACATAAAAAAATACCGCGATAATACCAAAAACCGTGATAATTTTGGTCACAATAACCGTGAGGTAAAATTTTCATACCGTGACACCCCTAGTCAGGGGTCACATAATTCACACAGTAATCATTTACTGAAGAACAGGGCAGAGACCATGCCACTCGCCTCTTGCATTATATGGATAAATAACAAACGTATGTCGGCTTAAAAAAAAGTTTGCTGATAATATTTGCTACGTTTGACTTTTATTTTTATTTCCGTCTCATGCCTTGAAATTCCTTTCTGCCAATGGCACGTTCCATGTCTTTATCTGTCACTGAATGTAATTGGTTCTGTCAGGGCCAATCAATAGCCTCCTCCAGGCTGGTCATGCCGCTGACAATGGCTGTATCACAATCCAACTCCATAGTTTTTACAGAAACGACCAACCATGTTAGGTGTGTTTCACCGGACATACCACAAAGTGAAAATGTGAAAACACAGAAATAACCTCTCTGCTCCTTTTTAACTACCTCAGCAGTTTTTACTATCAGTCTCACCCTTTACTTTGCTGGATACGTTTTGGTAACGCTGGTTTTGTCAACCGACTGACAACAGGATAGCTTTCTGTCAGCTGCACAGAGGCGATTAAACAAAGTAAGCACTGGTACCGTTTAAACACAGGCATACCAATGTCATATATGGCTGCATATAGCCCATAAGAGTGTGTGATTAGAGGCTTTAAACATTGTCCATGTGTTGGGACAGTAGCCAAAGACTTATGGGAGTTTAAAGTACTTTAAAGCAGTTTGCAGCAGATAGACAATGTGTTGCTATGCCGGCTTTGAAGTGTCATCTCATAAACTGAAGCTCAGACAATGAGAGACTGGAGACGACGGGGATTACAGAGAAAAGTGTGTGTTTGTTGTCCCTATGGATTAGACTGAACACACAAAGCGGCTCTGTCAGCTCGGGCTGTTATCAGGGAGTTAAGAGTCACTTTTCTTTCTCGTTCAGGACAGTGCACCACAGTCACTTGTCTCCATATGTTGACACTTAAACCTGCAAACTCACAACACCATCTTGACATGTGCAAATCAATGCTTGCTGATAAAAAAAAAAGATGTAGCAATTCAGTGATTGGCAAAAAAGTATGCAAATGAAGGTCAATTCAGCGGTATTTAAGAATATGAAGGATAACACAAAAGGGTTTTTTCACTCTTAGTTAGTGGTTGTGTGAAGTTATTTATGGTTTGCTATTTTTAAATCATAATGAAAAAAGAAAGTACCGAAATGACCCTGATCAGTGTCCATCTCAGTCTCCTGACCTCAATATCATTGAACCACTGTGGGGCGATCTCAAACGTGCAGTTCATGCAAAACAGCCCAGGAATTGGAGGCTTTTTGCCCCCAAAAAAATGGGCCGCTTTATCATCAGAAAAAAATAAAGAACCTCATCCACAACTACCACAAAAGAATCCAAGCTGTCATTGATGTTAAAGGGGGCAATACATAGTATTAAAAACTGGGGTATGTAAACTTTTGATCTGGGTGATTTTGGTATTTTTTTTTTTTATTATGATTTAAAAAGAGTAAACTCAGTTGTTTCACCATAAATGGCTTCGCACAACCACTATGAGTGAAAAAAAAAGATGTTTGTGTTCTCTTTCATATTCTTTGAAAAATACTCAAACATTTCTGACAGGGTATGTAAACGTTTGAGCCCAAATGTATATTAGAGTTGGCTTGACAAATAATATGTTCTTCTCCCCATATCTGGAAGAGTTTTCTCAGCACGCATCAGGTTCTCCCATCATCACAAATCATGCTAGCTAATCCTCAAGCTTGTCCTGTCCAAACCCAGCCCAAGATCTGAATATGTGTCCCTGGGCACTACATTGTGACCTACTACAGTCAAACTTTAGACATGCCTTCTCATGCATGAAATAGGAGAGGAAAACAGAACCGTGGGGTCAGTGTGGTCTGTGCCCTGTCTCAACCCCAATAAATAGAAAGGATTTACCAGAATACCTGGCTTACTGTAACGCCATCATCAGGCAACTGTGTGGTCATGAACCATGGCATCATCTTTCTGTCACACTCGGTCGCCCTCCGAAAGTGTAATTGGTCATTGTATTGTAACATGGCTGTCTTACCTGTCATAGTAATCTTCGTGATAGCTATCATACTCCAGGTCTACGTCAGATCTGCAAGAGAAGCACACAGAGGTGATATCAGAACAGGCGCCATCATTACCAATAAACCTCATATTTTACAGCACAAAATAGCTTGTCAGTAAACATCTATGCTCCCTCAGAGTGATATAATCTCTTCATCTGGAAAGAATACTGTGTTGATGAGCGTCAGCCAGTTGGAAAAAGACCCGGGATTTGTTCTGCAGCAGCGTTCAATGTGGCAAATCCATACGACTCAGTGTGTGGCAGCCACTGAACACCCCCCACAGTTTGCTCATTGAGACGCGCTTTACTCTGAGGGTTTGAGGCAGCACCTATTACCTCCAGTGAACAGTGACTGATGCTGCAGAAAAGGCTGGATGAAGTGTCACAGCTCAGGGGTCAAATCGCTGTGGGACCTACCAAACCTCCGCGTTCCTCCGTAATCCAACACACAAATTCTGATGTGATCTACTGTGGCCCTGTTTGTGTGTCTGACTCATTTCCTTATTTTGTTATATAAAACAAATGGGAATAGCGTCTTACATAGACATACAGGTCAAAAGGTATACAGTAGTTCTAAAAGTTTTGACCTGTAGTGTACATCAAAGTATTTCACAAAGAACCAGTATTCGAGTACTTCGAGGATCTCCTCAATTTCACTCTCACATCTTTCGATGAGGAGGCAGAGGCTGGGGACTCGGAGGGGGGCTCGCCCATCACCCAGGCTGAAGACACCGAGGTGGTTAGAGGTGGATGAGATTCGTCCCAAGGACCATAAGTCTCTGGATGTTGTAGGGCTATCATGGCTGACACGTCTCTGCAACACCGTGTGCTCCAATTACAGAGGGATCACACTTCTCAGCCTCGCCAGTAAGGTCTATTCCAGGGTGCTGGAGAGGAGGATCCGGCCGATAGTCAAACCTTGGATCCAGGAGGAACAATGCGGTTTTCGTCCTGGTCGCGGCACACTGGACCAGCTCTATACCCTTCATCGGGTGCTCGAGGGTTTGTGGAAGTTCGCCCAACCAGTCCACATGTGCTTTGTGGATCTGGAGAAAGCGTTCATCCGTGTCCCTTATGGTGCCCTGTGGGGAGTGCTCCGGGAGTATGGGTACTGGGGCCTTCTATTAAGGGCTGTCCGTTCCTTGTATGACCTCAGCAGGAGCTTGGTTCGCATTGCCGGCAGTAAGTCAGACCTGTTCCCGGTGCGTGATGGTCTCCACCAGGGCTGCCCTTTGTCCCCGGTTCTGTTCATTACCTATATGGACAGATTTTTCTAGGCGCAGCCAGGGGCCGGACGGTGTCCCGTTTGGGAACCTCAGGATCTCATCTCTGCTGTTTGCAGACGATGTTGTTCTGTTGGCTTCATGACCTTCAGGACCTTCAGCACTGTGGCGGTTTGTAACCGAGTGTGAAGCGGCTGGGATGAGGATCAGCACCTCCAAATCTGAGGCCATGGTTCTCCACCGAAAAAAGGTGGCTTCTCCGCTTCAGGTCGGTGGAGAGTCCTTTCCCCAAGTGCAGGAGTTCAAGTATCTCGGGGTCATGTTCACGAGTGAGGGACGGATGGAGCGTGAGATTGATAGACAGATCGGTGCGGCGTCAGCAGTGATGCGGTCGCTGTATCGGACTGTTGTGGTGTAGGGAAGGGAGTTGAGTTGGGGGCAAAGCTCTCGATTTACCCATCAATCTACGTTCCCACCCTCACCTATGGTCATGAGATCTGGGTAGTGACTGAAAGGACAAAATCGCGAATACAAGCGGCCGAAATGAGTTTCCTTTGCAGGGTGGCTCCTTCACGTCAAAAAGAGCCAGCTGAGGTGGCTAGGGCATCTGTCTCGGATGCCTCCTGGTCGCCTCCCTCGGGAGGTGCTTCAGGCATGTCCTATTGGGAGGAGGCCTCTTGGAAAGGCCCAGGACACGCTGGTGGGACTATGTCTCCGAGCTGACCTGGTGTTGTCTCGGGGTCCCCCCAGAACAGCTGGAGGAGGTGTGCGTGGATCGGGAAGTCTGGGAATTTCTGCTGAGACTGCTGCCCCCGCGACCCGGCCCCGGATAAAGCGGAAGAAAATGGATGGATGAGATGGATGAGATGGACTTTCTTCCAAAAAAAAGAAGAAAGTAGTTTAATTTTGAAACATGGAAACATGGATCCAAGCAGTTTTTTTCCTGATGATAACTATATGCAGCAGTATAAAAAGAATAGTCTGTGCACAGCGCAGATTGAGATGAGCTGATTGACTTTGATGGAGATGAGGCGGTGGCAGCGCACTCTTCCTTCAGACACTCTTTGAGGACAGAAGCACAGCTAATCTACTCTCTTCGCTTTCATTACCACAGCGGATTCTAGACTTTGACTTTTGTTTCTCATATGCCTTTATTTTATGCTTTGAGTGACATATACGGGACAAACTACAAAGGGAATACGTATGCTTAAATAGTCTGTGGATTAATACTAACTATGAGGGGCCACTGGTGGCTGGAGCTTTACGCCCAAGTAGGCAGTTATGGGTTGTACCTAAGTGGAATATGAAAATGACCTTCCACAGCGCAGCCTCAAAGACTCCTCACTCTCATATTCACGAAAATTAGAATTACCAATACAGCTGATTGCCATAACACATCACTTTTCCAACAGATGCTGTCACCAAACATACTGCAGATTGTAATGTATGTTTGAACTGTTGACTCAGTGTGCTCTATTATTTTCTGTATTTATGATTTTCTGGGAATCAAATGTATCCTTGCTTTTTCACAGGCATGCTAATCACTATGCCGTCACATGGCCTGAAAATCCACCTGTAATGCAGACTGCTGCAGCATGCACCGTGCAATTACAACAGCAAAGTTCATACATTTTTATCTTCAATGCATTAGTGATAATTTATGGTCTCAGTAAAATAGATATACAGATTGATTACACGTATTCTCTGTAGCGCGTGAGTCGCCCTGAACGTCTGGTGGCTCTTTAAGTTTGATTGCAGTATATGTGAGGGTGAGTGTGAGACTTATTGAAAATGAAGAGACAGCTACTGCTGCATCAATAAGACATTGAACTGAAGCCAAGACTAAAACAGACAGTACATTTTAGGACAAGAGGCACGCATCAGGGATGTGGTGAGCCGATAACGGTGTCACCTCACTCCATTTATCCTTCACGCTGTAACTTACGGGGCACAGGAAAAGACACCAATAAAGTAGCCAGCAAGTCATGTAGGATAGGTTTGTCTTTTTGTCTTTTACTCAAAACTCATGTGGATAAACAAACGCATGTGGAATAATAAAGTTTGATTTTTAGATTTCACAGCAATGTACAACAGTGGCGTAAAATGCAAATATCATGAAATGCTGTGAATAGTGAACCTTAGATGTTTACTTTTTTGCACACTTCCTGATGCTTTGAGAAAATATTGCTTGATCCTCTTATCGAGAAAGTCCAATAGACGTTTATTTTTTGTCAGTATCAACCACCACCTCTATTATGCAATACGTTTCAGTACAGTCTTACTACTGCACAGTATTTGGTCATGATACCCAGCCCTGCACTCAAACACAGAGAAATGAGTCAGATTGTCCTACAGCTGTCGGGGTGTGGGCATGCCTGGCTGGTACAGGGGGCTCTGAGGATCAGCCTTATAAACACGGCCTATTATGGTTTTGGTCTGATTAGTAACACATGAACAATGTCAGAGTTGGAAGCAGTGAATGCGTTGGATGAATTGTTCTGCTTTTAGCAGAGGCGACAATCATGGAAACATGACTGTATTGGCATCGATAATAAGGGAGAATTAAGTTACACATGTTTACACACACTTAACATTTGACAGAAGAGGACAGGAGTTGTACTGCACTAATTGTATTTTATTTTGGTTGTGTATATAAAAGGTATGCAGATGATGACGTCGAAGCCTCGCAGCTGCAACTTGGCAGCAGAAGCCAAATAAGTGTCAATTCTACATTATCATTTGTTGATATACACACACATTATTGTTATCACAGTATCATCTTTAATTAATAAATTGCCTACAATTTAATGACATACTATGTTTTGTAAAATGTATATTGCAATAATATTGTTATCAAAATACTCTTTCTCATATCTTCCAGCCCTTATGCAAATCCTGGGGAAGTAACTGCACTGAACTTTTCAACAACGTTCACAATATAATATGTAGATGATTCTATAACATGCATGGGTGCATTTTCTCTAGAGTTTCCATTAAATAACCCACATTTTTGCTCATGGAACAATAGAAATTGACGTTTTTCATACGTTGAGTGTGTGCACTCTGGAGAAAGTGTGTGTTCTGACCTAATCCTGCTGCAGGCCAGTGTAGTGTTTGGAGTGGGATGAGTCCAATTCTTCTGCTTGGCTTGAGACCATCTGCACACTGCTCCAAACAACAACACAAACACTAAGGACTTTTAAAAGGTCTTGGACCTCTGTGGAATCCACTACAACTGTTGCGTTAAACAGTCAAACTCAATTTAGTAAATGTAAATGAGGTTCTTCTGTTGAACATTTTCTAGCTCAACACCATCTATCAATCTCACATTCGTGCTGTGAACAGTAATTGGAAGAGATCAGGATTTTTAGTACCAATTAGCTACCTAATACAATGCGGTGACAACTGAGTGCCTTCTCTGTTCTCATTTACCAGCGCAGACCCAGAGCTTTGCTGTGATTTCACATCACACATAATTAGAGCAGTTAAGTTTTTTAGCCTGTCGCCTGGAATTAACCCTGTAGCCTAGTAGACATTACTGAGGAATCACCAGCTAACGGTCTTTTTATCTTCTTCCATGTGGGGTACTGAACTATACTTATTAAACCCGACTGATATATCAGGCCGATATTTGGGTATTTTACAATATTGGCTATCAGCCGATAAAAGACCAATATCTCCGGAACCGAGAGTGATAAACATTGCAGTTTTTACACCTATTGTATATAGTTTATGTTGTAGACCATTGCTTATTAGTTCGGAACTGTTTTTTGTTTTGGAATTTGCTGATTTTTGTCTTTCAAACAAGCTCCCTTTGAAGTACTGACATGTTTAGAAGTCTCCTACACAGGGTTGGGCCTAAAATATCAGCTGTGCATATCGGCAACAGCCAATAAAAATCCCCAATAATCAGCAATGGCCTTAGAAAAACTCATATCCGTCTATTAGATATATTTTGATATACTGTATTTCTATGATTGAAACCTTTTTCTATGCCAACCCCCTTTATATTAGTATCAGACCCTACTTCAGGACGCCTCTTTAGACTGGGTCACCCGTGTTCAATGAGAAAGATACGTATATGTTCTAATGTCACAAAAGAAGGTGAAGCTTGATCGCAACAAATATTGCTGCAACATTTAAGTGAAATTCACATTTTGAAGGACTATCATCTCTTTAATTGACTGATGTTTCACTGAGAACAGAACCAATTGGCACTAATGTGCACAGTGATAAAAACTGGGCTCCTGTTTGTAATGTTGTTGCATGTGCATAGCTTTGTGTTTGCTCTGCATTCTTACGGGACAGTGCTACAACCCACCGCAGGGCACACTGCTGCATGTTGTGCATATTCAATACAGTCTCTCTGGTGCCCTTGCAAACCCCATTACCTATGTGTTGCAGACAGGGCTTTTCCTGTGGGACATTGACATTTTGCGTGTAAAGGAACATTCTCTTGTTTCATTGCATTATTTAAATGCAAAGCTGTGTCTCAATTTCTCCAAAGTAAGTAAAAAGTGGTAGTTAAGGGACCTATAGCGTCACAGTAGTCAGATAAAATAAGTCTAAAACCCTCGGAAATAACACAGCACAGTGTTGGGTTGTCTCGCTCATTGTTGACAGTATTCAAATAGAAACTTCAAAATGCTCTCTTTCTCTAATATGCAGTGCCACACTGTATAATTGGACTTGCCTCACAATATATTTGTATATACAGACTTTTCATGAGTAACTTGTCCATTTCTTGAGGTTCCAGACCTATTTACTAGTAGACATTTTTTCTGTTGATGTTTTTGGGCCTGAGAGGCAGATTTCTCCATAAGCTGACGGACTGTCTGTGACAGGGAATCATAGATTAATTCGGCCTTTACATAATCCTTTTATCATATCGTACTGTTAGAATCAGACACGGCGGCCTCGACCTTCTAACATGACGTGTGGCCTGGTAAACGTGGCACACGGTCTGTGAATAGATGGTCATCGTCGACGTGGCACTCACGACTATTTAACGCTCTTCATGTGGATAGATAACCAGACTCTGAATGGTCCATGCCCTAACCAATGTATTGACTGTTCAGCTGTCTCCAGGCCTGTATTATTATGTGTGTGTTAATAAAACTTCTCTCTACTTAAGACATCCAGACTCGGTTCCATCCTTCCACTCGTGTCTCTCCGGGCCCCTCCAATAATCCTCTAACAGTCTGAATCCAGGCTGCTATTGATTGTCCTTCCTCGGGCCTTCACACAGCCCGTTAAATGTGTTATAAGTCATTAAGCGCCCCAGGACTCCGGCTTCACCTGTCTCATTCAGAATATATTGACACATTGTTCTCAGGTAAATGTTTTATTTTCCCTCAAGCCTGGAGGTGTGGCTGACTGCTGCCCGGGCTCAGCATAGGAGCATGTGTGTGTCTGTTGTTACTGTGTGCTGTTATTATGGACTTGTGTTTTGAGTCGCAGCTCGTCCTCTCACTGCCCCGGGGCCTCCGAGCCCATTTCCTGTTGTGCTGTGTGATAAGTTTCCCTGTCAGATCCTCCCAGCACCACTATATTTCTGATAAGCTCCACTGCTAGTTTTCCCGACCTATGGCACAGAGATCAATTTGAGATTGATTCAGAATGCCCTGCTGGGCCGAGCTGCAAGATCAATTTGAGATGGATTGTTCACGCCAGGGGGCCAATGACACGCAGCGCAGTGCTCACTTGCTTCCTCCCCACTGCTTCATTCACCCCCTCCTCTCCCTCTGTTTCTCTCCCACAGACACTTAATACTTTTCTAGTGGTTTGCTGCTTCTCTTGCGCAGTGGTTTCACACTTGTCTCTGCTTTGTTTGTAGTCAGCACCTTATTTACATCAGGCCCAATACTTTTTCCCTGTTCACCTGCTCCCTTCACTTCCTTATTTGCGGCGCCGGGCATAGTGATGACTTCATTAGCGCTGTCTGGCAACATAAGCTATGTTAGAGATAAGGCTATACCCATGCACTGAGCAACAGGACAGAGCCAAACACCGATATGATCCTGACCTTTTTTAGTCGCGTGCCCAAAGCGAATGGTGTCACCTCAGTTGACCCATGACCTTATCTTCGACAAACACAATTTCTACAACAGTCCAGACATGATCCCACTGCTCTCTTTTTCATTTTCCTCACAGTATTTGTGTCTCACAGTCCTGAAATCATTGCTTCCTCCCCATGTCTGTGCACACTGACCTTTCCCCAGCAGAGCCTCATTGACCTTTGCACAACTGTGCCCAGGGCCAGAAGGAATACCCAGGTTTTTTCAGCTTCAGTGCTATCAATGAATAACAGGGATTTCTGCTGCAGCATTTAATAATGTAAAAAAAAAAAGAAGAAAAATAAAAAAAATAAAAACAAGTGTTGCAAAGAGAACATGAATTCCCTAAATTCAAAGTGAATAGAACACTTCATAGCCTCTATATATGAACCACTACCTTTTTCCACTTTATTTTGCTACAGGAATTGTCCATTGAGTTCAATGTAAAACAACTCTATTTGGAATAAAACCTAAAACCCTTTGTACACAAAATGCAATGCTGCACAGTTCACAGCAAACAGAGGAAATAAGCACGAACATTTCTCATGTTATCTGTATTTAGTTTTGTCTGTCAAGTTATAATCCTAAATAAATCCTTCAAACGACTGCATCATACTGTGTAAAACCGTTCAAAATATGGCTTAAACAGCATTTAATTTCACATGTTGGTTGTATTAAAATGTCTCTCACAGGAAATCAACTTCACACAGTATCTGCCGACTGATGCCGTCAACTTTAAACTCCTTAAAGATCCAACGGAGCTCAGTCCAACTTTACTTCTAACCTGTTTTTGATGTCACCTCTTGGGAGGCTGCAACACCCCACAGATTTATGAGTAACATTAGCAAACACTGCAGTAACAACAAAGAGTAATGGGGCAAGAACGGGGCTGTCAAAACCTTTTTAATGGATTAAATAATTTCAGATTACAGACAAAATGCAAATGGAGTGCTGGGACTTGGTCGATTTATCACATCAATGGAGTTCACCACCTGTTCACTGACTCTGTGACTCTGAGCTATGACAGATGGGTCAGTCACATCACTTTATTCTAATTCAATTTCATCTGATAATTGACACGGATGACAGTGGAAAAGAACTGAGCCACAGGAAGGAGACAGAAATACAGAAGAGATGCTAGAGCAGATGTTGGGCACAATCTGCAGGGGCCAGTGTGCTCAAACCCCACTCTGCACTGACAGGCAAAGTAGGGCACAGAGTGAGATGAGGTCAGAAAAAGCCTATAGCATTTATATTCCACAATATATTATTATTGCTGTTGTAAATATAATTGTTAAGTCAGTGTGTGTGTGTGTGTGTGTGTGTGTGTGTATAGTTATGATACAGGCAAAACATTATTGGCATATAAAATGATATAACATCCAATTCATATCTTACAATTTCAAATCGTTTCTTCACAGTGACACAGCCACGGCGCAGAGGGTGTCTATTGGACAAACCATGATACGGTTGGGGAAATGTCCTGTTAAATATACATTTGATGAAGACCAGGGACCACAAATATGGTCAATTTGGGATTGATGCTTAACACATTAAAGTTGATGATTATAAATGATACATTTTCGTAATTTTTTTATCTGAAACGGTGAAGCACTCGTGGCCTGTTGTGCTTTGTTAGTGTTTAGTCTTTGTTTGCTTGAACCCATAGAGGAGCAGAGGCATGAACTGTCCTCATTAATGCATGGCTGCAGGCTGTTGGCTTATAACAGAGAGAGTGAATAAGGTTCGGGGGTTAGAGGGAGACGCAAATAGAAACGACAGAGCAGGAGGCAGGTGCAATAGGTAGATTTACTCAGAAAGCACATGGAGCACGTTTAATGGATTTGCTGCACAAGCGGGAATGTGATTCTACATTATTTAGTGACAGACGAATGCAATTCACCAACCTTAATGAGGTTTAGTGCCGATAAGACACATAAACCTAAATATTAGAAAATGTTTTAAAATTCAATAAAAAATACCATAGGTTACTGTTCAGTGCCTTTGCTGCATGAAATGTATTTTCGTGAGTGCTTTAGAAAAATCGTAGAACAGTGTCCACTTCCCACTGTGCAGTATAGAGCTAGTGTAGCTTTAAGGAACACATTCATTTGTATCAAAGTAAAAAATATGCAAGAATTCAGGCCTTAATGTCAGATAATCAGAACTATTAAAAGTTGTGGTAAATACAATGAAAACAACAAAGTTGAAATTGAAAAGACTGCACCCCAGACACACTCGACATGAATTCATGCATATTCAAGAGTCTGACTGTGCAGTGGCGCCAGCTTATACAGAAACATATTTGTCCTTTTTAGATTTGAACTGTACAAATTGCTCCAGAAATATATTCTGGTAAATTATGCACTAACCTAGAGGAGCATCTGTAGTGTTTGCATTAGGACGATACCAGACTTTTGTTTCACGAATATACATTTTGAGGTACAAAAGAACTATCTAACAAAATAAACCGTAATTAGCTGTGTTCCTGTGTGAAGTGCTCAAACGTAGACCAGTGGAAGCAGCCACATGACTTGAATCAATAGCTTACATGTATGACTTCCAAGAATTAGATATTCTATAATTATGCATTGATTGCTCGGCTGAGCCGTAGCTGTATTGTGTTGTGGAAGAAACAGGATTATGTTTTGTGAGTGATAAACAGGAATTGTTAGACTCACCCATAAACGCTAGAGTTGGTCCTCTTACTCGCAGCTCTGGAGCGGCTGGACTTCATCTCTCCACTTACACTCGTGTCTGCAGAGAACAGAGAATACAGCACAATTACAATACTCACTGGTAGGTTTGAGTCTGTTACCATGCAAAAAGTACTGCATGGATTAATCAGACCTGTACTGCAGTCTATACTCATTACTCTGTGGACATTGGCCCAAATATACAAGTCTAATCAGAGGAGGATACATGAAAATAATATGGTCGTGAAGGAACATGGAGTAAAAGCCTTTGCTAAATGGATAATAAATAAAAAACACTGCAAGTGGTAAAGGGTTAAGCCAATAGGTTGTGAACTATTGATGACAATGAACACATCGCACAATCTGTTAAGCTTAAACAGAAACAACTTTATTTTACTTTTGACTGACAGATCAGAGTTGTCGAGACTAATTTCTTTGTTTTCATGCTCCTTGTCTTTGCAACAAATCTTTCAATTTGTTCGGTACAATTTTGATTTTGCATACTGTATTGTTGCTGAAGCTGTTCCAATCCCAATCATCTAATCTTGATTACTAACAAACATTGGTTGATTAGGCTTCCTGATTACAGGAAGCCAGGAAACAGATACGTACTTGGTTTCCTAAAACGGTGTGTTAAAATGAAATGAGACAGTGCAGAGGGGAGGCACAGGGGCCGGTCTGACACAAACATGTGCATGGTGAATGGAGTGTGACTGGGCCAGCTGCACACACACTCACTCAGAACCATCGTCAAATGGCTGTGAGCTACAATTAATTAAGTATGGCTCGAAATATGTGAAAAACAGGGACCTGTGTACTGGCCTTTACCTCCTACTGCGCCGATACGTTTCCTGCCTTTTTTTCCCGGGTTTACTCAAACCTACTGAGCGACTCTCCTCTGTATCTGCGTATACTGGTGCATTATTGTGTGAATAAGTCAATGGTCAGTTGCAGTAAGTGATAATTCAGTTATTAATGCGTTTAGTGCCCAGTGGACTCAAAAGAATTACAAAGTTCTACTATATAATGTGACCATTTATCATATCAATATGGTGAACTATATCCTTAGCTTTAAGCCCTGTAGCACAGGGAATCAAAAGAAACGAAACCATGAGCAAAGAGACGCAAAGCCAAGCAACATTCATAGATTTTGTTGGTCAATTGATGTTAGTATAGAACTACATGTTAAAGGGAAGTTTAAGCCTAATGCAGTGTAATTTTTTAGGGCATTGCAAAATGACAGTATTGGATACTTTGTACCTGGTTATGTCTGTACACATTGTATAAGGTATTACTTGATATGAGCTCAAAATTAACCAAACCAAACAATTAACACCTAATCATGATCTAATCCCTGTCATGATCTGCCAATGTTGAGAGGTCATCTCAATGTGATCCAGTGCTTCTCTCTTTTATGCAGCTCTGTGCTCAGTATTTAGGTTAAGTGGTGTAAAGGTGTCCCTTCGTATTGATCAGCCTCCGCCATCATGTGCTGAGTGAGTGACACCCCAACTGAACCACTCACAGTGAAGTATGAACTTTCAGAAGCAGCAGATGGCTTTACTTACCTCTTAAAAGCAATGTAAATATACTAATAGTTCATGAATTGTGATAGAATCAAAATCGTTATCTAGGCTTCCAGAAGCCTAGATTTCGGGTATGTCGCCCACCCCATGCAATTTTACTTTTTTTTAAATTATTTTTGGCTTTTAGATTTTATAATGAAATGAATGCAGAAAACCCTGTTGTTAATGATGATGACTCACTCATCAAAAGCCACATTTTTACAAAGTGATGAGGTGCAACTACAGTGCAGTTAAACGGAAAATGTGTTTTATGAATTCATTCCCTCACCATGGTATCTGTTTTATACCACATGATGAGCCATTAAACAGGAAGCGGTGGCAGGCCGCCGCTGAGCACAGTGGTCGAGCTCAATAGGAACAAAACATCGGGAGACCTTCAGAGGTAATCAGGAGGTTGCTTTGCAAACCCAGTCCTACACCCTTACAATTAGCTCCCCTGCGGCACCTTTTTATTATAATGGCTGTTCTTTTACTGCATAATCTTTGATCATGCATCCAAACTTTATATTTCTATATTTCTTTGATTATTTAGACACAGAGAAACATTGAGGGTGGAATAAATAATATAACAATGTGCCAAACCCAATTTTAATGTAAGCGACAGAAGTTGCTATACAAGAGATCAGATGGGCATATTTGCACATACAGTTTATTCTAGTTCAGTCTTCAAGTTACAGTTTAAAGGCAGATGTTGTACAAGTGTCTTAATACTGTAGGCCTCAATCATCTAGCGACAAAGGAACATAACTACAGGCGTTACAGTGCCGAGCCCCGGAAAGAAAATCCAAAACAGAAATGCGACAGTAATAAGCTTCTGAGGAGGCTATAAGGAGACATCAAGGTCAAAGACATTCAGCCATAATCAACTACAATGGGCTTATGCCACAAGGAAGTCTGCCAGGCTCACTTTTCTTTAATCACAGTCGTAGGTATCAGTGCGGAGAGAGAAAATATATGAATAAAGGCATATGCTGTATGATTGAATTATAATGTATATTGAAACGCATTAATATACCTTCATTTACGTGCATGAAATTAAACGCGTCACAGTGATGGCTGAGAGACAGTGAAAATTAATGCAGTCACGCACAACTTCTTCTGTCTGTGTCTTCTGCTCTCTCACGTTTCACGCACTGCCTCTTTATTTGCCGTTTCAACTCAACATTCAGAATTGTACTTATTACTAACAAGATATTACTTTTTTTCGGGTAAAACAAAACACATTTTACTATAATACTTGAGTGTGACAATAAGTATGGTGCCGGGTAAAAGCATAAAAATCCCTGTGATTTTCCAGCAGTAATATATGTAGACAGATATTGTTTTTGTGTATCACTAAAAATGGTTGTTGCAACTTTTTTAAATGTATGTAATCGTGCATGTAAATTTGGTTATGTACAGTTAAAATAGTAAGAGCATTATTGTGTTCATTAAATAATGGGAAAACAAAAACTTTTGTTAGATGGGAGTACTAACCTATACTTGATGTATAGCAACTCTATTGCAATATATCCTAATCATGGCTCTGCACTATCTTTTACTCTAACATGCCTCTAGTATTAAAGGGTAAACACACACCTCTGACAGGGTCTTAATGTTGTGTTAAGTGAGAGGAGTCTGGCGAGTGAGAGATGAGACAACCATATCTGTGCATGCAAAACCTCCACCATCACATGCATAAAGGAGCATAACCTGGATACTCACATCTGGGACTGAACAAAGTCATGTCGAGGATATAGAATCAGCTGTGAAACGAGCTGCGGGTGACCCTCTCCTCTCGATCGTCTGTGCGTCTTCTGTCTTCTCTGCGCGTGTGCTGAGGCAGACATTCAGCTGTGCTACTACACTCTCACTGACAGACCAGCCAGTGAAGCCCCAATGGACTAAACCAACTGTGCAATTTACACAGGGGTGGGCATGCGCAGACGCTAGACTGGTCCATATTGTAAAAAGTGAACCAAAACTGGATAGGCTGGCTCTCCTCGGCAGCAGGAGGTTTGTGCAGATCTCACAGGAAAAATCTTTGCAAATCTCTGCTTCAATATATCATTAACGATTTTACTGTATATTAGACTAAATTGACTTTTTAAAGTTCATGGGGGGGAATTATTTGTTTTGTAATTTGTGAACATTACTTTTCAGCTGTTAGATTGTGAAATACCATAGAGGCGAAAATTAAGACATAAAATAGAGATTATGCTGGGCTCGCAAAAAAAAAAAAGCCATACGTAAGAAAAGGCTCAAACTGCACAGTGCACACTGTATACAAGGTCTGTTGTATTACTGTGTTTGAAGCTGTCTTTTATGTAGCTGTTTTAATAGCACATGACATTAGGATCAGCAAAAATGCGTGTGATCACGACGTTGGGTATTCCACTTTTTGCAGCATCTATATGTGTTCTTGCTTACCTCAAATCCAAGTTATATTAGTTTTCATTTCTCTTGACTGATTCTCCAACAGCAATTACAGAGCTGGTCTGATCATTGCCTTAATTGTTGGTGGTATGAAGAGTCCACCTGAGGCAGACTCTTTTATGTGGCTTTAATTAACAAAAACAATGGCCGTTACTCACTCTTTGATCCATCGAACCCTGCTATAGGTGCAAAGTACTGAGCAAGAGATGAACACTAAAGCAGTATTAAATAGAGATATTTTAAAGCGCTGTGTGGAGCAACAGTAATGTCATGGATCTGCATTAAAACAATGGTTCTTTTTTTACTTTTGGTGAAGTATAGATGCCCAGATTGAAGCATGTATGAGAATTTCAAAACATGATGGATCTTCTGGGCGTTGAGAAATCATATCGAGGCCCCACCCATACCCTTTACCCCCCTGTACCAATCCCCTAGCTGGAGTTTGACTATTTCCTTAGCTGACATATTAAATCCAAGTGACAGTAAAAAATATTGAGCCTGGGCTGTGTGTCGGGGATAAACATAAATTGCAACAGTCGGAGTATGTTTTTCTTTTCTTTTTTCTTTTAACATGAAACCTTCAGCGTTATGTTCAGTGCAGATCCAGTGTCTTTCTTCTCGCACTGAAGCCCGCTCCACCAGACGCTTCCAAAAAGAGTAATTTAAAGCCAAGTCACAGCTGAGTTCTCCTTAAGATTGAAATGTAAATCCACTGAGAAACACCCGAAAATGAGATATCAACCATGAGCGAGAGCTGACACCTTCAAAATATGGCACAAGAATAATTTTACATACTTTAGACAGAGCAACATCTTTCAAGTCTTCCTAATGAAATTGTATATCAGCGGATTGTGAATGATGATACACAAGTGTTTGTGTGGTTTCATTTAAGAATATGAAAGATACATTGTCCACATGTCCCTGCTCTTGTAAGAAAGAGAAGACATCATCATCATTGTAAGAGAAAAAAAAATCAGCATTATGTTTATGTGGGGGGAAAAAAGTTAGTTTGCGTGTATTTGACCTTGTAGTGACCCAGCAGCTGTATGAGTGGTCAGCATGGCGCCTTTACTTTCGATCACGGTGGTCTCTACAACGCGCCAAGATCAATTGTTTTGTAGGTATTCTGATGAGAAGATCTGTGAGCAGTGAAAACCTTCCAAACAATTGATCCTGAAGCGTCCTGGAGACCACTGTGATGGCAAGTAAAGGCGCCATGCTGACCACTCACACAGCTGCTGGGTCACTACAAGGTCAAATACACACAAACATCAACTTTTTTTTCTATTGTGTGAACTGGCCTATGTGGCTGCTTTACGTCATTGCTCTTATCATTCATCAGGAAAAGACCTAATAATTTGCTTTTGAAGTGTCGCTTTGATCCGAATCTCATAACAGAATCCACTTCTGCTATTGCTAGTGATAACCCCATTTTTTAAAGGCACACTGCGTAACATTTTGGACTATACTGCTGCCATCAGTACAAAACAAGCTCATAATGACCAGCTCAACACAGAAAATGCTATTACTGCAGTGGGTAATCTAAGAATGGATTTGGACGAGGACCTAAAGTATTTACATCTCAAATTCTACAGACTGGAGACAAGCTGTAGACATACCCAGTAAATATACAGTCATGTCTTCAGACAAGTGAGCCGCTCACAGCAAAAGCACATGTTTGTTTGTACATTTATAAGGTATTTTTCAATTATGAAAATATCTGTCATAAAATAAATAAATGTTATTTATTGGGTAAAATTCTATGCGGTGTGGCTTTAAATAAATAAACATACATACATGTATGTATGCATGCATGTACAACTTTCAGCCAAAAGTCAATATGCATCAATATGATACACTAACATACTAACCTATAAAGTGCTTAAATGATGTACTTAGCTTCAATATCCTATACCAGATCGTACCACAAATTATTTGTTATTATCGTTATTATTACTTATTTATTAGTTGTTTTCTTTTATATTTGTATATTGGCTACTTTTCTTATCCTCATATTCCCCGATTAGACTCTTCTCCCTAAACAGCTCGAGCCCCGCCCTGGTGTCCAATCAGAGACTGTGTTCACCGAGGTAGGACTGTATCTTGACATGATAATCTCCTTTTTAAATGCACCACTGCACTCTTTTTGCTCTATGGTAAAGCACTGCAGACAGCTCATATATTATCATTGAACGCCGCCTTTTCTCCCACTGCTTTCCCTTTTCTTTCCGTGTCACCGTCCTCACAATGTGCTCCACTCCACACACTCTCCGGCTCAAGTATCTGGGCGTGAAAAACTCATTACGTCCTGATAGGCCTGCAAACGCTAAGAGACGTGTGGAAGTGTAGAGGCAACTCCCAATCTGGTCATCTTTCTTATTCATTCCCTTTGTTAGTGAATGTCCTATCACTGTGGACCTTCCTCAGAGGTAGATTACACATTTTGAAGAATGGTTTAGGGATTTGTTGATCTTAAATTGCCCCTTGGGGAAAACAGGAGTGTCTGTCTCTGCATGTGTCATATCAATAACTCACAATAGGTTCAACTCAAGGCCCACAGTGACTTCGATAGGTCTGACACAGTAAAAAGAAACATATATTAATGAGCCACTCTTGCACGGGGCAAAGCTGCTCTATCAGTTATATCACGATACGCGATATTTTTGAAGACCTTATGATGCAGAAACTCTAAAGCTTAGAAATGACAGTTAAACACGGTTGTAAATATACTTAATAAAACATTTAAAAAATACTGCAGTGAACATGAAATACAATGAGACACAACTGATTTTAGGTATGAAATAAAATATTGCATTAAATTTACTGATGATAAATATTGAGCCCACAGAGTATTGTTTATCTTATTGATCAATAAGTTGATATAATAATTATCGTGACAGCCCTAGTTATATGTTGCTTATGTGACATGTTATGCACAAATAGTTAAGTCTGCGTCTGCATTATTCTTTTTAACACCATAGATTTTATCAACTCCACTATTTGCACGTTAAAGTTTAATGTAGCAGTAGCAGTAAAAGAGCTGGTTTACTCAAATCACTTCCTGGACCTTAGTTTTTATTTGATTGGCCAAACAAAGGCAGCAAGCACTGGGTTTACACATTAATTCTATTTCAACAGGAAATTGGTTGTGTATAAAAGGTTTCTCCATCCAAAAGGAGGTTTAAAGTCTTTCCTTGTTGTTCTCTTCTGATGCTGTTCGTTTCAAAGTGAGATAACACTGCCCTCTGCCTCGGTCTGGATGGGCGTCCTTTCCCTTATGGGACTGAGTGGATTGCTCTGCATCCAAACTTGTGATGTGCCTCTCAGACAATTGGCACAAGTTGGGACAAAACCACCCTGTCAGAGGAAGGTCCAAACGTGTCCCGGCCAGTCTGTGATGAGTAATTAGAGGAAGGGGATTCAATTATTGTGAGACAGTGACTGTGTGAAAGCCAGTTAACTTTGCATTAGCGGCCTGTCACTTGTGTCTGAAGCGGAGAGAGCGCATGCAAAGCGACAGGCCCGACCAGGAGCAGCTGAAGTGAGGAGCATTCTCAAACAGCGCCATTCATCATCCTCTAAGCCCTATCTCTGAATGTCAGGGAGAGCCCTCCTCACTGAAGCAAACAGCTGCGGGAACAAACCTAACCAACCACTCGCTGCTGCATCAGGAATTAAGCTAGAAAAATCACACATAGAATTAGTATTTTTTTCAATATACACAGTGTTTTTGTCTCTGTATTTGGATCTTCCTCATCCTCTAGTGCAGAGGCCCATCCTGAATCTTATTTTATATTCAGGCTTAGGGCTAAAACTGTGTACTGTTTGATTATTAAAACTAAAGGAATCAACACGTCAGAAACAACAGTACAGAATTAAACTGTAAAACAACAGACAATAAGCAATAAAATACCCTTTAGAATTTGCATTCGCAGTTTCTTTTGAGGAATCTCATTAACACATAATATTCACCTTTATAATAGATCCAAGTGAAGCATTATATTCGCTGTCTGAATGATGAAATATGGACTACTGATAGCCATGTGTGTGTTGACATATGCTCATGCGTTGGATGAAGACATAGAGTGGAAACAGATGCTCCCAAAAGCCTTTTGAGGACAGTACCACGATGCGCAGATGGTTCTATGCTATAAAAAGAAATCTGCAATTCTCAAAGTTAACAGCTGATTAATCAAACATATGTAGAAAATTGCTGGCAAAACATACAAAGTACTTTTTCCAGGCTTCATCCCCGAGTGCTCGGAGCTAAAATGTCTAATACAGCTATTGTTTGAATATACAGTGCCTCTCGAAAGTACTAATACACCTTGAACTTTTGCACATTTTGTCATGTTTTCAGCCATAAACATAAAGACTGACATTTTAGCCCATTCCTCTTTACAAAACAACTCAAGCTCTGTCAAATTAGAAGGAGAGCATTTGTGAACAGCAGTTTTCAGGTCTTTCCACAGATTTTCAATAGGATTTAGGTCAGGACTTTGACTGGGCCATTCTAAAACATTAATATGTTTGTTTTTAAACCATTCCATTGTCGATTTAGCTTTGTGTTTAGGGTCATTGTCCCGCTAGAAGGGGAATCTCCGCCCCAGCCTTAATTCTCTTGCTGACTCCAGCAGGTTTTACTCCAAAATGTCTCTGTATTTGGCTCCATCCATCTTCCCAACTATTCTTACAATCTTCCCAGTCCCCGCTGAGGAAAAGCAGCCCCTTAGCATGATGCTCCCCCCACCATATTTGACACTGGGGATGGTGCACTCAGGACGATGAGCAGTGTTAGGTTTGCTCCATACATAACGTTTTGCATTTGGGCCAAAAAGTTTAATTTTTGTCTCATCTGACCAAAGCACCTTCTTCCACATGGTAGCTGTGTCCTCCATATGACTTCTAGCAAATTTCAAACAGGATTTCTTATGGCCTCCTTTCAATAATGGCTTTCTTCGTCGCAGCTCCTCCAGAGTTATCTTGGGGCACTTGGTTGCATTTCTTACCAGTGCTCTCCTTGTTCTGTTAGTTTAGGTGGACGGCCGGATCTTGGTATGTTCACAGTGGTGCTATACTCTTTCCATTTCCGAATGACGGATTGAACAGTGCTCCGTGAGATGTTCAAATTTTGGGAAATCTTTGTATAACTTAACGCTGCTTTAAACTTCTCCACAACTTTATCTGACCTCTCTGGTGAGCTCCTTGACCTTCATGATGTTGCTTAGTGACCAATACACTCTGACCATAGCTCTGAGGCCCTCACAGAATAGCTTGAATTATACTGAGAGTAGATTATGCACACGTGGCCTCTATTTAATGGTTAGGGCAAGGTGTGAACATTCTGCAGTCATTAGGAATGTTATAAAGGCAATTTAATGAACTCAGAAAAATGCTGTATGAATACTTATGCACGCCCCACTTTTCTCTTTTCTATTTTTTGAAAAATAACAGAATCATGTATCATTTTGCTTTCACTTCACACTTGTCTGTTACTTGTGTGTGAACTTTCAGTAAAAAATGCAAAATGAAATCTTTATGTTTAGGGTTGTAAACAAGACAAAATGTGCAAAAGTTCAAGGTGTATTAGTACTTTCAAGAGGCACTGTATTTTGTCAGTGCTTGCCATTGACTTGCCTAATGATGCTTGGACTTGAAAAAAATCAATGCTTGTTTAGTGTTTTAAATGACTTTATTGGCAGTGGAGTGAAGTGCAACATTTTTAAATATTGATTGTTATAGTCTTTACATGAACTAAATAAATGCATCGTATTACAGGTGAAATAAGGTGATGGGGATGGGTAGTTTTAGGAATGAGAATAGTAGACAGCACTGTCAATAGAAGATGTGTACATGTAAAAGACTACAAGGAGTGAGTTGTATATTCTTCACTCCAGCATTACTTTTGTCATCAGCACATTCATTCTGTATCCTCCAATATGCAATAAACTGCACGTGACTGTGTTTCTTTTTCACTCTCCTACACGCAGCCATGGGACAATCTTCTTCTGACCCCTTGATTACTTAATTTAGACCTAAATCATTCTTTGTTGAATACAGACACACACAGATGCATCATCAAAACCGTATAATCTAAGACACCCACAATTTTCAGGCGCGACCCCCAAAATCACTTTTGTAAACTGCACTTAACATTTATAATACTTTGAGGTGCAATCGGGTTTAATGACGTTAGTTTGGACTCTGCATTTTGATATTTTGTTTAATTTCACTAAAATATGCAGTTTTCTATCAAAAATGCACAAAATTCCTTTTCAAAGATGTAAAAAAAATATTGTCTTAGAATCATCTTGCAACCCCTTTGGGAACAACTGATCTAAGAGAAAGGGCCCTAACAACCGGTGCTCGGGACTCCAGTAATGGGCTTGTTTGTCTGTCTGCAGCTTGTTAAAGAATAAGGTTTGTACCACTGCTTTGGGTTAAAAGAGGACTAATAACAAAGGCAGTCTGCCCTTGCCATAGCCGCTTTATCATAACAGTGGGAGATGTGCTTTGAGCTGGTCGACACACTGAGGTCTTCCTGGTTATAATCATGTAACGGCTCACTGTCTGTCTTAGGGGCTGATTATCTCTATCCCTAGTGCCACAGCAGCTCAAGCTCTCAGTCCTTCTGCACTCTGAAAATGATCCAGTCCCCTCCTGCAAGGCCGCGGCGCTCTTTTGAAGTTAATGACTCAAAACTATCAGTCGTCGCGCTTTTAATTAGAAAACGGACAGAATGATTACATTTTTAATTGAAGCCGTCATTTTCAATTAAGATCTGCACTGCCCCCTCTCATACTCCTTCCTCCTGCGCACCAGTGCTCCTCTACAGATGTGCTGCATTGCTCATATGACTTTGTCTTCTCTGTTCCCCTCAAAGTACCAAATCATTTACCTCATAAAACTAGGTGAAAAGAGTATACATGTGTAGTGATCCGAGTTTTACCTCACATTTACAGTAACAGATGAAGGACACAGGTAAGTAGGTTGAAATATAAAGAGGAAGGCAACAGTTCAATTACTTATGATTTATTCATAGCAATACTTTGTTTTAGTTTATATATTTTTGGTTTGTATCTTCTTTCTTTTTCCCCCAAAATTAAAAAAGGGGTTATTTCCAGGTTGGTTTTAACAAAGTGATCATAACAAAACAAAATAGATGTCCATTTAGCTGCACACAACACCTGCACATGAAAACCAAGAAAATGGAGATAACAATGTGATGCAAGGCAGCTGTGGTAGGCCAACTGGGAACGACCTCAAAGAATACAGGACCTAGTGGAAAGAGTTTAGTTAAAGCCTGAATTCTAACCTACTGCTACTTCAGGTGACATGGGCAACATACCGCTTCCTACGTCCGTTTAAAGGGCAAATGCTCAGGGCAACACTGTACATTTGAGGTCACACCCCCCCAATACACAGCTGCTGTCAGCTGACGCGCTCCCCCGGAACCGAAGCAATACTAGAAGAGGATATAGCTTGGGTCAGAATTAACTTATTTTAGGATGAATTAAAGCGTGCCAATATTTTACCTGCTCTCGTAAAGCACCGCTCCCAGTAAGACTAAAGCAGGAAGTGCAAGGGCTAGAGGAAGAGCACTGCAGAACTGGACCTCTTTATAGTCAAAAAAGTCCAGTGCCCCCAGTGGACAGTTGGAGAACTATTCTACCAAAACAGTCAAACTATCGCACATGTATGCATAAAATGTTCTATCTATCTATAATTTAGGGTTGTCAAAAATCAATATTTAGATACAAAGCGACATTTGCGCAGGTACCGGTACTTTACATGATTATGAACAGCTGACAAATGCTGGCAAGAAGTATGCCTTATTAGATTCCCAAAGTGGGGTCTGGGCTCCGTGGGGGTCCTCATATGCACTATAAGGAGACCCCCAAAGCCTGTGTTGTGTCTTGTGTTGTCCCTCTTCCCGTCCCTTTTGTTTCTGTGTCTGTTTCCTCACCTGGTCGGAGCCAACAGTCCATCATCTGTAACCTGATACTGTCACGCCTTAATCCAATCCACACCTTGTTACCTGCAGTCCAAGAAGCCTGGCTCTTCCTCCACACGCTGCCAGTTCATCAATGAAACAACCACAGTTAGTTTGGCTCCAGCCTCTGCGAGTTTGGAGAAGGTTGTTTGTACTTTGTGGGTGATTTTTGTGGCAGTTTTGCTTTTGGGTCCGATTTCCTAAACACGTGACAGCCTGTCCACAAAACAAGAACAATGAAGAAATATATATTTTAAAAGGAAATGTACATGTGTTTGGTAAAATGTACAACTTTAAATCAGTATTTCACACAGAAATGGCTATGTTATTTTAAGCAGTAAAACAGGAATGAATACTGGGTTTTTTGGTTTGATAAGGGGGCTGCGGCACACTGTACTTTGGGAATGGGTGAGTTAAATCTTTAATGCTCTTTTAGGATGGTCTTATTGGTCTGGTTCCCGCTTCCTGGTTAAAGGAATTAACAAAAAGTCTGTTTTGTCTTGAAAATTGCAGTATGTTATAGACAATTAGACTCTATGAAGTCAGACAACTACATCAGTGAATCCAATGTTAATTTAAAAACTGGATTTTTTTCTGTGTTGTGGTATAAATATTTTTGTAGTATTGAAACAATGCTACTGTCTATCATCATAGATAGAACGTTGATAGGCTTAAGGTTCTATATTGAGTCGCTTTTTGTCTGCAAAGGCAAACTGAGAACTCTATGTCTACATTCATCATTTTCAATTTAGAAGACTTATTGTTCTTATCAGGATCGAAGGGAGTTCAGCTTCCTGATAAAACTGTTCTTCAGTCGACTGGACCTGGCCCGAGCATTTCCCAGTCTCCTCCCTGAAGGCATAACCTTGAAGAGACTGTGATGGGTATGGTCCCAGGTGATTCTGAAGGCTTTGCGAGTTTTGTTGTTTCCTTACCCACCCCACCTCTAGGTAAGTGTAATGCAAGTCTTTACCAGCCTCGAAGATGACGGTGGAGAAAGTGACAAATGTAAATGATTGTAATTTTTTACAATGTGATATAATAATATCGCCGGTGTCTTTGGTTTAGAAGGACATCACTTGATTGAAACAGGCATCACGCTTACAAGTCCAGACATGAGATAAGCGTCTAAAATTTCACTTTTCCAACGTCAGGTCATCGGAGGAGCCTTAAATATGTGAACTCTTTCCATTTGCTATTACTATCAATTGTTAGCCCAAAATATTCTATTGCTATGAATTAATTAAGCAACATGAGTACACATTGATAAGCTGAGCAAAAGAATAAGCAAAAAAATGCCCTTGACAGTTTCTCCGATGTTAAATAACAACAACCTGCCAAAACCACTTATGAACCTATGGTATTTTGCTGCCAAATAAGATCGAGTTTTATGCACATATTTTTCCTGCATCTATTCCATGGTTCAGAGCATTAGTACAGCATGTTTTCACGCTTCATTTCAGCGTGAGGATGCTCTTGAGTGCGGCGAGCCATTCTTTGCCTGCACAATGCCGCTTTCTCATTAACTCTTATCAAAGTTCATCTTGCATCCAAATGCTGTGGCTGCGCGGCGCTCAATAGCGGGTGTGGTGAAAGGAGAAAATGAAAAAGACAAAGCATGCAGTAACCAGCCACACAATAGGAGCGTGAGAGAGAAAGACAAATCATATATTAGATAAGGCAAATAAGAGTTTAATGTTTATTGAGGGATGGGAACAATTGCGGCAGTGCAGTGGCTAGACTCAATATGGTCTGTAAAAATCAATTAACTTTAGACAGAAAATTGTTTACTATCAACTTGAACTTTATGAAGATGTAGAGAATCACATTGTTTTGTTCTGGGGTCTCTGCAGTTCTTGTCACCTAAAATAAAGCATTAATTTTATTTGTATCTGGCCCATGTCAACTAAAACATGTGCAATAGGTTCACCTCTGGGGCCAGGACTCCCCTGAAAAAGAGATTCTTAATCTTAATCTCAGTGGGACTATCCTGGTTAAATAAAAATCTGATGGCCTCTCATTGCAGTAAGTGTTTTTCTAATACTAATTTTAGTTTGATCTTTTCTTGTAATAGACTCTTGACTAATGAAGATAATGGTCTAAAAAACTAAAGTCGTCACTAGGGCTGCATAGGCAGGGCAAGTTCATTTGTTGAAAACAATTCATGCACAAGACAATTGAAAGTGCTTCACAGTTGCATACGATTACAAGAAGAATTACATTTAAAACAAAGAGTGCAAAAAAAACTACTTTAAGTTGTCTCTTGCGTTGAGACCTGTCTCAAATCATCTGAAAGTCTGTTCCAGATTTTAGCGGCATAAAACTGAAACGCAGCGAAAATCTCAGAGCCCGAGGTGGTTCATATGTTTTTTACATAAACATGGTGAGGCTGCGTTTCAGTTTCATGCAGCTAAAATCTGGAACAGTCTTCATGAGGATGTGAGACAGGCCTCAACTCTGACAATGTTCAAATCCAGGCTGAAAACAGCTCTTTTTACCCGAGCATATGTAAACTGAAAGTATTCTATCTGCACTCTTGCCTTTTACTGTAATTGATTAATTTTTATGTTGATGTTTTAATGATTGATTTGATCTGTTTTCTTGTAACTTTATGCAACTGTGAAAGCACTTTGAATTGCCTTGTGTATGAATTGTGCTCTACAAATAAACTTGCCTTGCCTTGCCTTGCCTACATGTCAGAGATGTACTTTGGAGCGAAACCATGAAGAGACTTGTACTCAAACAGAGCTGTTTTAAAGTCCTCTGAGCAACCGGAAGCCAGTGCAGAGACCCGAGCACTGGACTAATATGGTCATATTTTTGGTTCTACTCGGGAGTCAAGCATCTGCACTTTAATGGTACTTGGTTTACGAGACAGCCTGAATAATACTTTTTTTCAGTACATAATACTTCATTATCTAGAGTCATAAAAGAGTAGGATTAGGTTCCGTATTTCTTTCACCAGCACCATTAGTTTTTATCATTTATTTGAGGTGACTTTTTTCTTACCTTCTATTGATATCCAGCCCTATAGTTGTCACACATACTTTCACTTATTTTCTACTACTTATTTCAATCCATTTATCTTACTTTATATACAATATTATATTAAACGCCACTTCTTGTTTATCTTAGGAAGTCCTGAACATTAAAAGTATAATTATTTATTGCTGAACTTCTTGTTTTCTTTTTTTAATTTGGGGAGAAAGTTCGAGCATGGAAGGCCACGTAAACTATGGGAAACACTGGGGATTCCAGCGATGACCAGCTCAAAAAGGATTTGGAACATACAATCCAGGGCGTCCACAGTAACACTTGAAGAGAAGACCCAAGCAGGTGGAGGCATTAGGATTGCACTCAGTATAAAGCGTCTCTGTGAAGTGTTTGCATGATTAGAAATTACCCTGTAATTCAGTCTGCAGTGATCATCCTCACAAATCCTCTCCACCTCCTGAATCAGATCCCACAGCAGCTGCATTTTCTCGTTGAGATGTAAAGAGCCGTAATTGGGGACTGATTACAGGCTTCAGGAGGTGCTTAAAAACACTCAGATTTACAATAAGAGACAAATCGTGCCGTTAACGAGTGCTTCCATTTGCGCACCTTGTTACAGAGATGCGACCGATCTGCATGTTGGACTCAGTCTGGCTAAACTTTGAGAACAGCAAGAGGAGTGATGCAAAAGTGTTCACAACGCTCCGTGGGACGACTGCGTAATGTGATCGCTCCGCTTTTATCCCACGGTACGTGCTACGAACTGTTTAGCTTTTAAAGTAATGTCAAAAAACTAAAACTTAACATCATCAAACAGGGTCTTCTGTCCGGACGCAATTCTGTGGCGCTGTCATGTTTCTTCAGTTCTACGATTGTACAAGACCAAATTCAGAGACCTCTTTGATAGCAACTGTCTGTTAGGGCCTTGGGCTTCGGACTCACACCGCCCCTCGTTAGTCCCCTCATCAGTTGCTGTACCGTCACTCCAGGTAAAATGTGTGATGGAAATGTGGGGCTGCTGAATCTGGGCTGCCAGCCGTTCTGCAAGGACTTGATTATCCTTTGTTTTGTATTTTCATTTCATCTGCAAGTTTTATATTTGCACCACAATTGTTTTTAGCCCGTCTCCAACTCAAAAATGAAGTCGAAATATATTTAAATCGAAATGAATATATTTTCTTAACCTGTCTCTGTCCTGCAAGCTTTCTTTCCTATAGACAGACCAAGTGTTAGTTTTCGTACCTGACGGTTTCGGCTACCACTGTGGCCTTCCTCAGAGGTTTGTCACGTGATGTTGCTGTGACGTGTCTGGTCGGCTGATTTATACAGGTTTTGGCACCGTCTTCCTGCTTGTGGTAGCCGGCCGACAGCGCCATCTGCAGTCCGACTTCTTCAGAACTGTGTCCCAGGTGTGTGAAAGTTGGTACGCCCCCTCGACCCGGTTCACAGTCTGGGGGGGCGCGTTTCCGGATCTCGATGGCTTCTCTGATCCAACGGTGGTATTTGTATTTTGACATGCCGGAGGAGCTCAGGACCGCAGAGAACGTTCATGTATTTAAGAGCAGGCTCAAGACCCACCTTTTTAGCTTAGCTTTTAACTGACATCTATTTATTTAGTCCTAATTATATGTTGTGTATTGTATATGTAAATGTGTGTATATATACGTATATGCGGGGCGTATTGTTTTAAATGTTGTAATCTGTAAAGCAATTTGTGATACCTTTCGGTATCAAAACTTTGATTTATAAATAAATAAAACTTTATTTATAAATCAAACTTTATAAATAAAGTTTGATTGATTGAATGGTTGATAGTTTGGTAATGGGATGATCATTCTTTGTCAAAATGACTCGCTCATTATTCTTGTCAACTCATGTTCTAACCCTTACTTATTACAAACTGAAGAAAATTGGTTAAAGCTGATACTAAAGTGTAATCTAATCCATTTTAATTCGATTTTCAAAGCCAATAATGTGCCAAGTTTCTGGTAGCTAAATCAAATCAGTTTTATCTTCCACATTCAATGTGGAAGATAAAATTGCATTATCGATATTTTTCAAAGAAATTTACAATAATTGACATGTGACTGAGACAAGATTCAAGATTCAAAAGATTTATTCTTGAGTTTCATGTACCTATTTCAGATGGATAGCAGTGATCTATCCAACTCTACCAGGGTCCTGTCTAAATGCAATTCACTTTTTTTTATTTTATGATTTGGTCCAAGAGTTGCCATACAATTAATTCAAGGCTTAAAGTCCGGTCAGCTGACAGCAATCATGCCTTTGTGATTGAATAAAGCCTCCAGGTCTAAACTGTAATTTATATACAATATTTCGTCTTCATTTGTGCTGCTCGAGAAGGCATTGACCTTTATGCCGTTTTGTTTTCTTGTAATTGAAAAGTTATTAACCAGAAACCAGGTAAAATAATCAGTATTTTGACAATAAGAAATCTAATTCTTTAACTCTATTTTTGTTCCTGTGAATGTCAGAGTGTTGCTTAATGTGTGTGTTTAGCGACAGCCTCAGGTCTCGGGGATGGCACTGTTCTGCTCTGCTCCCTCTTTAATTGGCTGCTAGCCCCTCAGCCCTGCATGAATAGAGAGTCATTTAGGGACCTTTCACTCTCACTGAGGATTGTGGCTTGCTGCTGGAGGAGAAATTGCATTCCTGTTTCCATACAATAGCTGGTCGAAGTTGGACGGGGGCAAGAGTATCACTGTCATTATCATCACAATAGAAGCTAATTCCACTGCCACTAGCGCCATTCTGAACCCCTCGGCAGCAGTGGCTTATCAGGGGGCACCACGAGACCAGCGGGGAACTACAGAGGCACTGCGGCTAAGGCGAGGATTCACACTAATACAGTACTGAGCGACACAAACACTTTAAGACTGTTAAAAGAGGCACAAATCAGCAGAAAAGTTTGGAGGACAGTGGCCCTGAATCAAAGCTGAAAACCTATTCCTATATTTACAGCCTTTGTGTTGCTTCGTAGCAATTAAAGCACCGTGTGGTTAAGCTTTAGATCAGAGCAAATTCAAGTCAAACAATGCCAATTCAAAGGATTGAAATGATGGAGGACACACAATATACCGATATGAAGCTAGGTCAATCATAGGCGCCGATCCCGTGGGTGCTGCGGGGCTGGAGCACCCACTCAAATCTTTGGGCACCCAGGCGAATTTGCCCTGATTACAAAATGATTCATTAAATAATGCCTACCCTGTAAAGCCGCAAAAAAGCCGGGTTGCTTATAAAATTGATATACATGTGTTTGCAGCCGTTCATTCCGTTCGTTTAGCGCATGGCTCATATGGCCGGGGTTCCAACCACCAGAGTGCTGGTTCGATCTCGACCTTGACTTTTTATTTTCACTGAGCACCCACTGGGAAGAACATAAATCGGCGCCTATGAGGTCAATGTATATGTAGCAAAGCATTAGGGATGTAACATTAATCGAAAATCGATTTAAAATCTATTTAATATGCGTAAAATGTGAATCGATGTAAAAAATGTAATAATCGATTTTAAAGCCACCCTCAGCTACTCCATTTTGCGCGACCGAAATAGACCGGAACATAGCTCTTTGTTTCTAAGACAAGCTCCACACCTCCCCCCGCCTCGCCCCCAACACACGCGGCACCATGTAAACACAAACACGTGCAGGCATGGAAGCAACAGACGCAGCTAAAGTTAGCGGCTACGAGATTAGCGTTAGCGGCTAACGCAGAGTTTAGCATTTTGACAGGAGTTTACCAAAGATCGTAAACTGACAAACATCTGACCAACCTGCTCTGATTCTGCTGAAATCCTCATCAAATGTCCGTTTGTCAAATAATCCAATACCTACAGGAGCCGTCATGTCTTTGTCCTCCTTATGTTTACAAAGGCTGCACCGGAGGCAGTGAGGCGTTCAAGGGTGGAAAAAACGGCACTGTAAAATTAGTTCTAAATGGAAGTATTATGTTCAAACTGCAAAAAATAAAATAATAAAGGTTTGGTAAAATAAATATAATCTCAAAATGTTTGCTTTGCTACATAGTTTATTTATGCTGAAAACATGTACATTTACAAGCACTCAAAATATTATAGTTCATTTTCATGTCTTGTAATTTTTTGTAATGTAAAGTTCTCTTACTAAGACAGTTGCAATTTGTTACAAGGACAACAGATGTTAAAACAAAAGAAACATTGGTATGAAGGAGTCATTCTTTTCTAAAAAAAAAAAAAAAGGTTTAAAAAAATCGGGAACTTCAAATCGGAAATCGAATCGAATCGAGGCTTGAGTGAATCGTTACATCCCTACAAAGCATCATATAATGTGATGATCAATGTTGTTGTGGCATGTCTGTGTTTGATCATAGCGTTGCTGTCCAGGGTACTGAATATGCTTTGACTCGAATGCTTGTTTTGAGACGAATCAATAAGAGCTGAAAGGGTCTTCAAAATTCCTCATTCACATCCGGAAGAAATACCAGTAAAGCAATTTTATGGTCACACTGTGAAATGCCATTTTTGAGCATCTGATTAATTCCAGTCTAGTACCGTGTTTCTACCAGAGGAGTAATGAACGGCCAAGTAGCAGGTTATTTAACATAAAATACATATAAAACATGTTCAATATTGGTCTCATTAGCATCAGATTTATGTTGTGCATGTTAGAGGTGGGCAGTATCTCTAAACAGGTTCAATAGAGGAATATCAAAATACTTCAACAGTTCATCACATTAGTCTTAAACATAGATCCATCTCTTGTCTGCTACCTGTCCCACTGAGCAATATGCTCCAGAGCTGCAAAGAGAGAAAAACATTTTCACAAAATGGCCATGTTGAAATCTAGTAGTAAGACACAAGCCTGAAATTTGTCTCTGTGTAACCGAATACTGTTGCACATGAACAACACAGTAAGTGCACAGCCCAAAACGTGTAATTCAACAAACTGCTCAAAGATCTTTAAAATGCTGGGTTTAAATTATTGTTGCCTTAACTGATTTATTCATCACAAAAAATTTAGAATTTCTCAGCTGAATAAGCCATTAAATTACAAGTGCTTTTTACAATAATTGCTGAAATCAACCCTTTACTGCACAAACAGCGTCATGCACAGGGAAAAAGGACACATGCAGTGATTTTCTAAAAAACATGTTTCCTAAGTGTTGTAGTACTCCCCACCGCAGAACAGAACTCTTATTGGTCTGAGTGATCAATGAAAGATTACCGAGTGTGTGACAGTAGCCGAGACTAAACATCCCCACATCACACTCCTGACGATCGATGAGAGCGGAGTATATGTCCAAAACACTGGGCTTTTGTTGAACTGGAACACTATTGATCACTGTCAGACTGATGAGTGCTATTGACTCATACAAAGTGCTGCGTTAAGACCAGGCGTTTTAGTTTTGTGTAAACATCGATATGAACAGCAAAATAAAAATGCTGGTGGCACTTTCATTATCAGTTTTATCTCAGCCTCTAAACAGCAACATAAAGGAAAATGTAACATTCAACGTTCTGTGCTGAGTTTCACAGGTTGAGTTTATAGATATATATATCTTTCTTATTTTTTGTATAAGCAGAACAAAAGTGTGACTGTTTAGTTATTTGCCTGTTGCACACAAAAAAACTACAAAAGAAAATACAAAGGCACATTTTGTGTCTTACAAGTCTTACCAAAATGGCATATATATTTGTTGAGGGTTTTACAGCGCTGGTCATTCCAGTTGAAGCCACTTGATGCCTGCAGCTCCACACAGTTTCCAAAACTTAGAAAAGGGAGGGGACATACTAATAGTTATTGTTGCCCTGGTACGTTACCAGTAGAGGGCAATGTAGCGTAGACCTTTGATCTGACATAATGTGATTGACATGTCCTGCTATTTTACAGGATGGTAAAATAAGACAGAACTTACCCTTGGTTGTCCGGTTGTCCAAAAGCAAAACTACTAAAAGAGAGCTTGTTCCCCCTGTCCCAGCGAAATGAGTCTTTGGGGGGTCTGAATGTCAAACCTACAACACAATGCTTTTAAGTTGTCTTTTGAAAAAAAAATACTGTTGGTTAATTATACACAATAATAGATTATACCAATCCAGAAGTTTTGTGCATCAGAGTTAGAGGCGATTTCTTTTTCTAAACGACTGAGATAAAAAGCCAAAATATCCTGACTTTTCTGATTGTAGATGTGAGCTAAAGTGCCACCACTTTCCTGGTGATTTGAAGCATAGTAAAAGTGTAATTGCACGTCTAGACCATATGTGAAACAATAAATGCACATCAAAAGAAAACATCACACACCTGTCTCTCACCTGACAGCGGCTCTTAGCTGTGTAGTATGTGGTAGCTTCAGAGGAAATGGTGAAACACTCACCATCAATCAACATGTCACACGAACTAAGGGGAAACTGTACTTTCTCTGTTGAAAACACAATCATATAACAAGCAGTTCCCCTGAAACTGAATAACATCCTACTGACCTGCACATCCAGGCCCTCCGTAGCCAAAATCACATTGACAGGAGCACTCCTCCAATTTAAAATGACCATGAACACATTGTGCACTGCACCTCACTGTAAGACATCACACTGATAACTTACTGAACAAGTACACAGCACATTTTGGATACAGTACCTTGACAAAAACGCCCAGTGAAACCTAGATCACACTGACACTGGCACAGTGAGACATTGAGATGACCGTGCTGACCACAGTTCATACGACATGGATTTTTAGGAACCTCTGCAACGAAAAGGGTAGATAGATCTGGTAGATACTATAGGTTGCTTTGGAGATATATGCAAATTAATTAAATAACATAGGGTGAGCTTTTAGAACAAAGAATAGCATGTTACTTAATTTACCACATAATCCACCATGGTGATCCCACAGTTTAATGCAGCCCGACATGGATGAGGTGCAGAGTGAGCAATACTGCCCTGTCTTATAGGGCAGTACCAGCTGTCCATTCACCTCCCAGTTCCCCCTTTAAAAACATTTAAAGGCTATTTGTAACAAGAACATTGAGTATTGGGTATACTGTACAAGTTTTACCCGGGGTAGTATGCACACACAAATATCTTCCACACTGTATTATTCCTCAAACACAGCTGACTGGCACAACCTACATGGCTGGAAGTGGCCCACACAAGCTGCAACAGACAGAGATTAAGTTACAAATCACAGATACTTTATTAGTGAAGTTGGAAAAGTCTAATCCTACAGTAAAGACAATGGTTTCTTTAGTACCTGCATGTACCGTTTACAGGTCCTCGTCTCTTCACACTGTCCAGCTGAATAAATAAAATGTTGTCCCTCGTTGAACCAGGACTCGATGATGTTGGTGAAGGAGGCCACACCAGTCGCGGACAGCTGAGTGTTCCACCCTATGTGCCGAAATGAGGACAGATGCCGAGGCGGTGCCCCAGGGTCACAGTGAGCTGCCCACCGTTCAGCCAGGTCAGCCAACTCCTTACTCCACTCCTGCAAACAGCGGGAAAATGTGGGAATCTCTAATTAGAAACAGCCGTAACAGAACAGTAAGTGGCTTGAGAAAACAAAGTAATTGGCAAAAGAGACGGGTACTTTTTCAACCTGAAAAATGCACAAACTCTGTTAACACTTAAATTACAGACGATGATATTGTATATATCTAGTAAATTAGCAGATATCATGTCTGAGGATAGAGTAGGTATAGAGTAACCTTGACAGAGGCTGTAGACAAAAGACAATGAGGGAAAACGGCACCACCCGCAGTCACCACAGAAAACGGACAAAAAGCCTGCCCTTTAAAGACTCCACTGACCATTTTCTACACGTTGGCTGCCATGGGGCTGACCCGGCTGCGCAGTCTGTTGTGTAAAGCTACAATCTTGGAGAGATGCTTTTTGTTTTGAGACTGAACTATTGACACAATTTCAACACTGCCATACAATAATATGTTACAAATTGACGTTTAAAAAAGTGAATTAAACCTCTTCACCCCCGCCTTAGCCAAGCACAATTTCTCCAGTTCGACCCGAATGTAAAAGCTTCTTGGAAAAAAGGCCAAAATAGGATAGGATGAAAATGTATTTAAAAAAAAGCATCAAAAGAGCGACAAAAATGCAACAAAAAGTGACAAAAAGCAACAAAAACATGAAAAACGCACAGCAAAACAGGCAACAAAATATTGATGAAAAACCAACAAAAAAGGGACAAAAACATGACAAAAAATAATGAAAAAGCGACAAACAGCAACAAAAAAAGTGACAACAATGCGAGGAAAAATCTTAGCCCATTTTGGTTTTGGTGTGAGCTTTCAAATGAGGTCTTGCTCTGGCCTATAGCTCCAGTCGAGAAGCTTTTACATCTGGGTAAAGCTGAACTGGAGAAAATGTGCTTAGTTAAGGTGGGGGTTAAGATTATATTTTTTTAAAAGCACCAATATAACAAAACAAGATTCCCACAATTGCAGACCCATAATCATAATTTTACATTAGATTTAGATACCACATTCATACAAGTCTTTGTGGCTTTGTGGTAAATCTCATCCATTTCTCATGATATACTAAATATAGAATTGTTTTTAGGAACAAAAAAAGAACATGTTTTAATGACACAATGATAAAAATCAAGGGGAGGAGTACTACCTGAACATGGTCTGGTTAAACATCATATTTTTCAAGTGACAATAATGTGCAATACGTTTAGCAAAGCCTTTATGATTTGGTTGAGGATGGAGCATTTCACGTTATTTTAATAAGCCTCTTTAAATTTACAATGTATTTTTATAGGATCTCGAGAGGACGCATCTCCGAGTGTGATTTTCACAAGAAAGTAGATATTAAGCATCAATCTCCATATTTGAAAGCAATGGCATGACCTTATAATTCGACTCTCACTCGTTAGAAAAGGGCATGTCCTCATTTATCTTTTAAAATATGAATCCCTCTAAAAACAAACAAACCCTGGAGACCTTTTGCATAAGTTCAATGTAATTCCTTCACAATGCTCCTACTTTCAACATTCAGATTTTTGACTCAAATGCCATACTAAGAGGTCAGTGTTTATCAGAGCTCTTGGTAATAAGCCTCTCCAGTCCGACAGGGCTCCTCTGGGGGTTTTCATGGGGAAATTACCTGTAATACCAGGGTTTGGAGAGAGCAATGATTATCCACATTTTTTCTCATTACCGCCTTATCTGCTGAGAACAGTTGTCCGAAGGCTGAAGAGAAAGAGCCTGCTTTGAGGATGTAAATCTATAACAGAGCAATGGTCGGCCCAGACACAAATCTCATGCTTCGGGGCCACAGAGGGCGCCGAGCATTGAGGTGTTTTATAATATGACAGTGCCTTTTTAGTCCTAATCACAGGCAGATGGGACCGGCGTGCAGACACACTAAAACAGTAGATGAGATAGAAGGGGCGGGTATTTAGTGGAGATGAACGCCGTCAAAGTAACCCTGTGTGATGCTCTGAATGATAACATGGCACTTAAGACTTTCCTTTAAACACCCATTAAGCTGCGCTCGGTGGATAAATGCTAGCCGCCCAGATCATGTAAGTCTCCTAACTCTCGTGACGCTAAAGGATTTTAATAAGATTCTATAATTGTGTTCTCGTTATTGTTGTTGCATTTTTAACAATGTTTTGAGATCTATTTTGCGATCCCCATATGCAGCAGGCCTCTTCGGTTCATTCGCCTCCACCGCTTTAGTCTGTGCCTCATGTGGCCTGTTATCTGAGGATACAGTAGGTTTGGATTAACCTTGACAGAGGCTGCAGACAAAACACAATGAGGGAAAACGACACCACCCGCAGACTACGGACAAAAAGCCTGCCTTTGAAAGACTCCACTGACCATTTTCTGCATGTTGGCTGCCATGGGGCTGACCCGGCTGCGCAGCCTGTTGTGTAAGGCTACAATCTTGAAGTGATGGTTTTGTCCAAACTCTGGAACAAGCAAAATAAATTATTTAGAACATTTAAAAGGAGTGCCAAGAAATACATTTCTGTTTGTGCTATGTAAAACTGTATTGTCATGTTAACACAATGCCATGATCAGGTGGGTAATTAGTTCACCAGATCCTATATATTTATAATGTAGAATTATTTATATTTATTCTTTCTAATAATAAAGCATGATGTTTGATGAAAGAGGTAATGTTTAAATAGTATAAATAGAGTTGTGTAGTGCAATCGAGTGTCTGAAAGTGGAGCACTCCGTTTGTTACCGTTGTCTATGAGGTCCTTGGTCACAATGAGTGTGGAGCAGATAATCTCAGGGAGAAGACTCAAAGCAGCACATAAACACATCCATCGCGACGCTGAGACCGAGCCCATTGTTAAGTCCAGCGGTGACTGAGCAACTGGCACAGGACACTTCCCCAAAAAGCCCGTCCTAAAGTCTCCAGCTACTCCTCCCTCTTTCTGTAAAGGCAACAGAATGCAGCCATGTGCAACAAGAAAGGGGATACACATAGCAGTGACTGAACACTTGAAACAACATACCGGCACAATGCACTCAAACCTCCTTTTACAACTTTCAAAATCAGTTTTATATTACGTGAGCTATTTGTTATGGGAAATGGCATTCAACTCAGTCAACTTCAATCAGGTTATGTTTTTTAGGGCAGGCCTCTGCTATTTTAACAAAACAATGGCACAAAAGAGCCAAGACAGAAAACGCTTACTCATCTCGACCTTCACTTCCCAGCACTGAGGAGCCGCATGACTGAGCAGCGTCCTTTGTTAATCCAGAGACAATTTGTGATGACTTTACAAGGGTGACTTTACTTGGATGAATCGGGTGGAAGTCAAATTGTAGGATGTTTGTTTAATAATGTTCAGTTGCTCTAAACCTTCCAGACCCACCTTAAAAAAGTTTGATTTAAACTTTTACTTAGTTTGGCCATTTTTAGTGCACTTAATAATGCTGTATTGTTTGCAAAAAGAAAAAAAATCTTATCAAAAGTATCTACAAAATTATAATTTATAGGGTTTGGCAAAGGCGTGCGACCCGTTTTTGGGTCCCGACCTACTAGTTGAGAACCACTGCATTAGGCATTAGGTGACCACTGCACCTCCAGAGCATTTGTGTTATTTCGATGTAGAGGTGGTGACAGTGGTGTCTTTTCAGCCTGTGGGGGTCAAAACAGCAGCAGTGTGAGGACTTATCAAAAGAGAAACATGTTCACTTGGTTCCTAACTTGTAGCTTCAGAACCCAACGTCAACGTAACACAACAAGCCTAATAAAAATATTTATTTAAAAATAAAACAAATAAAAAACAATTTTCCTTTTAGCCCCGATTCAGTGTAATCAACCCCCACATAGAGCATTCAAGTTCTGTTGCTCCCGAGAACCATAACTTTAGTGTCCCCCATCCCAGAATGTATCCTCTGCATTTGAGCCATCCTTCAGTGCCCCTGGAGCAGTCCGTCAGGAGGGGCCACAGGTTCATAGTCTGGAGGATTTAGCCCATTGGGGATGTTTTGGATTGATGGGCAAAACTCAGCACCCGGAGGAGACCACCTCAGACACAGAGAGAACATGCAAACTCACACGAAAACGCCCTCACGGTCTGGGAACTTAAAATGGGACCTTCTTGCTGTGAAACAAGTGTGCTGTGTTTGAAATACTGCCAATGCTTTCTTCATCTTTTTCAATTCAATTACATCTTAAATCTCTCTCTGCACTAATATGCTCATCTATGCAATAACCACTGTGCAATTGATCCTTTCTTTTTACAATCAAAAAATGTTATCAGGCTACACTAGAGAATGAGATTTTAACATTTAATTGTTATGTCAATCACAGTGTTGAATATTACCGAGCATTTCCCATGACTTAGAGCGCTTGTTCTGGCCTGGGCGGCATGTGACATCAGGTGAGTGAAAAAATGTTATGGTGATATTTTTCTCGCGTCTTTCCTCTGATTGGTTGACGAGGAGTAAACCCACATTCCGCAGCAGTTCTTAGATACACATTATCCTCTGTGTATCTGAGGTCCAGCTTTCACCTGGACACTGCCACACGGGACCACACTGGGCTGCCTGCTCCGCTCACACTGACTTCAGATCATACCGGCTCCTATTTCAGAGCAAATATGTTTACGAGACCAGCCTTAGTATGCACATTGTTGTATGTCATTACATTAGATTCCACGTTTGGACAGGTAAGTGTTTTATTCATTTCCCTATAGTGTATTTGTTTTACTATGAATGTATTTTATTTTTTCAAATCACAGTGCAACCAGTTATTTTATTTCTGCTTGAGTTATAGTAGGGAGGCACCAAGGCTCAGCATTATGAATGCCTCCAATATATCCATGTTTTGCTCTAAATGTTGCCACGAAACTGTGTTTGCTTTTGCTATTAAGATTGAATGCTTGTTTGTGCCATTTGCATGTTGAAACTTTGCAATCCAAGCTAAGAACAAGAGAGGGTTCTGTATCAACATCGGGTGCCCTGTGGAAAAGTAGCTATGACAAACTGAACGCATACTTTAAAATATGTGTTTAACCATCTAAGCTACTTGGTCTCTCATCTCTCCATCAATGCATCAACATAAAGCTGTAAAAACGTTTCTGAGATGAAGAGAGAAAGAGGCCTTTGATTACAACACTATAAACATCACTGGCCTAGGTGGGACTGAACTCTCTCCAAACCCAGTTCAGTCATAAGCAGAGGAGGTGTTGTAGCAAATATTGACTCTTCTTATATAACTGTGTCTGGCCAAAACACCAATTGGTTGTCTGAAGACATGAGAGGCTGGGCACTAATGGTTGAAAAACATCTTGGTGTGACTCCCTCTTTGCTTCTGCTGATAGAGCCCCAGCCTGTATTGCAGGTGAGGTTTGGACCCGGTCTAACCCCAAACTAAATCTGCTCCTCTATTAACAAATACAGTGCATACTTTATGTAATAAAGCCTCTGACAGCACGCACTTCAAACCACATGAAAAACCCAAAGCAACTTCAGTGTATGACTTAGAATATTATTATATAAACTGCCGCTGTACTGTGCACTAGAATCATCTTTCAGCTGACTTTTTTACTCTTAGCTTAAATGTAGCGTAGCGATAAATTCTAACATGTGAACAGAAACTCCACCCGGTCATCAAGCTTGTGTTATAACAGACACAGAAGGTGAGACAGAAATAAGGTGGACGTAAGCTAACATTTATCGATCTATGAATCTTTTTCAGGACTGTCCGAGCAGACGGGAGCTACAAGGCGCCCTGAAACAGGTCCAGAAGCTGCTGACAGCCCATGAAACTTCATACGCACAAAGCTTAAGAAATTTGAAAAAGAAAATCAACCTTTTACAGAACAGTGCAACAAAACTATCTACCAGAGCCACCAACAGTGAGTCTGTGCACTTCCAGTTACGATTCCCCTAATACTCTGCCATTACAATTTGCATATACATTTTATTAGCCACCTGCCCCAAACTGGATGCACCCACAAATGGAAGGAAATTGGGTAAATCTCAGAGTGTTGGCCATGAAGTGCACTTCCTGTGTGACCCTGGTTATGAGCTGGTGGGAGCTGAGAGTCGGCTTTGTCAAGAGAGTCTAGTGTGGAGCGGCCAGCAACCAACCTGCAGAGGTCAGTGGTAACCGTTACTATGAGGGGCATTGCTCGTAGAGGGGAGTCCAATAATGAGCACTTATCGGACCTATCATTGTCGTTGTACTCTAGGTAGCCATGCTCTTATCTAATTCCATCAGTTAAACGTGCATGGTCAGGTTTCATGTGTTTTTTTCACACTCGCCTGATCTGTGACGAGGAGTGCAAAAATTGCTGTGATATTTGATACATCAACCCGCTCCCATTTGACAGCGGCCCATTTCAGAGAGACATTCTGCTATCATGAAGACATCAGCCTCATTTTGTTTCAATAACCTTGCGATTATATTGTAATATCTCATCTTCAAGCATATTGGCTTACATCTTCTGTGACTATGCACATCTCTTGTGTGTCTCTTATTTCAGACATCAATGAGTGTGCCTCCTCTCCGTGCTTGAATGGAGGAACATGTGTGGATGAAGCCAGTCAATTCTCTTGTGTCTGCGCCAAAGGCTGGGCTGGAGTTACCTGTCAGAGTCCTGTGCCAACATGTCTGTACAATACATTGAACGTGAATATAGGCTTACCTATCTGAGCTATTTGATCCTCACATGATTGTTTCTTGAATGTGTTCATCTTGGTCATTTTATTCGTCATATTGAATATTGTGGTGAACATAACGTCCTAAATGTTGAAGCGGTCTTTGTTACCAGTCTTTATCACCATGACAAACACCTCAGCTGCCACGCACGCTGCTGCTGCTTCTACTTTGCCAGCTGCCACCAATGGACCCTTTGTGCGACCGCCGAGATGCACCATCACGCAGGGGACCACACACTGCACTTGTGAACCGGGATACACCATCTCTGGCAGAGACAGCTACACCTGCACAGGTATTTTCCACGGAATTGGACACGGTGATGATGAACGCTCTGATTGTGTAATGATGTATGCTGTGTGTTTCAGATATTGATGAGTGCGAGTTGTTTCATAATGGACAGGCTGGGAGACTCTGTCAACATGCCTGTGTGAACACCGCAGGGGGCTACCGCTGCACCTGTCCCGCTGGATATGATGTAACTCGCGATGGACGTGGCTGTAAAGGTAAATTTGTTTATTTCATGATCTGTTGTCGCTAAATCAAACTCAAGGAGCCTCAGGTGAACTTAAAGCTGTTCTTTACAGACATTGATGAATGTGCCACGAGACTCAACAACTGCACAAAGGATCAGACATGTATAAACACAAATGGTGGTTTCCAGTGTGTCCGCGTTGAATGTCCTAAAATTCCTAATGCAACTTATATCAAGACATCACCAATGTAAGCTTTACTAGCCTGTTTTTTCTGTGCACCGCCATCTTTTTAAGTAAGATACTGATAATTTTCTCTTAACCTTACAGGCGCTGTGAGCGTAATCCTTGTCCAATGGATAACAAAGCGTGCTCTCAAACCCCAAACTCCTTCTCCTATCATTACCTGTCATTGGTGTCCAACCTCTCGGCCCCTCGAGTGATGTTCAGGGTGTCTGCACTGCGTCAGGTTGGGGACACGTTGCGTTTCTCCCTCCTGGGGGGTAGACCCATCCGGAGATACTTCACGGTGCAGCGCTCAGACCGCCTGACGGGGCAGCTGATGCTCGTGAGCCCAGTGCAGGGTCCTGCTACATTAGAGGCCGAGGTGGAGATGATGGAGTTGGAGAGGAGGGAGCAGCTGGGTCGATACATTACCAAAGTCAGCATATTTGTTTCACAATATGACTTCTAAAAAAAGAGCGTATTTAATTTATAAGAGAAGATGTTAGATACACACACATTTGACAGCGAAAATTAGGGGGAAAAACAGACTCAATTCAAGTGCATACTTAAAGCATTTGATCAGAGAAATGTAATGCAAACTGAATAATTTAAGATTTGTTGAGTTTCTACTGATTGTTGAACGAGGTAAAGAGGACAGCAGTGTTATTAAGAATTCTGCGGAATTACGTATTTATGTCATGTTTTATCTATACAGAGTGACCTGAATGTTCCTCTAAATAAAAATATAACAACGCTTCTGGGATCTTTTGCTTTGGGAAAATAAAAAAGGCAGTAAAGTGGGGAAGTTGTCTTTAATTCAAGAAAATAAATTATCTTTCGACTTGAGGTACAAAGTTACTGTGTTCTAGATAATAAAACAAACATTCTGTACAGTGCTGGGAGAGTAGTGCAAAGGAAACCCAATTGAACTTGAGAATCAGATCATGGCACATGGTTTGAATGACGAAATAATATTTATTTTATATTTAATTTATAATTTTTTTTATTTTTTTATCATTGATGGTGTCTAAATATTTTCAACAAAAACGACTTAAAGTTCTCAACTGATGGGTCGGGAAAACATTTCTTTCAATATTTATCAACTGAAAAAGTGCAGAAACACCTGAGTCTGTTAAATGACTGTTATCGACTTGTTTTGATCATAATTTCAGCTTCAATGGTGTATCTAATAATGAATTGTGGGGAAAATATAGTATTTTGCATTATACTGTGGGGAACCAGATGTTTACATACACTTCATAAAAAGACACATTTGCATTTTGTTCTCACTCTCTGACATGAAAACAGAATTGACTTTTACTTTTTTAGGCCAATTAGAATTTAAAAAAAAAAATGTCTATTTGCTAAATGCCAGAAGAATAAGAGATAGAATTTTTCAACATGGCTTTACTGTATATAACGTTTTACGAAAACCAAAAGTTTACATACATTTCATTAATATTTGGTAGCATTGCCTTTAAACTGTATAACTTGGGTCAAATGTTTTGGATTTCCTTCCACAAGCTTCTCACAATAGTTGGCAGGAGTTTTGGTCCATTCCTCCAAAAAGAACTGGTGTAACTGAGCTAAATGTGTAGGCCACCTTGCGTGCCTATGCCTTTTTAGCTCTGCTCATACATTTTCAACTGGATTGAGATCAGGACTTTGTGATGACCACTTTAAAACATTGACTTTGTTATCCTTAAGCCACGTTGTAACCAGTATTGGGCATTTGCTTTGGGCCATTGTCCATTTGGACGACCCATCTGCTCCCAAGCTTTAACTTTCTTAATATGTTGCTCCAATATTTCCACATATTATTCTTTTGGAGTAAGGCTTCTTCCTGGCAAAGTACCCTCTCAGCTAATGTCGGTACAGTACTTGTTTCACTCTGGATAATGACAAACTCTTACCAGGTTCAGCATTTTCACCAGGTCTTTTGCATTTGTTCTTGTTGATATTCACATTTCAGACCACAGCACGTTCATCTCTGGGACACAGAACCCGCCTTCCTTCTGATCTGTATGATGGCTGGACATTTCCATCATTGCTTGAACCAATGAAATTGCACCAGAGGATGAACCAGACTTGTGCTTCTAAAGATGTGACATCGTCATCTGGGCTTTCCAAAATTGTTTAAAGGTATAGTAAACTTAGTGTATGTAAACTTAAAAAAAAAAGTGAAAAAAAATCCTATTTCTCATTCTTCTGGCATTTAAACTTTTTTTTTTCTTTCTTTTCTTTCTAACTGATCTAAAAAAGTAAAGGTTAATTCTTGTCATGTCAGACAGTGAGAAAAAAATGGTAATGTGTGTTTTTATAAAGTTTCATTTTCCGACAGAAGAAAAAAAGATCGGAAAGGCATATGGCACAGATTGGCAGCCTTGCTTCTGTCAGTCTACCCCAGGGCAGCTGTGGCTACAATAGTAACTTACCACCACTAATATGGAGTGAATGAATAATGCAATGTAGTGTTTAGAGTGTCCAGAAAAGCGCTGTGTAAAACCAATGCATAAATATTATTATTATTTATTATCATTATTATTATTATTATTATTATGTATTTATTTATTTATTTATTTATTATTATTATTATTATTATTATTATTATTATTATTATTATTATTATTATTATTATTATTATTATTATACATTGACTACAGTACTACATTCCCATCTGTGAAAACGACTTTTCACTGCCCCCTGGTGTCCGCGTTTGAGTGCTACAGCTGCAGTAAATAATAAATGGGCTTTTCGGATTTATCTATCCCTATCTTGTATATTATACGCTATGATCCCTATGTGAGAGCGTTTTTTCCTCCTTAATTAGTTAGCTTCGTAATACTATAGACTTTCTGGATAATAAATCACTGTTTACTGCTTGAAAATCTGGAAATGCCCCCTATTTTAGTTTAGAAACAATGAAATGGGGGGTGCGTGGATATTAAATTGTTAGTTTTGGTCCAAACTCAACATCGCAATTCGTCACAGCTGTAAACACGTTTACTTTAAGGGAGCTATAGTAAATACCACCGACTTCATTCACATTCAACAATGTTTTAAAACAAGTTCTCTCTTCATCCAAAACGTACCCCATTGTGTCTGTCCATTCAAAACACGCGCCGCTTCTATTTGGCGATGGTTCAGTCGGTAGCGACTTGGAGACACGCTGACCACTGGATCGAGAGTTCGAGTCCCGCCTGAGACAATGTGTCCATATGTAAACAAACAAAAAAAAGTCCTGAGTTTTATTGAGCACACGGCTCCTCAAAGTTTAGAAAAGCTGCTTTTGCTGTTTTTGTGTCAGCTTACTATAATTTCACATCTAAGTTATTAGGTAAAACATATGTTTTTATTGTATTTATTTATTTATTTGTATGTTTTTATTATTACTGACACTTTCTAGGTCTAGACAAAGCAAGTGTAGTGGCTTCAGGCAGAATGGAACCAAGCGAACTGCACTGTGTAAATGTTTAATATCGCCTAGGGTGAGGCTATATAAGCGTTGCCCTCAGGCCACAGAATACCCTTTTATAAAGGTAACATAATTATCACTTTACTACAGGTTTGAATTTGAATAACCTGATAAAATAAATATGTGCATGAATATGTCAAGATGCATATTAGATTGTTTACATATATTTTTTGTCTGTATTTACTAACACTGTGCTTTTTCAGTTTGTTGCCTCAAGCGTTGTGCAGTTGTAGAACTTTTGTTGGAAAAAAAACAAAACAAAAATAATGTTGGAGATAGGGATGAGCTAGGATAGAAAAAAAATCACACACATTTCTACCTACTCTTCTGTTCTGTCAACCCAAAAAGTGGGTTGGAATATGTTTTTCCTTTGAAATAAAGAGTCATGCCATAGAGGGTTATGGGGCACATGTGTTGGGTTTAGACTTTTGGCTGGGGTTAACTTGTAATGACTTTAAGACTTTTTTAGGCCCTTGTCTATATTCAGATGATGATAGATGATTAATCAAATAGCCCACCTCTGTCCTGTAAAATCTGTAAGTGTTGGTCCTAACTGTTTTTTTTTTTGTTTTACTTTGCAAACATTTGTGTTATGAATGAATTACAGAAATACAGGCCCTCGGACCGCCTTTATCTACTTTGTTTCACCACTAGAAAAAAACAAAGGCCCTTTAAAGGCGGACTATATGCCCATGACAAATTCATTTTACAGTTAATAATGACCAAAACACTTCTAGAGCGACATAACATAATATCTGTTGAATATTAGCGCCATCTAGCGTTCCCGGGGTGTAACAACAAGTTAGTGCTATGTGCCCAGCCTTCAATCCCAAGCAAAAGTGTGTTAAAACACCAGATGATGCAAAGGCCGTGTCTAGTCCTTTTGGACGAGCTTTGCTGAGCGGTGTTGCGGATCTGTAGTAAGAGGTCCATGGTCTGCAGCCAGTGCAGTGGTTTATGTCCACTTGGGGTGGCCATGCTGCTCACAAACTTTTGGGGCTCCTCCCTCAAATCTCAGCTCAAAAGGAGTCACCAAAGTTATCCCTGCCTGATTCTAAACCTGCTCTAAAACAACGTAAGTAAAGATAAAGTATAACCAGCCACTTTGGAAAGCTCGACGTAGCATGTATTTGCTTTTGTGAAACAGATCTAAACGGATTGGAAACCTATTTAACTTATTTCACATCATGGTTTGTTGTTTTCAGCTAAGTGGCTAACTTCTGCTAAGCTAAGATTTTAACTGGGAAAACGGAGTCCATCCTCAGAAAACATAAGTTGCTCAAACCACCTCGCAAATGTTTTCACTGTAGCTTGATTTTGTGCACGTTCGTGTAAAGACGTGAGAAAGCGTCAACACTTTTGCGCGCAGCCTCATGATTTACTTTGCTGCTGCTCCAATCCATACCCTCAGGGGATAGAATCAGGTTTGTTTACAATAATACCCAAGTACTCCGATTTAGCTCTGAAAACCTGACTCATTTGAATAGTTCTGTGTGATTTAGTGAGCTGTAGGCTTCATGCTATAATACTCACTACTACTACATGTTTATGTCTGGTGGTGGTCAGACTCAGAATACAGTATTGTGTTACATGTGTTTAACTTTTCTGGTGAGATGACAAGGCAACACAAAATACCACCCTTTTGCTTTTGAAATGCTGTAGTAGTCATTATTATTATTATTATTATTATTATAATCTATAACTATTATGTTGTTTACTGTCATTTTACTGTAATGTTGCCTACCGTCATCATTTCCGTGTGTCTTCATCTTAGGAAGACCTTTAAATATGAAGAAAGCCTAGCAGTGGCTGACTGGAGTGTTGGAGAGATGTCTCCAAAAGTGCCCGTGGACAAAGGCCGAGGGGAATACTCCGCGGTGCAGGTGGCAGTGCGTGTGCGTCCTCTGCTGCCCAAAGAGCTGCTACACTGCCACGAGAGCTGCATCACAGTTGACGCTGAACTTAGTCGTGTTACTCTGGGCCATGACCGACATTTTCAGTGTGATTTCCTGTTCGAAGAAACTTGCTGTCAGGAAGATGTTTATTCGGAGTCTGTTCAACCACTCATCGACTCATTCTTTCAAGGTTTCAATGCCACAGTCTTTGCCTATGGGCAGACTGGATCAGGCAAGACGTACACTGTTGGAGAAGCTAATATTTGTAAGTCTTGGCCTAATTTATAACTCCAATAATGGGAACAAATCTAATCAGTTTGACACTTTCACAGCTGCCTTTAGAGATGAGGAGCAGGGAATCATACCCAGAGCCGTTGCAGATGTTTTTAAACTTCTGGACGAGAATGATCTGACAGACTTTTCTGTTCGCGTCTCTTATCTGGAAGTCTATAAAGAGGAATTCAAGGACTTGCTAGAGATGGAAACCGCCAGTAAAGATATCAACATTCGGGAAGATAAAGGCAACATCGGTAAAAAAAAACTAAACCGTATCACAATACAATCACAGTGCTGTTCATGGTTTTCATAAATAGACCGGTAATACTTTGATAGAAAAGCATGGCAAATATAGATATATTTTTGTTTGTTACAGTTTTGTGTGGGGTGAAAGAGTGTGAAGTAGAGGGCCTTGATGAGGTACTAAGTTTACTGGAATCTGGAAACACAGCCAGACACACAGGAGCAACGCAGATGAATCCAAACTCCAGCAGATCACACACCATTTTCACTGTTTATATGGACCAAAGGAGGGGAGGCGCTCGTCTTTATGGGTCTGGTGCAAGTGTCCCGCCACAAATGTTGTCATCCAAGTTTCATTTTGTTGACCTGGCTGGCTCAGAACGTATCTTGAGAACAGGAAACACTGGAGAGAGGCTGAAGGAGAGCATCCAGATAAACAGTGGTCTATTGGCCTTGGGAAATGTCATTGGAGCTCTGGGAGACCCCAAAAGAAAAGGCTCTCATATACCGTACAGAGATTCCAAAATAACAAGGTAAAGCAAAATAACATGTTTAAATGTCTATCTATTTCCATAAATGCACGGTTTCATTTATGTCCATTAATCAGGATTTTGAAAGATTCTCTGGGAGGAAACTCCAAAACCCTGATGATTGCTTGCATCAGCCCATCCACCGCAGACTTCGACGAGAGTCTAAACACGCTCAACTACGCCACACGAGCTCGAAACATTCAGAACCGCGCAACCGTCAACTGCAAGCGTGAGCCCGATCGAGTGGAGGGACTCGAGCAACAAATCAAGGCTCTTCGTCGAGCACTGGAGAATCGCCAGCGCTCTGAGACGCGCATTATTTCACATGCTGAGCTGAACCGCAGACCTCGACTGGGTGAAGGAGAGATGAGCCGGTTACAAGTTCAGAGTGCTCACTACAGGACCTGTACAGACTCTGCCTACAGGTCAGCCCATTAACAGAATTAATCATTAACGATAATACTTTTACTCAGTGAATGTGACTTTACAGGTTGCTTCGGGAGCTGCAGAGTGAAGGGGCTCTGACTGCTGAACAGAGTCTAAGAGTGAAAGAGTGGCTGTGCTCAGTGGAAGAGGAGCGGAGTGGACTGACCACAGCCTCTGGACCAGACAGTGGCATTGAGAACAGCTCCTCTGAAGAGTGTGCTCTGCGAAGGCCAAGGAAACAGGTTTGCCTCGCCTTTATCGACTTGCAGAATATTTCAATTGAATTTCAATTTAACTTGTTTTATAATTTGTTCCAGGATGGAGAGGTATTTGAAGACAAATGGAACCATGAGAATGATCTTGAGAAACAAGATCAAATTGCCCATCTTCAAGCCCAAATCCAACAGTTGGAGAGAGAAAACACTGATTTCTTGGCAGCTCTTGAAGATGCCATGGAGCAATACAAGCAGCAGGTAAAATGCAGACAGGTAATATTGTGTCCATTAGTCTAATATTTATGTTCGTAACTTGAAATATTTTGCGTACAGAGTGATAAACTTCAGGAGCAACAGGATATTATCTCAGAGTTGCAGTTGTTGCTGTCCTCACCAGGACTGATGGGCTTGAGTCTTGACCTGAAGCCAAGACCGCACACTGCTCCTCAGGCCTCTATGAAGTGTATGCCCAATGGAGCCATAAACAGTCAGGTAACCTACCCGTACAGCCAGATCCAACATGTCAATAGAAACCAAGTAAAAGCTTTTGTTCTGCATTACAGATTTGCGCAGTTGACTTCTATGATGATGATGAAGAAGAAAATGTTTACAAGGATGAGAAGGAAAACATAAGTCAAGATGTCTCCCGTGATCAGTGCAGGTGTATACTGGCTTCTACAGTTGACACAACAATGGCGTTTGCAGCTTGCTGATTATGTAATATTTCTGTTAGACAAAGTAACCAGAATTGGACCAGAAAGGACATGCAACCTGGACTAATGTCTGGAGGGAAAGGGCCACGGTCAGAAACTGACTTGCATCCCTGCCTAACAAGAAAAACATGTATGTTTTTGAGCCTCTTAGCATAATTTCCCAAGTCAAGAGGGAAAAGTAAATCTTAATCTCATAAAGACAGAATGGGTGTAGCAGTAGTATCTTGAAGTGTTACTCCTGTTTTATTTATTTTTTATCAAATCTGGTTATTATTGTCTTAATTATTGTATCTTTTTTATAGCAAACTCCAGTTCTGGGGAGACATCTGCACGTGAAAGTGTCAAAGGTTTTGATGGGGTTTCAGAGTGGAGTCTTGTTCAGGCGCAACAGAAAATCAGGGAACTGTCTGTCACCATTCGTATAAAAGAAGAGCTTATTAAGGAACTGATCAAAACGGGTAGTTGTTTTTTTCTATTCACTGTAATTTAAGCATTTTCTACAAAATATGAATCACAAATTCTTAACATTTCCTGTCGTAACATTATTGGATGCAAAATGTACATGATTCAATGTGACCAAGTGTTGAATTGAATCTCACTGAAGTATTTCTATTACAGGAAAGGATGCGCAGGCCTTAAACCGACAGTACTGCCACAAAATTTCCTCTCTAGAGAATGAGGCTGTTCAGGCTCGGCAAGAGCTGCTGGAGGCCCAGAAACAGCTCCAGGATCTGGAGAGACAAGAGCGAGAGATCAGCGCCACAGACCGAAACAGAGCCCAGGAATGTCGCCGGAAGATCGCGGCAGCTCAAAGCAAAGTTCAGGTTGGGCTCTTTCTGTTTAGATTGTGTGTACATCGGCTACATGAGTGTGCGATGCAGTTTTTTGTTTTTTTTGTTTTTTAAGATTTTCCTCAACATCTGCACCTCTGTTGCCACTTTTGGTGTAGCGTTACTCCTCTTCTCTCATAGATTGTGTGTGTTTTGTAGTTTTTATTTAATTTTCTCCATAATGAAAGTTGTTTTTGAAATAGGTCCTCAGTCAACGACAGCGGGACACGGCTCGCCTCGCTAACTTGCCGGCCCAGAGCGAGCGGCGGGTTTTAGAGTTGGAACGAAGCGTGCAGAATATGAGGCAGCAGCAGGAGCAACTGCAAAAGCGCCTGCGCCACGAGAGTCAGCAGAAACGCCGTCTAGAGACAGAGATGCAGCGTAGATCACACAGAGTCAAGGTACAGAGAATTACAAAGAAACTATGATATGTTACAAACATGTAAAAACAGCTTTTATAACTACTCATTGTTTAAGGAATTGGAGATAAAAAATGAGCAGCAGCAAAAGATCTTGAGGATTAAAACTGAGGAGATAGCAGCTTTTCAACGTCAGCGACGCAGTGGCAGTAATGGCTCTGTGATCTCTTTGGAGGAACAGCAGGTACCAAAGTGTACTTGTGTTTCTGATTGTTCTTTTGGGTGAAAAAGTAATACTAGTTCTTATATATTTCCAGAAAATAGAGGAGCAGAAACGCTGGCTAGATGAAGAAATGGAGCGTGTTCTTGAACAAAGGAGAGGATTGGAAGGTCTGGAGGGAGAGCTCACTAAAAGAGAGAAAATCCTTGCCAAAAAGGAGGCTCTGCTGCAAGAGCGCAGTGGGCTGGAGACCAAGCGACTTCGCTCAAGTCAGGTATTAATGTGCAGAAAATGTTTTAAATTAAATGCTGTTGTCAATCTTGTTGACTGTCATGGTGAAGGAGTTTTTAAAAGGCAACGCTCTCGATTTACCAGTCGATCTACGTTCTTACTCTCAACTTAAAGTCATAAGATTTGGGTCATGTCCAAAAGAACAACATTACGGACACTATCGGTCGATATGAGTTCTCTTTGCAGGGGCACCCCCTAGAGATTGGATGAGGAGCTCAGTCACCCGGGTGAAGCTCTTAGTAGAGCCACTTCTACTCATTGAGAGGAGTCAGCTGAGGTGCCTTGGGCATCTATTTCGGGTGCCTCCTGGTCGCTTCCCGAGGAAGGTTTTCCAGGTGCGTCCCATGGGAGGCCCCGCGGAGGATCTGAAACGCCTCGAGATCCCCCAGAACAGCTGGATGAGGTGTGCGTGGAGAGGGAAGTCTGGGCGTCTCTGCTCAGGCTGCTGCCTTTGCGATCTGGCTCTGGATAAAGCAGAAGAAAATGAATAGATGGACATGCAGTTGACTCAACTCAGATTTTTTTTTTTTTTTTAATTCTAACTTTTTTTATTTTGTTCCCATAGGCCTTGAGCAAGGACCTAGTGACGCTTTCTGGGAGGATTGAGTCACTTGAAAGAGAGTTAAGTGAGCGGAATGGTCTTCTGCGCAGCAGCAGTGCTCAGGACTCGCAACAGATTCGACAAGAGATCTCTAACCTGCGCAGTGAAAAAGACTCACTACTGAAGCAGAGGGTCGAACTGGACGAAAAGTTAAGGCAGGGCAACCTGCTTTCTCCTGAGGTCAGTGTGTAAATAAAATAAATCCAAAATAAATTACACAACATACGACCATTGGATTTACAACCTAATATGCACAACTATTTATTTTTAGGAGGAGAGGACTCTTTTCCAGTTGGATGAGGCGATTGAGGCTTTAGATGCAGCCATTGAGTACAAGAATGAAGCGATTACTCAAAGACAGAGGCAGCTGAGGGCCTCGGCCAGCATGCTCTCCCAGTGGGAGATGAACCTCATGGCCAAACTCAGCTACCTGTCGGCCTCTGAGACAAGAGCTCTGCTGTGCAAGTACTTTGACAAGGTCTGTCTTTTAAAGTTCATAAGTACTATGTGCTTTTCAGTGGTTAATGTTCAAAAACTGAATTTTATTTATTTATGATTTTAGGTGGTTTCCCTACGAGAGGAGGAGCGAAGGCTACAACTTGCCTATGCAGAACTTGAAATGCAGCTGGACGAGCAGCAGAAGCTGGTCCAGTGGTTGGAGAGTGCACTTGATCGAACTCAGCTTGACACAGACCGTCGTCTCACACAACAACAGAAGGAGCATGAAAGAAGTGTACAACTCCTACTACAGCAGTGTAGAGGTGTGTACACCTTTTCCTCAAAGATGGTTTGTCAACGTAAACATTTTTTTTCAATAATGAAAATGTTAATCATATTTCTCTGAAGATCAACTGGATGAAGGGCTGGCGGGCCGTCAACGTCAGTACGAGGGCTGGATACATAACCTCCACAAGGAGTTGAACCACTACAAAGCAGCAAACCTGGAACTGAGCAACAAATTAAGGGAATTCTGTTCCACTAGCCAGATGAGTCATACCAAAGGTAAATGACTTTAATAGATATTTTGTTTTAATAAATCATTTCATTGTGATTAATATAACGTCTTGTCCTTTTAGGGCTTGGATCAGAGGGTAAACCAGTAGGCCCTGGAAGCAATGAGAAAGTTACAAGGTGTGCAGATGACTTTTCAATGGGCAGAGGCACAGCACAGTCCGAAAAACCTCTTAAATCGCGTGAAGAAATGCGGGAGTTTGTTAATGCCCCCCTGCCTTCCACATGGAGGCGCTCTTCACTCCCGACAGAGGAACCAGCTGCAATGGAGGAGTTGTGGCTGGGAGCAGCAGGAGATGTTCCCGTTAACCATCTGCCTCAGATGGGACAGTGGGGAGGATCAACTTCTTTACCCGTAGTTAAGTCCCGCAGGGAATCAAGACGCCCTAGTCTTAATGTTGGACCACTGACAGTAAACAATTCCCTCATTGATGTGCGGAGAAATCCGGTCTAAGACATTTTCATGTGTTCATTTTGATTATGTATTTTACCAGGAAAGTCCCACTAAGATTTCAGAATCATTTTCAGGGGAGTCCTAGACCCAGAGGGAAACATATTGTATATATTTTTAGCACCCGGAGGAATCCTACGCAGACACTGGGGAAATCTGTAAACTCCACACAGAAAGGCCTCACATCCGGGATCAAACCCAACAACCTTTTGCTGTGAGGCTACAGTGCTAACCGCTGCACCACCGTACCAACCAAATAATGCATCCATGTTTTGGAAATGTATTATTTTATATGTAAATATCTGTTTTGAAGATTAAACGCAGATGTTAATACAAAGCACTTTAAAAAATATATGTTTTTTGTATCTACTCTGATCATACCATGCATTAAACCAACATTGTATTATTTGATGTCGCTCATATCAGTCTGTTGTTGTTTTTGTCGTGAATGATTCAAGAATGGCTTGAATTTCATAGTTTTATCATGAAAGGCAAGGCAAGTTTATTTGTAGAGCACAATTCATACACAAGGCAATTCAAAGTGCTTCACAGTTGCATAAAATTACAAGAAAACAGATCAAATCAATCATTAAAACATCCAACATAAAAATGTATCAATTACAGTAAAAGGCAAGAGTGCAGATAAAATACTTTCAGTTTTCATATGCTCGGGTAAAAAGAGCTGTTTTCAGCCTGGATTTGAACATTGTCAGAGTTGAGGCCTGTCTCACATCCTCATGAAGACTGTTCCAGATTTTAGCTGCATGAAACTGAAACGCAGCCTCACCGTGTTTAGTCCTGACTCTGGGAACCACCAGGAGACCCCTCCGTGAAGTTCTCAGGGCCCGAGATGGTTCATACGGCTCTAACATGTCAGAGATGGACTTTGGTGCTAAACCATGAAAAGACTTGTACACAAGCAGAGCTGTTTTAAATTCTATTCTCTGAGTGACAGGAAGCCAGTGCAGAGACCGGAGCACTGGACTAATATGGTCGTATTTCCTGGTTCTTGTCAGGACTCGAGCAGCAGCGTTCTGGATGTTCTGCAGCTCTAACAGCTCGTTTAGAAAGGCCAGTGAGCAGCCGTTACAGTAGTCTAACCTGCTGGAGACAAATGCATGGATGAGTCTCTCCAAGTCTGGTTTTGACACTATTCCTCTGGCCTCTCTAGCAATGTTTTTCAGATGGTAAAAAGCTGATGATGTTATTGCTTTAATGTGGCTTTTTAAATTCAGGTCTGAGTCCATGATTACTCCTAGATTTCTAACCTGATTTTTTGGTTTAAGAGAGAGAGACTCAAGGTGACTGATAACACTTTGTCTTTGTGTCTGTGGGCCAAAACAATGATCTCAGTTAAGAAAGGTTAAGGAACCCTCGGCTTGTCCACTAGGGAGCAGTATTGTGTTGAGATTCCAGTACACTCCGTCGAGTCAAGAGGATGATGAACCTAAAATTGATGGAAGCTATCCTTTTTTCTGGATATTCAAATGTATGTCACAGATCAGCAGCATGTTACACACGGCTCGTGTTTAAATTAAATAGGAAAGTTTATTTACCTTTATTTTCTTATTTTTTGTATAGGGAGGGGGGATATATTTTACAAGGATAATGACTAAGATGAGCAGCAATTGAAACAAACATGTAATGGCACTGTCTGTGTAAGAAACACTCAAGGCCTACAACTCCAAGTCAAAGACACGTGTCTAGAACCAATCGTATATATTTCACGTGCATACAGATTAAAAACTTTTTGAGTTAGAGACTCAATCCTCAGTTTAACTTGCAGATCATTCCAGGGCATCAATTTTGATTATTTTTTTGTAAAATGTTTTAACTCAAATCTTGACACAAATCATGTTTTTCATTTAAGTTGCTTTCTGTTTATTTGCAGTGATAATATAGGCCTAAACAATAATGATAATAAAAAAAAGTGTATTCCGATGCGTCCCTGATGATATAATCTGATCAATCTGACATAGCGCGCTGAATTTAAAATATTACAGGCCGCGTTTGCCAGCCCTGCCCAGACAAACCGCACGCGCTCTTGTGATTGGGCGCAGGCTGTGGCCGTGTCTGTGACGCTGAGAGCCGCCGGGAGGAGGAGAAGGCTTTTAGAAAAAGACGGGGATGTGAGCGAGGACAGCGGGAGGCTCGGTCCAGGGGGAGCATCACTGTCCGCGTTGACACACACAGGCCGCTCTACTCTACGGCTCACAGTCTCGGCTGCGACAGATCATCTCCTCCACGGTGCCATATTGTCGACACCACGCGTCCACACACACGGATACAATTACTGAAGGGAGCTGCAGGGCCCGGGTTTCCGCTGCTCCGCGCACCTGTTTGAGAGCCGATGGACTTACACCTGGACTGTGCTTCACTCACCTCTCCTCAAAGACGGGCGACAGACCTGCTCTGAACGCTGCTTGTGCGTCGTGGTGATCCAGCCCGGCGGAAAAAATCCTGTAAGTTTGCGCGGAACCGCCAGAATTGTTGGTTAGATGTTCCAGCGAAAACCGCAGCTTTTGGCCCATGCTTTGGAGAAAAGGTCAATGTGATAACAACTTGAAGACCGACAATTTTATTCTTCTGTGTCAAGTGCCTGATCCTTTTACACACGGTAATATAATTCGCCTATGTGAGAGATTTTATCCACTGTAATAACGCGTAGTAACACTTAATGTCAGCTTAAATATTTTTGGCTGGAAAGTCTGACCTCACTCCCATGAAACATTTTATAGCCTAATTTTATGGCACAAAAGAGAGGCGATACAGTTCAACATAAGGCCTAGTAATAATGAAACGAAGTAGAATGATGCATCAATCTGTCCTAGGCCTATGTCTCAAAAACATGTTTCCAACTTTTGATTTTTAACTCTGTGATTTCAGGTGATGAGGCTGGTGCTGTGTATGGATCGCTGATGGAGTCTGTTCCTGTCTTTGGTTATCTAGCTGTATGAGTGTTGTTGACCATCATAAAGCTAGATAACCGAAAGTAGGAATGACCTCCAAATAATCACCTGCCTACAGTATGTGCTGCTTTGAAGACACACACAAAAAACTGAAATCAGCTCGGGAAATACGAGAACCAGAAAGAGGTACGTCAAAATGTATACTGGCACACAAGTGAATTTATGTAATTGTTGAAGGTTAATTTTGCAAACGAAAAGGAACCGAAAGGTTAACACAATGTATCTACTTACTTTTTACAGTTTTCTGTGTTACACGAAAGCACAATCATAATAACGTACACATTTATTTTACCACAAGTTACAAAGAAATAAATCTATTTGTATTTTTCCATCAGAAATATTTTTGTTTTAGTTCAGTACAGTAAGGGCCGTGATTAGACCTTGCTAGCGCTACAAACTAAGTATACGATGTCCCTTTTGAAACTATTTAAAACAAATTGATAACAAAAATTGTTGATATCCAGGTTATAAATTCTCATCTTACTATTAATCTAATCTTACTGTCGCTGTCTGAATAAAATGAACCAGCCTCAATCAAAGGCCTCACAGGAACTTGTCTATAAAGTGTATTGTATTGGCCTCGACATGTTTTAAAAGGCTACAGCCAAATTTAAAGCATTTATTATTCACATATAATCAATAAGAATACACTCCTGGGTACACAGTTCAGCTGTAAACACACCAGGCCTAAAATAGAAACCCAACATACGGTAAAAAATAATACATTTTTAGGCTTAGGTCCAAAGCAATACGTTTTAAATAGTTTTTGTGTTTGTAAATATTATGTACATTATTCAGGGCCATGCTGAGTCCTCCTCATTACCATAATTAATGTGAAAAAGATAAATTAAAGGAGCTGTGCGTTGTTTCGAATGGACACAAACATATCAGATTAATATTAGCACCAAATTACTACATTTCTGTCATTATTGAGTATAACAGAGAAATGTAATAAATGTAAGGCAAAAGCAGAAAACTACACTGAGCTACAATTATGGTGTTTATAATTGTGTCGCAATAAGCTGGAGGATAGCAAGTCATAATAAATCTATGAAACAATAAGCAGGTTCCATATCACGTGATAATAAAGTGCATGCTTTAATAATTCTTCGTCAGACCATTTGCAAGTAATGGTGTGTTGGTACTTGGGCCAGTGTCAAGGGGCATTACATCTTTTTACAATGTATTTTCACAAAACGCGATCATGTAAAATAAAGTGAGAGCCTGCAGTCGCACAGGGGTTGAATGTTTTTGCTGTGCGCATGGGCATACGCAAGTGAACAGTCAAAAGATTAAGGAAAATACATATATAACATGTAAAATACTGATAGATTATTTATGTATCAAACCAAGTCGTTTTCATGAAAGGTGGGACTCCACACTGATATGTCAGGTAGCCCGTATCTAAAATACCAGTCCGCATAATCCCTGCCTTGTTTTTTTCCCACAGTTATTAACAGCACAGCCACTTATCTGTCCTGAACCTGCAGGAGCCACTGTGCTCTTGGGGCCGTATTGTACCCCATGTCCCCCCCTTTTTAAGGACACCACAGCTGCAATCCCGTCTTAATCTAGGGATAAACACGATTATTCTGCCACGGCTTGTTCTTGGCTTTGTAGCAGCGACAGGGGACCTTTCACAGCCCCTGTTTTCCCATGGTCAAGTGGGTCGCAACCAGCCGACCTCTGCCGTAGACCTGTCCCCTTTCATTTAGACTTGCTTCGGGGCTGATGGATGGAGATTTATAAGAAATTCTAAATATTTTATGGGGGGGAAAATGCAATTGTAAACTATTCCAATAAAATGCAAAATCTACTCACAATAAGCAGACTTACAGAAACTTTTCAGTCCTCTTGATTTCTATTTTTCTATTTTAAAAATCATATGTTCTATTGGTGAAACTATCTACTGGTAAAATCTACACTCATAACAATAAATGTCATGCTTTGCCTGTGAGACAAAGGAGTAAGCTATATAAGTATGTAAAACAGTAACATATAAATTGAGAGTTGACAGTTTTGAAAGTCCATATGATGTCAATATGTACTTCGAGTTTGAGCTGGTTTCCTGGATTCAAAGCCTTCCGTACTCACAAATCCATGTCAGAAACTGTCAGTCAAGTTCAAGTTCACGCTCCGCCCATGTCTGGTCTCTCCAGCCACTTGTGTCTCTGCTCCCCTCCTCCTGTCCCCTGTCGCGCTCTCAGAAGTGACTGCATGTCGTTACTATGACAGAGGGGCTGGGGTGTTGTCATGGCAGCAGTCGGGACGTCCCAGCTATGTGCCGCTGAAAAGAACAGCCTGTCAGAGAAACACACGGATTCAGACAAACACAAGTTAGGGTTCCCCAACAGCTGGGCCTGGACACCCCGCTCCCCTCTCAGACACCATGCAGACCCTGGGAACTGCAGCATAACACATTCATCATCCTCTCACATGCCCTCAAGCCCCGCCCTGTCTAACTTTTTTACTACGCTGTCCCACATTGAAAGCTATAATATGCCCCATTTACATAATATTTGTGCCTACTTCAACAAATAGAGGGAAAAAACTCTCCACTCTTTAAGACTAGAGAAAATCTAGACTTTAAAAGAAGTAAACTAAAAAGGCATCTGTATCTTAATTTTTTTGTAAAGATTTATATAATCTATAGAATAAAAGGAAGAAAAGCAGAAAATATAAAACTACAAGTTGGGTTATGTTTGCAGCACATAATACTCCAAATGTCCACAATGTCCTTTAGGGCTGAAGTCTAAAGAAATGTAGTTGAGTTAGCCTGGCCATACACACTTCTTTATATTTGAAAGAAAGTGGTTTAGAATAAACAGTTTAGAATAAGCAAGAGAATATTCTGGCATGGCAGGCTTTCCCATTGCCAAAGCTGTCACAATGATAGAAATCTGCATTGGTTTATTGAAAAAAATGTGTTTATGTTTTAAAGAAATCAACCATTTAAGAGTGACCAACGTATGACAAAGTGTTATATGTTTAAAACGCGTGAAAATAAAAAGTTTTAGAGTATTGCATCTAAGGAGTTATCTGTGAGATGAACAATGGCAGGCAGACAGATTTTGTTAAGGTCTCATTCAAGTTTAAGTATGAAAGGCCAATAATTAGCATAAACTATGTGCTGTCTTGTGGGGCTTTGGTGGCAGATATAGGAGAACATTAATGAACAATGCTGCATTGCAAATCCGCGAGAGGGTGGAAAATTGATTTTAAGAAAGCAACATCTCTCCGTGGGATTAAAATGTCCACCTCCTTTTCTTATGCATCATTGGGTGAATCTGGTGGAGCCATGGCTGCACTGGTGATGATGCACGAATGAGTCTGGTCCCAGTGGTTCTCAAAGTAGTACCACCTAAGGAAATTATTTTGCTTTCCAAGAAAATAACACGTTCTAAAATAGAGCTATAAAGGTCTAAAATAAACTAGATGTATTTATTTATTAATACGTGGCAAAGGAACCTCTTTACCAGCAGAAAGGCAGTGGTGGCGGTGGCAACCACATTAAAATGAATATTATGAAGTGACATATAACTCACTGTCTTCTTCTTTGTGTATTTTAGGACTGTGTTACCTCTGAGACCATCAGGCATCATTAAAAGTTCTCCTTTGGGCCTAAGGAACAGATGAGCAACTCAACATGACCTCTCAAGTTGTTGTGTGTATCTTTGTCAAATAAATTATATGTTTAAAATAATTGATTAGTATGTGTGTGTTTTATATGTATCTGTCTATCTATTAAGCTATCATTTTATATTTATATTTACAGCTATTAACATTTCAAACCTATTATAAATTTGCATAGTCCAGTGGTTCACTCAAATGACTTCAAAAATGTTTGGATTTAGAAGTAGACCAAGACCAAATTCGAACAGAACCATGTCTAAAAATGGCTCAAATAGACCAAAATTTTGAATATATCATGACTAAATCTGAGAATGACAGACTTTTAGGAAAAAATGTAAATATGTGGATAAGTTCCTATAAGTTCAATAAATCAAACCAGCTTATGGGTGTATTTATTGGATATTGTTTTATTTAGGATAAAGTAAAGCTGCAGAGGACCCTAGAGAACGTAAATGGTCTGAATCAATATCCTGTAGTTTTTTTTTAAAGTGAGTCGTGGAACTATTTTCAGTGGGTCGGAATCCAATTCCAGGGAATTTTCTTTTTTTCAATATTTTCCATCTGAAACTGCAAAACAACATGAGTTCCTAGCGTAGTTTTTAAAATTCATCTTATTGTGTTGTTTTGATCATAATCTCATCTATTGCTTGTTCATTAAAAACCTCTGTGGAAAATAGAATATTTCATACAATATATGACAAATGGTGCTATATCACTTGAGAACCACTCAAGTGTCTTGCCCAAGGGCACAACCAGTGTTGGGGAGAATACTTTGAAATTGTGTAGTTCCTACTGAATACTGAATACTTGCCTTAAAATGTATTTTGTAATGTATTCCGTTACTTTGTCTAATCAGTACTGTATTCTGAATACTTTTAATACTTTTAGAATACTTTCACATTGATTGTCATTGTATTTATGTGTAACAACTACGATTGTTGGAACTCCTGCTGTAAACTCACTTACCATTCATTAGGAACTCAAAAACTCTCTTGGCAAATGGAGGATCACAGCGCATCATGTAACACGTGTGCAGTGTTTGTATGAACTGTAGCATAAGGCGTTTGAAATCTTTATTTTATTTTAGGAGGAAAAACAGGTCAACATTAAAAGTTATTTCTTATTAATGCTGTTGCAATACGGAGCTATAATGTAATGATTAAGTATTCCCTTGATATTTGGAAAGTAACTGCATTCTAAATACTCTCAAATGAAAGTGTAACTTTACCAGAATAGAGTTACTCAAAATGAGTATTACATGTATTTAGTTATGCCCCAACACAGGGCAACGACAGTGTGCACCTGCAAGAGTCGGGATTCGAACCCCTGACCTTCCAATAATGAGACGACCGGCTCTACTGGTTTTTCTTGAGGGATAAACCATCACCACTGTTTGAGAACCACTGGCCTTGTTCTAACAGCTACTGTTCAGCGCTGCTTTGATAAAGTGCCTACAGGCCTACAGCTGCACAATCAACAGCTGGAGTTGAGAAATGTGTTTCATACAGATTGTGCCGGTTCAGGGCCTTAAGAGTGTGTCCCAGGCTAGCCTTTAGCCTAACTCCTATAGGCTATAAAACAAACACATTATCTCTCCTTTGTATTATTTAATTTGATATAGCCTATAGGCAGTGAAAAGCGCTTTAACAAACTAGGGATTTATTGTGCATTTGTAATCAGATAAATAAATATGGAAAAAAAATCAAATTATTGGTCGGGACAGCGCATGTTAATGAACATGCGCTGTCCCGCATGGGTCTCATGCATGTAAACAAGCCACACCGGATTGTAGCCTAGGGCTAATTTCCATCCGTCGTAAACCTACGCAGACACCACAGAAAGGCCCCGTTACGGTGAGAATCGAACCCGGACATTCTAGTTGTGAAGCACGAGCTCTAACCGCTATACTACCGAGCCGTCTAAATAATAAATTAGGCTAGCACATTGTGGGCTATCTAATGACCCTAAAATTGTTTAGGCCTGTTTTATTTCAAGGTCGGGTCAAAGCGTTCAAACGCGTGGCAGTCACACTTTAGTTATCCATCAGTGTTTTCTAATAAAGTTGTAATGTCCGACGACCCTGGCCTTTGGGAGAGCGGAGTCGTGACCTTTCCTCTCCTGGGACTGTGCCGCGCGCACAGGCTGACCCCAACGCCACAGACACGCGTACGGTTGTCTCTGAGGCAGATATGAGCACGCGGCGCGTTGTTTGGGAGCCTGTTGCTCGGACCCACCACAAATATCCGCGCCTAAATTGTGTTTTATTTATCAAGCGTTGTTCTTTTTTAAGTGGCAAAAAGGTGAGAAAGAACGATTGGTAACTTTGGGTGTTGTTGCTGTCTATCTGTTGACATTTTTGACCTACATTATTTAGCCTATACCAAAAAATTAGCCACAAAATATAAAAATGTCACGTATAGCCTATCGTTTTCCCCTAAAGTATGACTTGTGTGCAGTGCGCAGTCCAGTGAAGTGGTCCCACTGTGCATGTCAATTCCATTACTGAAGTCTACAAAAGAGACACAGATTTGAGAATTTCCTGCAGTCACCTGCACCTGCTCTCTGTTTAATTCTGAAATGGGAAAGGGAAAAGTCCTTTAATGAGTAATGGCACATTTCCCTGCTATTAGTGGTCAAACTGAGCCAAAGCTGCGGCAGGTACTGCCTCTCACGCCAGTCCATTTATTCTGCCCAGATGAGGAAGTTTAGGTTACATTATGTCGAATATTGGTAGGCAAAGATAAACGCACTCGCATGATGCAGCCGTTTACCCCAAAGTTGACCCCTAAATGTTTATTATTTTTTACTTTTAGCATAAACATTATAGTGGTTGAATGGGTTTGTTTCGTTCCTCTATAAGTGAACCTAACTAACTTGTTCTTGCAGAGAAGTGCTCCTCTGTGCGCGCAGCAGCTGTGCACGCTCCTTGGTGTAGCAGGAAGCAACCGCAGCAGCAGCTCGTGAATGCTGAGCAGCCGCAGCAGACAGGGCTAGTGTCTGGAGGCCTGCACATGATGGTTCAGTCATTTATATCTTCCAACTGAGTAAGCATTAGCTCTTGTACTTTGCGTTTGCATAACAATAGCATCAGGTCCTGTGAACTTCCACAACCTATTGACCCATCTCAGACATGAATAGTGATGCTCTGAGGCTCCCAGCCTCTCTGACAGCTTTAACCGGGCCTTAAGTCCCAATCATGGGCATTTAATGTGTCTCAAGCCCCTGCTTTAACTGTTTTATTTTAAGACGTACCTTATAAGATCTAAATACATATTATCAGGGGGTGAGGGTAAATTTATATTAATCACAAAATAGTACTATCTTCTATTATGTGAAGACTGTTGGTGGTGAGACGCTTCAACCCTGCACACAGGTCCTATGTTCTCATTGATCATGATGTAGCAGTGTCACTGTGGTGCCATCTGCTGGAAAGACGTCCTCTACATCACTAGTTCTCAGACTTTCATTTATTTATTTGACAGGGACATTGCAATTCAGCATAGTACAAAGTAAGTTAGTAGCTGATGCTAGCTATATCACATTATAACACATTTAAACTTCACCAAGATTAAAATGGCTTCAAACGGCTCTAAAATAGACCTGAATTAGACACAATTATTTCCAAACTGTGTGTAAACCATGTCTGTATTATAAAAACACCAAACAAAAAATGCATTACTAAAACATAAATTAAATTAGGTCTATTAAAATCAACAGTCTCAAATTGCAGATGACCCTGAGTATCACCAGAAGAAGCCCAAGTACCACCGGTCATACACAGTTTGAGAACAACTCTACTACAGTATATACAGAAAGCTACATCCTGTTTGTTAAAATATCCGTACAATACACTCACATGAACCCAGTTTGATCCACTGTTTGTAATTGGAGGTTACAGCTGAGTGGGTTTTTTGAAGTGCAGGACTTGGACACAGGTCTCTAAACTGTTTGGCCTCTGTTCAGAATCACAAAGAACACTGTTGTTTGTCTTACTCTCAGAATTCAACCAAGGACTCCAATCAACACTTCTTTTCAAACAATGATTAGCTATTCCCATGTGTTGTTGCACATTCAGCAAAAATCTGTGGCCAATTGTAGCCACTATCCCGGTCAAGTGTTGAATAGATAAACTTGACAGAGGTGTTGGGTGTGTTTGATTAAACATTTACATTAGTAATATTACTTCTGTTCCAGAGCCAGCACACAAACCACTGAGTCTGTAGGCCACGGTGTGTCTGTGTAGCCGTGGATCAGGTTTTGTGGACTCTGATGAGATGTGACAGGCTGGCTCTCACTCAAACATCTCCGAATCTGGAGCATTTTTCTGCCTTTTACAATGCTTCAGTGGAGATTTCTTTATTTCAGAAAGGACAATGGTCTCTTTTCTCTCTCTCCCTCCCTCACACACACACGCACACACGCACACACACACACACACACACACACACGCACACATGCACACAAACACACTCATTCGCTGTCATGCTCATTTTGATGGTAATTAATGACATCACCGATGCATGCTGCTGGGTGCTGTTGGGGGCGTGGTGGGGGGTTTGTTTGTTGAGCGGACCGTGGGAACCTGGAGTTCTCCAGGGTGGCGAGTCGGGGCCCAACAATACATATGCTGTTGCATATTCTCCAAACAGCCCCTTCCCAGGAGAATCCCAGGAGATTCACCCCTCAGCTCTGTCCTTGAAGTTTTCCCTCCAATTCTGGGCGAAATGCTCCCATTTGGATTGGACTGTATAGCAAGTTCAATCCAATGATTTATTTTAACAGTGAAATACAAACTGCATTTATCTGCAGTAATTAGCGACAACGTCTTATCCAAATGTTTGTTTTAAATGTCTAAACTGTTTCCTGTCATATTAACCGAGTTCTCTTGTTCATAATCTGTGCATTAAAACTGTGCTTTACTGGCGTAAGTTGTATTTTTGCTGCAAAATGTGTAAAAAAATATAAAAATTAGTATTAGGAATACTCAAGGTCAGATGACATGCTTTTCGTCAATTAGAAATACTGTATGCAGACTAGGCTACGTAGAGTGAATTTGTTATGTAACTCTTAATATAACAGTTGAATGTAAAGGCTGAAATGATTGGCATCTTTTCAGTAACTCATTCACTCAAGTGTAAACAAATACCTTTACATGATTAATGTGTATTTGCTGTTTGGTTACTTTCTTTAAAAAAAAAAACTTGCCCCTTAGAGCTGTACAGGCCTGTCCCAATTATGAAACTATGGCAGCAAATTGAAGCATGTTATGAACACAACTTGTTGAGTTTCTTTCACATTCTTTGTCACACTCCTCTTTCAAAACCTTGGCCTATTGTGCTATGAATATTTAATGATTAGCCTTTTACCCTTTGACCTCTACAAAGAGAGGCTGCCCCAATTTTGGGGCGTCCTCTCTTATATTTGCCTTCAGGACACAGTTGTTGGTTTGCAAGTTTTTCTAGGTATCCTTTGCTTTTGATATAGACCATGTTGGATATTCATCTCTGTGTCTCTATCAGTTGTTCCAGTATTGGTGGTAATAAGGATTTCATCTCCTATTTTAACTGGGGTTTGTCTCTCTGAGTTGAGGATAAATTAAAAATAGATGTTGTACAGCTTACACTCAGCAGGATGCCATCGTCACATGTAGATTTGATCATGAAATAAATCTTTTCTTTTTGGCCATCATGGGTTTCTAACTGCAAGGCCGGATGCTTCCTGTTCCTCCAAAGAGTGATTGTATGTGTGTTACTGTCTCACTGAAACTTGACAATGTGTTAAAAGGACAAGACGGGGTTCATTCCACCCACAAGAGCTCTTCATCAACTCTTTTCTGACCTGGTGCAGCCACTTAAAACAGGCAATAAGAAAATGCAGGTTTATTGGTGTGTATGTACATGTCCAGATGGTGCCTGCAGCCCGCTCCAATCAGCTCACAAAGGTGATATAATTGCCAGGGCAGATTGAGACAAGGATCACGCCTTTGGAGTTTCTTGGTCTCCTCCTTTTTCCCATTGCACCTATTCTCTCTCACTCTATACACACTGATTATATCCCCCCTCCTTCATTGTCCTATTATACTGCTCCAACAACAGGCCAATTTGTCTGTTCGGCTTGGCCCCCCGCCTCCCCTCCTGCTGCGTTATTTAGCCCCTCAGAGTCTCCTCAATGGCAGGTACTGATTAGAAGAACTTGGTGGTTGTCCGGATCACTCCTCCTCCCCTCATCAGCAGCAGCCTTTAATCTGATTACAGGCTTTCCTCGGCTTTTCACTGGAGGCCGCTCCCTGAAGGACAATACACCAAGAGGTTTCACAAACACCCATGGGCAGAGGCAGCTTCGCACTCCTCCCAAGCTGGTAAGAACCTGGAACTGCCAGTCACTGAGCTGAGATATCTCTCTTTCAGTTTGGAAAAGGCTCTTGGGAGATGTTTGTGTGAAAGTAACACAGGGATGACTTGTTTTCAATTGTTTTTTTTTAATGAGAAATGGAAAAGAGGACTCGATTCAAGCTTGAAAAATATTTGTAATTTAGAGTGGATTGATTGCCGCAAGAATAAGTCAAGACAAAGTGTGACATGTCCTCAGTGTGCTGACCCAAAGCTTAGGGAAAAACAAAAAAATCATGTATGCCAGAAAGCACATCATACATGTTTATATTACCAGGCCCAGCTCAAGATCCAATCAGGACTAAACCATGCATTCAAATGACTTAATTGGCTCAAATTGGATTAAACGATGTCCAAACTGGAAGTAAAACCAAGTCTGATCTAGAAAAGCAATGATATTACAATGATTGGAGTCTGAAATTGCAGATGGCCCTGAGTATCACCTGAAAAAGCCAGGTGGTACCACCACTGGCTGAATATATTTGCACAGATCTAGTTCTAGTTTCTCTTTAACTTTTATTAACTTGCATCTACAATCTAGATGTATCCTCTTCATAATTGTCATAAAAAACTATTTGGAATAAAATGTTCTAAATGGTTGATATTGTGAATAAATGTGTCCTTGCTACTAATCACTGTGTAATAAAAACACGTTTTCCTATATATTTTTTTTTCTCATAAAACTGGGACAATCACATAAATCATTTAACCTTCAATCCAGGCCATTCAAATCCCTCTTTCACTAATGGAGCTTTTGCCCCTGGTTAACCTGACACGTCCAACACAAAGCATACGTCCATCAGTGTATTTAGAGTTCATTAAAGCCACAGCCACTGGTCAGAAAACGACCCTAGAGACTGGCCCGTCCACACCCTTTTAGCATAACAAAGAAGACACAGCACCCACAGTTCCCTGACCCACTGCCTCTCGACATCCCCTTGACCAGTTAATACCCACTCAAGGAGCTCATGATTTTATAAGCGTCTTTAATGAGAACCACACTGAGAAGCCAGAACATAATACCCTCAAAAAGCAGCATCCTGTCGCATTGAATCAACAATAAATGTATGGAGAAGCTCACTCCAATTTACACTATGAACAATACATACTCTTGTTGCAGAAACAGTTTAAATTTTTTTTTATTTGTGTCTAATATTTTTAAGTAATACAAAAAAATAGATATCTATTATTAGGTGATTAGTTTAGTCAAGTAAAACAGTAGCTATTATCAATAAATCAATTTCCTTTTGTATAATTTGTGATAGAGAAAAACAAGCCTAAAATGTTCCTTGTGGTCCCCTCAACTACTTTTGAGGAGGAGAGACACGCACATCCGACGTACTAAACCAGTGTGCTGGATCCAAAAAGTACAATGGAAAGTGGCAAAAAGATCCGCACAACTGAAAAATGCTCACCAGTTTTATTGAGCACACCAAAGTAGTTACATTTCAGGTCTAGCCCTTCATCAGCTCTGACACACCTGTTATATACACATGGGCTAATTGTGTCACGTGTTTGAGAGGTCACATGACTATGGGAAGAATTTTGCATGTTGGTCAACATATAATAGGACAAACATGTACATAATATGTGGGTGTGTACAGGCGCAGTAGAATAGATGGTGGACCAGTACAACCACAACATAGTGCAAAGACACAATATCTATTTACAAATACACAAGAATATTTACAGATTTACAAACGTTTAGAGAGATACCCTGGGGTAGGACATTAACAACCATAGCTACGCTACTACAGTGAAGGTATGGCAAAAACAAATACTCAGGCACTGTACTATGAATGTGAACATAGTGGTACAAGTCATAGGAAGGGACGTAAATCAAACTGCTCGTTGAGACCTTTTGGGCTTTGTGTGTTTAGAGTATAGATCCAGAAGGCCTCTCTTTTTAGAAGCAAGTTGTTGATATCACCGCCTCTGTTGGAGTTTTTTATTAGTTCTATACCAAGATACCTCAGAGTGCTCACATTGTGCTGGGCTGATGAAAAGTGTACCGCTACAGGGCTCTTGGGATCATGGTTACGTATATTAGATCGATTTCATCTCAATTCTTGTCTTTAAAGGTCTTGTTGTTTTACCAACATAAGCCAGCCCACAGGGGCACTTGAGCATGTAGATGACATTGTTTGTGTTACATGTAATGGTTCCCTTTATGGGGTAGGATTTCCCAATCCGTGGATGGTTGAAAGTCTTAGTCTTTTGCGTAAAATTACACTGAGTGCAGTGGCCGCATCTGTAGTTACCTTGTGGGATGTCGCTTAAAAAGTTTGTTTGAGTAGATGGAGGCAAGTTGGCTCTTATGAGCATGTTGCTCAAGTTGGGTGGTCTTTTGTAAACGATCCGTGGTAGTGAAGAGAAGTCTTTCAGGTTAGGATCTGATTGGATGATGTACCAGTATTTATTAACAATGCGTTCAAAGTCCCGGCCAAAAGGTGAATATTGAACGATACAGTTGACTTTTTGCTCTTTATTTTTGGCTCTAGTTCGTTCAAGGCATTGTTTTTGTGTGACAGTATCGAAGCGGTCTCGTGCTGCGGAAATCCATTAGTCGTATTGTCTCTGTGTAAAGCGTTTTACCAAGTCATCAGCTTGGGCTTTATAGTCTTCATCAGAGCTGCAGATGCGGCGGTTCCTGTTGAATTGAGAGATGGATAGGCTCCTTTTTAGTGGCACAGGGTGAAAAGATTTCCCATGTAGAATAGAGTTTCTGTCAGTGCTTTTTCGATATAGTTTTGAACCCAGTTTGTTAGAGTCTCTGTACATTAAAATGTCCAAGAAATTCATTTGGCAGGAGTCATATTCCATTATGAATTTCAGATTAGAGTCTGTAGAGTTCATACAATTGTGAAAGTCTTTGAGATGTCCTTCTGTCCCTTTCCATATGAAGATTATGTCATCAATGTACCTCTTCCAGTTTAGTAGGTGTTGCAGGTATGGGTTACGCTCTTGGTTAAAAATTATGTCTTGCTCGACGTATCCAACGTAGAGGGATGCGAAGCTGGGAGCCATTTTCCAGCCCATGCTCGTACCCGAGACACAACGTGATAAATTTGTCCAGTCAAAAGTTATCCGATACGTGCATTATAGCATTAAGTAGAGGCTTGTTTGTTCCTACAACTTACTGTAAAGACTTTGATGTGATTGTAGATTTCCATACATTTTTTCGAACTTTGAGAATCAAAGAATTTTGATCGAAAAAATGCCGTGAACGAACTAGAGCCAAAAATAAAGAGCAAAAAGTCAAGAGGGAGCTACATATAGAATGGAATGCTGTGACATAACGTGCAGTGAGTAAGCAAGAGAGTAAAAGAGAACTGAAGTTGAACCTCGTGTGATGCCTGCTTATTCGTACACTTTCATGCTGCAATACCACATTTTTGCTCCGTTCATGCCCTGCCCAGGGGAACCAGCGTTACCGTTTCCAACGTGGTTGAAAATGTTCGAAAACTACATTTTGGTGATAGCAGTGTCAGGAGACGGCTGGCCAGATGCAAGAAAGCGCGAGGTTCTTCTCCATGCTCTGGGTACTGAGGGTCAAAGACTTTCCTACACTCTGCCGAATACCGGAGACACGTTTACTACCGCCATTGCTGCACTTAATGAACATTTTGTGCCCAAGGTGAACGTCATTGCCGAACGGCACAAGTTTCGACAAAGAGCACAGAGACCAGATGAGACGGTAAACCAATTCCTTGCTTCATTACGTGAGTTGGCGGCCGCATGTGACTTTGGCAACATGGAGGACCAAATGCTACGTGACCAGCTAATGGAGCGTGTTTCTACTACTGGCATAAGAGACAAACTGCTACTTGAACCGGACCTAACACTTGCAAAAGCTACTACATTGGCTTTGCCAATTGAAAGTGGATTGAGAGATGCTACTGTTCTCTCAGATGCTAATGCTTCTGCTGCTTATGCTCCAGTGAGAGCCGTACAAAAGCAATCAAAGTCAAGTCGCCGCTGGGACAAGAAGAAACCACCGGATCCTGCTCCTGCCACGGCCCAACCAACTGGTAACTGCTGTACCTGTTTTTGTTGTGGATCTACGTTGTGGGTCATCTTGCTAACAAACCTTCTTGCCCTGCCGCTAAAGTGACATGCAACCAGTGTGGTAGAGTTGGGACATTTTTCACAAGTATGCCGTTCAACCCAACAGGAGGTACGTGAAGTTGTGATTAATGAGCCCACAGTTCTTTACATAAACAATGCTGTGGAGGACAAGATCCTCTGCACTGTAGAAGTGACTGTTAATGGACAATGCAAAGAGGTAGAGCTGATTGTTGGTACAGGCTCATCTGTGTCCATTATTCAAGAGAACACTTGCCACACTCTCTTTCCAAAATGTGTCCTAACTGAGCCTGCATTTGCTCTTGTTACTTATGCAAAAGAGAAGATCTCTGTAACAGGGTGCTTGAAAGCTACTGTTTGCCATGATGGTAATTCTACTGTCGGTACTCTTGTTGTGGTTGAGTCAGGTGCAGCTCTCCTTGGCTTAGATCTGTTTGAGGCATTAAAAATGAATAAAAAAACTTGAAGGGTGAAAAGTTGTTACTACTGTCATTCCTCCTACCACTGCTATTCAGAGTGAACCTACTGTGCCAAAGACTGCTTCAGAGGTGTCAGTTCAGGAAGTAGGCTGTGCTAAAAACTTTGTTCACAAAGTACAAATACTGACAAATGCTGTTCCAGTGCAACAAAAAACTCAGGAGACTCCCATTTTCAGTGAGACAGGCTGTTTCAGAAGAGCTCAAAGAACTCCAAGACAAGGGCGTCATTGATGCTTCTCCTTGGGTCTCACCTATAGTTGTGACACAAAGGAGAGATGGTGGAAGGCCTCGCATGTGCGTTGATTTGAGAGAGCCAAATAAGACTATTGTTGCTGATTGCTATCCATTACCGCACATGGATGAACTGTTCTCAAACCTACGAGGGGCTACTGTTTTCTCCACTATCGACCTTGCTTCTGCCTACCACCAAATGCCGCTGCATTCTGAAAGTCGTGATATTACTGCATTTATCACTCATGATGGACTTTTTCGTTTCTGCAGGGTTCCTTTCGGCTTAGCTTCAGCCCCATCTGCCTTTCAGAAAATGATGTCAATCATCCTTGCAGGTTTGCCAGGTGTACAAGCATACCTGGATGACATCATCTGCTAAGGTGCTACACAAAAGGAACATGATGACAACTTGCGGCGAGTGCTCCAAGCCCTGACCAACGCTGGACTCAAACTAAACATGCTCAAATGCAAGTTCAACCAATCTTCTCACAACTACCTGGGGCACACCATTTCAAAAGAAGGACTTCACCCCGACCAGGACAGAGTCACCGCTGTGACCAATGCTCCAGCTCCACATGATACGTCTTCTCAGAGATCTTTTCTTGGTCTTGCATCCTGGTACAGTAAGTTCATTCCGGATTTTGCAACTGTTGTTGAGCTACTTCGTGCAGTGCTCCGAGACTCCACTGATCTTTAACTGAACTTTAAATGGACTGCGGACGCAGAATCTAGTTTTACTGCACTTAAAAGACTGATAGTTAATGGACCTGCCTTAGCTATGTATGATCCTGAATTGCCAACCTATGTTACTTCCGATGCTTCTGATTATGGACTTGGTGCAGTAATGACACAAATGCATTCAGACCAAAACGAGAGAGTTGTGGCTTTTGCATCCAGAACACTCTCCCCTGGTGAACGCACGTACTCTACAGTCGAACGTGAAGCACTTGCCTGTGTGTGGGCTGTGGAAAGATGGAGAACCTATCTCTGGGGTCGTCACTTTACCCTACACACAGATCACCAAGCGCTTACAACCCTGCTCACCTTCAAAGGTTCTGGCCGTGCTGGACTGAGAATCGCCAGGTGGTCAGCCTGACTGCTCTGCTTCATATATGATGTTACTTACCGCCCAGGTTACTTAAACGTAACTGCTGATTGTCTCTCCAGGCTACCACTTACTGCTACAAATGATGCCACAGAAGAACCTGACATGATTGCTGCTGTTTTTAAAGAGTCACTGTGTGCCATTTCTCTTTCAGAGTTCACTTCTGCCAGTGAAACCTGCCCAGAACTGTCACTGCTGCGCAACCAGATTGAAAAAGGTTGACCTAAATGCAAAAAGGGCTTGCATGAAAACCTTGCTTTTGCGAATGCTACATGGGACTGCCATTTTGCTATGGTGCTTACAGACTACTACAGCAAATGGCCTGAGGTTGCATTTGCATCTACTGTCACTACCGATGTTGTAATTGGCTTTTTAGCTACTGTGTTCAGTAGCGAGGGTAATCCAACCTACCTTGTGTCAGATAATGGTTGTCAGTTTACTTCTCATGCATTCGCTAACTTTCTGAGTGAACGAGAGCACTTGAGGTCTAGTGTATACTACCCTAAAGCAAATGGTGCTGTAGAGAGATTTAACAGAGTACTTAAGGAGTGCATACAAACAAGTGAAAGTTACAGACCGAGAAATGCGCCTAGATGGTTGACAGGTTTTGTAAGATAAAGGTAAACTATTTCTGTTCAGACTGGTACTATTGTTCTTTAAGACCGGTATAAAAGCAACTTTGTTCTGCTAAAGACAATGCAAGAAAACATGTTTAAAAGTGAGATTACAAATTGAAACGTTAAAGATAACACTGTAAATTTGGTGTATTTGTCATAACAAATTCTTTTAAGATACATAGCTGACATGGCTAATGTAGTTTGAAAATTGTTGGTTCATATGCAATAGTAACGTTTCATACTTTGCTTGTTTACATATAAGTAATTGCTTCAGAGAAAGGTAAAATGTTGTGTTGTGCTATTGCATGTAAAGACCACAAGAGGGAGCTACATATAGAATGGAATGCTGTGAAATTACGTGCAGTGAGTAAGCAAGAGAGAAAAAGAGAACTGAAGTTGAACCTCGTGTGATGCCTGCTTATTTGAACACTTTCATGCTGCAATACCACAAAGGCAAGGCAAGTTTATTTGTAGAGCACAATTCATACACAAGGCAATTCAAAGTGCTTCCCAGTTGCATAAAATTACAAGAAACTAAATAAAATCAATCATTAAAACATCAACATAAAAATTAATCAATTACAGTAAAAGGCAAGAGTGCAGATAAAATACTTTCAGTTTTTATCTGCTCAGGTAAAAAGAGCTGTTTTCAGCCTGGATTTGAACATTGTCAGAGTTGAGGCCTGTCTCACATCCTCATGAAGACTGTTCCAGATTTTAGCTGCATGAAACTGAAATGCAGCTTCACCGTGTTTATTATTGACTCTGGGAACCACCAGGAGACCCCTCCCTGAAGTTCTCATATATATATATATATATATATATATATATATATATATATATATACACATACACGTGAGTCTTCCTGTTGACTTCAGGAATAACTAGGAGCCCCCTGCCGGAGGAGCGAAGGGGCCGTGAAGGTTAATAAGGTACAAGCAGTTCTGAAAGATGATCATTATCATGACAAGTGCAGGCTTGAAAATAAAATATGGTATTTTGTGGGCATTTTGCACCTAATTTAACATTTGATATTACAAGTCCTACAGTATGATCGCCCCAAATCTGATGTGTAAATGAGAGACTGATGCACAAATGACTCTGCTGCTGCTCCACTTTTGCACACTCTACATGTTTTGCACAAGAGCAAACGCTTGGTAAATGACCCCCATAATTTTACAATAAAACAAGTCACATTTACAGCAGTAAAAAACATAATACTTAAATATAAACTTTTTTTTTTAGCAAGTACACATCTGTGACCTTGGCAAAAGAGAATTACTGTATACATGATTTATCCTTTTAAAAGATTTGTCAATGAACATATTTTATGGTACGTCTCACTTAGCTCACAGATAACATTAACATTTGCTTATTAATGCTTCCCTTCACATATTGTTCAGAGTGGCTCGTTGTAAACCACCATTTCGTAGCCCCGCTGTGTGTGATTAACTTTGCTCCACTGAGAAGTGGGACTCCGTTCTGTTAGACACAAGGGGAAGAAAATTACTTGTCAGAAAACGTCATCAAAGTGTAAATGAGCAGATCTTACATGTCTTGGTGTTTATGGATCATGTGATTGTTGTACTCCAACACGGGAGGGATTATCTCTTCATCTTCGGGAACCTACAATTACAGATTAAACTTCAGCCTATTTGTAATAGACAAGTGCTCCATCTAGTGGCCAAAACAGATGCTTACCTCCCAGTAAACTTCGTCATCGAAGCAGTTGTCATCAGCTGCATCTCCCCAAATCGGCAGCTTCAGGATAAGCCCTTAAGACAAAAAAAAACCTTATGATTAACATCTTTTCTTAAATAACTTCCTTTATCGGAGTCAATCTAGTGATACGTATAGTTCCAAGAAGCAAAACAATGGAAATATTCCTTTTACCTTATCAAAACTGAAAATACCCATCTTTTACTCATGCTTGTACAGTTCTGTGTGACACTTCGTATCAAGCGTTATGATCGAACAAAATGCAAAGCAAAAACATACCGACAAGAGCTCCTCCAACCAGCCCAAAGACGATGGACACGCATGTGCCCGCAGCCTGGAACCCGCCCTGCGTTCCTACTCCTCTGTTCGCAAACTCGCCCACAAAGTCAAAGGTATTGATCAATCTGGTCGGGAACAAATGCAATGTAAAGACACCACTTTGTCCAGATAAATGTGTCTATCCCAGTCTTAACATAAAGTCTAATGAGATCTTAAATCATGTTACTTTATTTTCGCAAATGAGGAGATTATGCTGTGAGGCTGTATTGTAACAGTAGTGTCTTACCCCTCTTGTCCATAGACACTTTCAGTCGCAGCAGCTGCCACAATAGCCCCTACGAACCCGCCAAGCATGCCCGGTAAAGCGTGTAAGTTGTGCACTCCACAAGTGTCTTGGATCTTGAGATACTTTTCTAAGAAAGGCTGAAACAAGGACAAAAATAAAATTATTCTAAATCAGGGGTAGGTAAGTTTGTTCTAATCTTTGTGCAAGTCAAAAGACGAGGGGCCTAAGCTCTGTTATGTACAAAAAGTAGTGTTGTTGTTCCCCACAAAGACTAAATGGATTTGATCGAAAAGCTAAAGTAAATGTAACGATAGTTCAATTCTATTCAATTTCTTAATAATTGTGTGATATTTTTTCCGGTTATAGTAAAGTAATTAATCATTGTAGTCTAAAGTGTCAATAGTTTGTAAAATTGCTGTATCTCCACTGATGTGAAAATTAGGTATTTATCTGGTACCATGAGTTATTTGCGTTTCAAAGGCTGCGAATTGCAAAAGGTTTTGATCTGTCTTACTGTGATGAACAGGTAGCCGAACACAGAGATGATGCCGCAGAGGAAGCCCACGATCAGAGAGCCGTACGGAGTGATCATGAACTCCGCTGCAGTTCCCATGGCGACACCACCCGCCAGCGTGGCATTCTGGATGTGCACCTGTCAAAAAACAAACAAAAAAACTAAATGTTGTCATGCATGTAACGCAAGCTGTTTCACCGCAAGTTGTTTTCATCGATTTGTATCAAAAAAAAAAGAAAAAGAAAAAAGATCTCACCATGTCTAGCTTGCCTTTCTTCTGTGACAGGCTTGAGATGGCGACAGTGGTGAGCACACACGAGGCCAGGGCGAGGTACGTGTTTATGGCCGCCCTGTGCTGCCCGTCGCCGTGATCCGCGATGGCCGAGTTGAAACTGGGCCAGAACATCCACAAGAACAGAGTACCTGAGAGAGATTTCAAACATTACATATGCGTTAAAGTATCCAAACAGAGGGTAACAAAGTACACAGGAACACAATTACACAACTCAGATGTTTTCGGTCTATTGACTATTTTCTGCTGTGTTTGAAGTGCCTTGTCTAAAAGCTAATCCAGTGTCATCGGCTCAGAGTTAGAGACTGATGGTGTAAAATGAAAATGATCTGTCAAAAAGTGAGTTGTACCCACAATTTAAACACTTTTTGAAGCCATGTCTTGCACTGCACATGTGATAGAGCAATCAGAGATCAAACCGACAAGCCCTCACTGATCTACAGAAGAATATATAAAAGCTCCCACAAATCTTTAAAATGAAAGGTTAACAATATACTAAACACATACGCCGAAACATACATTTTATATTGATCGATTTCAACCAGATTTGATTTTTTTCATAATAAAGTTAGGGCTGGGCGATATGGCCTAAAAGCTATATCATGATATGAAAAAATAGATATCACGATAACGATATATTTGACGATATAATTGACAATGGACGAATTACTTCAAAATCCCAGCCTCACGCCTATTGGGAAGATTCATTCAGTGATATTTTATTCTTTTTTTTTTTTTTTTACAGCATAATTGTCTCGCAAATATGATCTACTCAAGCAGTTTACATCCTTCATTTCATTTTACTTTTTCAGCACGTGTCCCCGTGTTCTACACTCACCGTTTATGCTGCTCTGATGGAGCAGAGCGTAACATAAATTGTGTCCACAATGATATAAAAAATTAAAACGATATCAAAACATTATATCATGATAACGATATGCGATACGATATGGCCCAGCCCTAAAGTAAATACATGTATGAACATAGAAAAAAAACAAAGGCTTTCCTCCTGTTTCATTTACAACACAAACATCTTACATTGTCACATTCAAACTCCAAAACTAGGTTATGTTTCTTCCAAAGAAATGGCTGTAAACCTGACGATTATTGAGATGGCCCAGCCCTACAATGTAGCATAGCAAGAACTCACCAATCATTGCAAACAGATCAGAGTGGTAGACGGAGCCAATGAGTTGCTTGCTTTGGTGTAAATTGGGTCGATACAGGATCCAAGAGATGGCCAGGCCATAGTAACCTCCAAAGCAATGGATGATCATGGAGCCGCCAGCATCACGGCACTGAAGACACATGCGTTTGATTAACATAGCATTGCAAGTGGGACATTTAGAAGCAAAATATCAACTTACGTGAAGAAGATTTAGGATGATGTATTCTTCCACAGCAAACAGAGTAACGCCGAATAAAGTCACCACCAAACACTGGACAGGGCTGACTTTACCCAGGAGAGCACCATAGGCGATCAGAGAGCCGGCACAGCAGAAGTCTGCGTTAATCAAACTGAAAACAAACAAAAAAGTCAAACAAAGCAACACAAAAAAACTAAAGAGAAAGCTCGAGTTACAGGGTGCTTTGTGGCGGGGTGCAGTTTGCGATGAGAAGAAGCCGTTCTGATTGATGTGGACAAACAGGAATGGCAAGTTTTTAGGGTTGGACAGTTGAGACCAAGAGATCAGGCTGGATAATGTGGTGAGAAGGAATCACATCAATGTAATCTCTTCCACTAATCTGCCGCAGGTTGAAATTGATATGTTTTGGTTTCGTCATGATCAGTACTGGCACTTATTTTTGTCCTCTTAAAGCACTGGTCATGATTCAAAACCTCCTAACGCCTACCTGATCAAAGCACATTTTCTCCAGGTTGTCACTATCCAAAATGAGACAAAAACATGACAATAAAGCAACAAAAAAGCTATGGAAAAGTGGCAAAAAAGTGATTAAAGAGCAACATAAAAGTGATTAAAAATAATAATTAAGTTATGACAACACAACGCACAGAAAAATATCTGTTTAGATAAATGTTGATGGTCTTAGCGTTTAAATGAGACGTTGCACTGGCCTAAAGAAACTTCTAGATTTAGGTAAGGCCGAACCGGAGAGAATGCACTCAGTTACGGTGGGGTTAAGAGGTTAAATGAGTCACTCACCTCTCAACTCCGATGGAGATTTTGCCAGTGGTGAGGTCCAGGGAGTGGAACCAGCCCTGCATGAGGAGAGCCCACTGCAGGCCGAAGGACGCGATCAGGAAGTTGAAGCCCACTCCTCCAAAACTGTAGCGTTTGAGGAAGGTCATGAGGAAGCCAAAACCAACAAAGATCATGACGTGGACATCTTGAAAGCCTGGGAAAATACAAGAGAAGAGCTGCGTTGGGAAAATGTTTAGGCCAGCAGTAAGTTACACGGCAACAAACACAATCACAAGGAATAGAGAGCCATTACTATTGTCAATATTGACTAACGCATTATTAACAGTGTTGGGAACGTTACTTTAAAAAAGTAATTAGTTATAGTTACTCACTACTTGTTCCAAAAAAGTAACTGAGTTAGTAACTGAATTACTCTATAATGAAAGTAACTCATTACCAGTGAAAGTAACTATTTGCGTTACTGTTAAAAAAAAAAGTTGCTAAATATCAATGTTATTTTTTGTGCAGTTTTCACAAATCAATTGAATGAGTAGAACAGACAGGTGTTTGTATATAACTTTTGATATTTATTGCACGTCGACAAACAGCAAGATGTTTATACTGCACATCAAGTATTATCTTTGTAAGAAAAGTAAACAGTGGATGGCGTGCTATCATCTGTGGTGGAGGTACTGGTGTTTTTGGCCACTAACTTTGTAGACGTTGTGAGATGCTTCATTACATTTGAGTTACTTATAACGGATGTCGAAAGAGTTTTTTACCCCAGGACATAATGTACACATTACATGTACGTTCTTGCCTTTGCTCGCAATAAACTTGAAGTAGTGCTTATATCGCCACCTTGAAAATGCCAAGTTTTCCTCAGATTTATCCTTCTCCTCCTGACTCGCCATCTCTGCTGCTCCATCGACTCTCGGTTTAGCTGTTATGTAGAACACTGCACCGACTCATGCTCATTGATATTTATATTCATAATAAAGCCCACAATTAGGCCCATTCAAAATTGTTATTTATGTTTTAAATATTCTTTATCTGCTCTCAAAAGTAAAACTTCTTAATAAGCCTTTAGTTTTATCATCCTCGAGCTCAGCTGTGATTGACAACCGTCTCCATGGAGACTCACGGGGAAAGGGGCGGAGTTACCTGCACGCTCAGCGTGAGAGAAGGTGAGCGAAGCAGACCGGGGGAAACTTTGTTTTAGTGAAGAAAACTCCATCGCGCACAACGAAAACACAATGCGTGGCCTTTATAAAGAAGCAGAGCTCTCTAGAAAGTCGCTGGCTGGTTCCGCTGGTGTCATTTTCGAAAAGAGTCGCTACGGAGCGTCTGAAACGCCCCTAAATGGCAGCACGGCGCTCGTCAGGCGGACATGCAACCATGGATCTATTATAATAAGCAGCGACGGACACGATTTTACGATTTATCAATTTTCCACATCGTCTGTTTTTAAAAGCATGAATTAATTGAATTAATTCGATTTATCGCCCAGCCCTAGTTCACGCCTTTTGTCAGTGTTCCATTTGTAATGTAGTGCTGTCACTTGGGACAAGCTAAGGGGATTTTGATTTAAAGGTTTTAACTTAACAGTTTAAAGGTGTTAACCAGAACTTTTCCAAGGAGAATTTAGATTGTAGCAAATTAGTTTTAAGCCTAAACTTAGCTTAGGTTTAAGGCTATTTTAGATCTTTTTTGTTGTCCAATTGTAAAAGTTAATTAATTCGTTTATTAAATATGTCTTTTTAAATGTTTGTGTATGTGTGTGTATATATATATGTGTATATATGTGTATGGGGATATGATGCATATTGTTTTAAATGTTGTAATCTGTCTGTAAAGCACTTTGTGATACCTTTCGGTATGAAAAGTAAAATTGGATTGATTGATTGATCTATTTTTACTGACGCACGTGTACTTACTGGGGTATCTGAAGTAGAAGTCGTTTTCAATGTCGCTCGTGATGTTGTGTGTCTTCTTGTGCGTGATCCAGTGCGTGTCCGACTCCTCATCATAGCGGATGAAAACTCCAAACAGGATGATCATTGCTATCTGCCAGACGAAGCACACGGCGGGGAGGCTGATCCGCACATTGGTGTTCTTCTGCTGGCCCAAATAGGTCCAGCAGTTGCCCATGTTGAAGCCTTTGTCGCTGCACAGTCTCTGCTCAGGAGGATGATCGCTCAGGCACGTCTTGACTGCAGTCTCACCTCACTGAATTTTTAAGGGCCTCCGGAGAAGGCGTGTCGCTGGGGCCTGGCACGCTCACTTGCTGGCAATATCACGTGAAGACATGTATAATAACCATGTATTTCTTCTTAAGCCACTCATGATGATGACATCATTTCCAGAAGGCCAGACAGGACGATGCGATACAGCAGAGCCGAGACGTTGAATTTATTTGGCAGTTTTCATAAAACCTAAATGGCCAACTACGTGCTGTGCCAAACTGAAACAAAAATAGTCAACTGTTTACTCCAAATCCTTTGTTTAAATGTTTTGATCAAGTAGTAGCATGTTGCATGGTAATTTCGGCATAGCCTACTACTTTCCTTTTTTTGTTGCATTATTAACCTTTTACCCAAATCGAAAGCTTCTTGAAAGAAGCGTAAAAATAGCGACAAACATGAAAGGAAAACAAGACTGAAAACTTGTTCTACAGCGCTCAAGTTGGTGGTGAAAAAAAAAACAATATGGCATCCAACTACAGTAGGCCTATCCTTCAAAAGTGTGGAAAAAATGTTTATGAAATTGTGTATGTTTTCGCATTTCTTTATTTTAACTCTGTTTACATTGTGATTCTCATTGAAGACATTAAATTATGACTGAACACGTGGAATTGTGTAGGAAAACAAAAAGGGTCGAAATAACTCAAAATATGTTTTTCATTTCAAATTCTTCAAAATTGCCATCCTTTATTCTTGCCATTTTCTCAATGAGCTTCATAAAGTCGTCAATGGTTTTCCACAGTCCTGTGACGGGAAAAACATTTTTTTATTTTTTTTATTTTATTGTGTTTCTTATAGTGATTGTACAAATGTTATGTTTCTCACAATATGTTGTAGTGTGAACTTGGGGCCCATGACAGTACACGCAAAATGTGCAGTTTTTACAATATTTCATTTAGTTTTGAGTTTTATACTTAAAAAAAAAAAACATTTCTGGTGACTACATTGTGAACAACCATTGAGAAAAAGTCAAAAGTGTGCAAAGCAGTAATGAAAGCAAAACGCTGCTTATTTTTAATAATTGTATGTCAACTTTTGTAATTCCATATGTGTTTGACGGTTACTGCACTTAATTTCAACAAATCTTGCAACAAATCTTGGCTGGATATGTACTGTATGCTCAGCAACACAAAATTCAGAAGTTTTTTTCCCACTTAGAGTGCATTTTATAATGTGTTTAATTAACCAAAATGATGTGTATTTTCTTTTCAAACTCAGTAATGCCTCCACAAACATGTCCAATTAATAATCCTATGGCTAAAACACAACCTTTTTTGTTTCTGGCAAAATTTGTCTTTGTTACATGTGCAATATAGAGCTAATGACCAAAATATCTACAATATATGTGTATACTGTAGAAAGCTGACCTCCACCTCAGTATTAATCTGGACTCTGTTATAATGTCAGGACTATCGGCCTCTATTTCATTTCGATATTATACATCTTTATACTGTATTATTTGGAAACAAGTCCTTAAAGACAAACATAATTCAACAACATTTTTTATCAGATCTGTTTTTTTTTATTTGTATTGTTTCTCATTTTCACAAAGGTGGAAAAGTTCAGTTTCAAAATGTGAGCAGTATGTCTAAGAGTGGTCTACTCTGATAATGTCATTGATCAAATCTTTTAGTGCATCACGTGTTACTTATGTATGTTTTCATCACGATAGCAGTAGAACAAATACCACACAAGGATTTGTCATTGCTGCATGAGGCGTCAGTGACAGAGAAGATTCCAGATAATATCACACTTTTCTAATAAAAGTCACTTTCTTTAAGTCATTGTGTAATGCACTTTTATTACAATTTGATTCTTTCACATAATTATTTAAAATGCATCATCAGGCACTGTTATGCACTATTATTATTATTCAGATTTTTAGTTTTTCATGTTAAGAACTTGAGGAAAGAGTGTTTGACAGTTCAGGACAATAAGTTCAGGTGGAGGGCAGGTGCCAATACAACTCTATGGGAGATACATTTCCAAAAAGGAAATGTCCAAATGTTTTCCCTGATCATTATTCGATAGTGATTGGATTCATGAACCTGACATTATTCTTATGGCTGAAGGTCCTTTCTACTGGCCAACGTCACGCACGTGTTTTTGAATATTGTCACCACTTTTGGACACTTTTATGAGGGAAGATGAGGGAGATGGCTTTGAACTTTGTGACTGGAATTACAGAGAAAGTAGCAATAAACTAAGCCTAGAAATCTGCATTTTGTCAGTTACCATAGTTACTGCCGAGGCATTTTCAGCTGCCCCCCACCTCAATGTTAAACTGTAGGCTCTGTACAATGTTGTGATGACATATGAACGCAACCTTTTATCTGCATGGACATCATTTCAAACCATGTCATCTTGTCCTTGCCACGCCAAAGAAGCAGCAATTAACTAATTGTCATTTAAGGATTTTGTCATTAGTATAGGTTGCATTTGTTGTCAAAGGTCTATCACCGGAAGCCGTGTCTGCGTTCATTGGTGTATGAATGAGAGCGTGAATGGGTGACTGGTTCCTTGCTGTAAAGCGCTTTGGACCTAATGAAGGTAGGAAAGCGCTATATAAGTTGAGACCATTTACTTTTACACGTGCATCAGTAGCTTTGGGGTGATATGCAGTGACTTTGAGTCAAGAACAGTATATCTTTTTTAAATAGCTCAAGTGAAATCTCCAAAAGTATTCAGTCATAAATCTGTTACATAAGAGACATTATAACAATCCATCATTTTGTTTTCTAATGAGTAGATCTCAAAATGACAAGGATAATTGCATCAGTGAAATGTTACACTATTAGAAGACTCTTGACTAAGATGTTGAAATATTCAGGTTAGGCATGTGACATTGGGAACATTGTGACAAGTGCAGATCACTATCGATTTTGTGGTATCTGAACTATGTCCGAGTCACATGGTGCGGTTTGCAGTTTGTACGCCTGCGGTCGTCCTCCGTTTAGGATTTATGTCTCGGTTAATATAATAGCTATTGCCGTTTTAGATGAAAGAAGAAACGCGTCGGAGGTTCAGCCTTTCAACAGCAGTGACAGACTTTACTTTGTCTAGATAATTAGTGGAAGCCTGCTCACTTTCAAAATTGTGGGTTTGTCCTTCACACAGCTCATAGGATATGAGAATTAAATTATCATAATCACGCCAATCGTTATGTCTGTGTAGGTTCTTAAGACGGCTTCTAACGATTGATACTTGCCTAAACATTTAAATCTGTCGCATTGATAATACAAAGTGTCAGTCAAAAGCTCTTCTCTTTGACTTGATCTCCTGTTGTAGCCGCCTTGATAGGTGACTAAACTAGTAAGAATTTCCTCATGTGAAGGTAACATAATGTCAAAGAGATGCCACTGAGATACTGTGGCAGCTATGTAGTCTCCGTTTTGCACTGTGGAGATGTAATTGTCAGATAGAGCAGAAGTTTAAGACATGGTCAACCAAGATATATGCAAATATACAATACTATGTGGGGAATGAGGATGTGCCCTTGAGCATGAAAACGTTTGTTGCAGGGCAGATGTTCTGGGAAAACTAAACGTATGCAGGTTTAACTAAAACAACATCTCATTTTAGATCAGTGAAAAACACAATAGACACTGATAAAGTCGACTCTGGGGTTTGATTCAATCTCTTCATCATAGACAAATGTGTTTAAGATTTTCAGTCCACAACTTGGAATAAAAAAACTTTAATTTCTCCACAGTACATTTTAAACAAAATGCAAATGTAACATATTAAGTTTCATGTGTTACACTTTTAAACATATTATGTTAAGTAAATGTCTATTTCAACTGTATCTAATATTCTGTATTTATTATTACAAGCATTAGCTAGGGCTGTGCAAATAAAAATGTAGCCATATTTGTTTTTAAAATGAAAAAAACAAAAAACAGTGTTTGTTTTGTGAGTCTGGAGTCCGGTCCGACCGGTTAAAGAGTCACAAACTCCTCCTGCAACAGGAGATACACTCATCACTGTCAACACGCTCCTTTGCAACTAAAATGATATTTGCTTAAGCAAAGAATAGGAGTTGAATTAATGTACAAATGTTCAACTTCAAACATTAAATCTAAGATTAGTCAAATTAAATTCATATAATTCATTCATACAATCAACTCTAATCCTGGTCTCATGAAAATAGTCACAGTATGTGAGGAGATTATTGCACCAAATCACACATAAATTCAAACAATGGAAAAACATTATGATCTTCTGAAGTAGACTTAAACGGTCTGTGTTGTTACCTTGGAGTCACATAAAACAAACAGGAGCATACTTATGAAGAGATGCTAATGATAATCACCAGCAGTCACTGAACACGTCTAACTGGTTCAGTCATAATGTTGTACATAAAGCATTTGCAATCAATACCTGTCTATAGTATGGAAACATGAGAGGATGTGTTCAGACTTTTCATTTGTTGGTGTTTTCACGTTAAGGAAAATGACACACGCGCCCCCAAAGTGGATAAGACTATTGATTGTGTGAAGCCTCTTCTAATTAGGATGACTGAACGCCCCAACAATTATAGCTTCCTGCTTTATGACACTGACTGATTATCCACCAAGAATTATTACAGTTGATAATTACTCCAATTACTCACTCTTTCTACTGATCCTCCCTGGTTGGCCTTTTGATTTTGCAACTTGAGTAACTGGAGATGTAACGTTTATTTTACACACGTGCGGAGAGTCGACACACAGAAATCCATGGTCAGCTCTGCCGGGCAAAGCTTCTGATGGAATGGACCCAGCCAGCGCTTTGACTTCCAATGTTTCCGTCTCGTCTCCTTCACCAGAACCCAGTCGCCTATGGGGCGCCAAATGTAACATGCCTTATTTCGTGGACAGAATGACTTTTGTGTCACGAAATACATATATTCATTACGAAATCACGTTACATCGTAACGCCGTTTGTCCACGGGATACACACATTGGTTTGCATTGTGTCCACGAAACACTGAAGAGAGCGCATCGTTTCGTGGACCAAATTGACTGGTGGCCTTTTCCTTTCGTGGACATAAGGCTGAACACTATTCACTGTCGTACACGAAATAAACTTTCGTCATAAAAGTATTGTGATGTGATACAGAAGGCATTCCGTCCACGGAATAGTAACTTCATAACTTACGAAATGCATTCCGTGACACGTGCTTTCATTCCGTGCACGAAATGCATAATGGTATACATTTCGTGAGTCAGCAGTTTACGAAATGAATTATGTGACACGATAATGTCATTCCGTGGACGAAATGCATTATAGAATCACGAAATCAGTTTTGTGACCTACAACAATACATTTCGTGAGTCAGCAGTTTACGAAATGAATTATGTGACATTTCGTAAACATTTCGTAAACATAACATAACTGTTGACTCACTGTTTCGTGAGTCAAAAGTTTATTATGTAAACTGTTGACTCACGAAATGTATTGTTGTAGGTCACAAAACTGATTTCGTGATTCTATAATGCATTTCGTCCACGTAATGACATTATCGTGTCACATAATTCATTTCGTAAACTGCTGACTCACGAAATGTATACCATTATGCATTTCGTGCACGGAATGAAAGCACGTGTCACTGAATGCATTTCGTAAGTTATGAAGTTACTATTGCGTGGACGGAATGCCTTCTGTATCACATCACAATACTTTTATGACGAAAGTTTATTTCGTGTACGACAGTGAATAGTGTTCAGCCTTATGTCCACGAAAGCAAAAGGCCACCAGTCAATTTGGTCCACGAAACGATGCGCTCTCTTCAGTGTTTCGTGGACACAATGCAAACCAATGTGTGTATCCCGTGGACAAACGGCGTTACGATGTAACGTGATTTCGTAATGAATATATGTATTTCGTGACACAAAAGTCATTCTGTCCACGAAATAAGGCATGTTACATTTGGCGCCCCATAGTCGCCCGGCTTGATCTCGTGCAGAGCCGCCTGCGCCGCCTGTGGCAGAAATAGAGAACAGAAGTGCATTCATTTCTTTACAGTAGGACAGCATGTCGTCATCAGACAAAGAGGTACTTGGCAGATCTCTGGGTCCCGCTCCCAAGTTGGGCGGTCTGGCAAAGAGGGATTTCATATGGGCAATGTTTACGTATATCAATGGCCAGAAATTGGCCTACTTTTGCTACAAAGTGACTGTCATTGTCACTAGACAATTTATCCAGGACACCTCATCGTGACACAATTCCTGTGAGCAGAGCTTTCACCACCGCATTGATCGTGGAGTGTTCGCATGCAAATACTTCAGTCCATTTGGACCAGAGATCCACCAGAACCATGCCAAGGTTTCTTACCTTGGCATGCTGTGATGGGGCGGGGGATGGGCAGCCTGTGGAATAATTTGGGACTTACCCGGGTTCTGTGCTAAACAGATGGCGCACGTTTGGCAGAACCTCTGTGCAAATGCTGTAAACCCCTTCGTGTACCAATTTTGTGTAATTTAAGTTACACGTCCCTCCTTCTCAGGCATGGTCTCGGCCATGTGCTAAAGGCGCAAAGTCCCCGTCCAGGTGGGAATCGAACCTGGGACCTTCTAGCTGTGAAGCACAAGCGCTAACCGCTGTACTACCGTGCCGCGTGATCGTCTTTCACCCATCCATTCCCGTGACCCACCCAAGGGGATTCAGAGGAGATTTGCATTATAGAATATTTTCATTCTTTGTTTAATTCAGTTGAGATCAGCTCTGGCCTGCCAATTAAAAAAAAAAAAAAAACTCTAATCATGTTGAATTTAGGCATTCATTTTGGCATCTGTCCATCACATTATGAAACAGATTTCTGTTGGGATCAAATTGTAACCCTTCACAGCTTTTTTGTTAGAGTTTCTTTCTTTCCTGTTGTTTTTTCATGCAAACCTGGTGGAGAGTCAAAAGGCACCAAAACACAAGATTCAAACCAGCGTGTAACTCTTTAGTTTACACCATCCATCCAAGCCCCTGTGGCAATGTGAGGTGCACCGGTGGACCTGATGGTCAGAATCACCTGGCTGGAGGATTAACCTATTGTACATGTTTTTGGTTGATTGATTTGGAGAAAAACATGCAAACTTCACACAGAAAGGCCCGCACAGTCCAGAAAGCAAGCCCGGAACCTTCGTGTTGTGAGGCGATAGTGCTAACCGCTGAGCAACTGTGCCACTGAGTGGAGTTGAATATAGAGACCAAAACAATTTGACTGAAAATTCCTGTCCTCCCCTTTTTGACATTTTTTTTATGCATTAATTCATTTAACCCTTAATAACACCTCTAAAAAAAGTTATGTTAAGGGAGCTTCGACACAAAAATGTGCTTGTAAATTTAGAGAGCTATAACTCCATAAAGGAACAATATGGTTTCAAACTTTTATTTTGAATGTCTGACTCTTTTCATACACATGAAAACAATATTACTTTTTAAATATTTTAACCCTTTAAATGCCAACTGTCTGACCCAAAGTTACTATGGCCAATGGTCCAAAAACACAAACAAATAATTTGTTGTGGCTCAAAGTCGTGTTGTGGCGTTTGCATTTGTTATGACCCTTCTCGGCCATCGTAGAAATTAGTTAAAGCTTGTGTCTAAAAATCTCAAAGGACATCGACTTATTCAGAGCATCTGCTTGTCAATATTAAGGCTAATTTTACACTAGTAAAAATGCCAATTGGAGTTTAGTATTTCCATTTTCTCAATATTAACGTAATGCTTGAAACTGGGTGAACGATGCAGTTCGCATGTAGGATAATAGGGTGCTTTATTCTGGAACAAGTCTAAATTGCTTAGACTGTCAGATAAATCATATTTATATGCAAGTGTACGAGCCGTATTTGAGTCAGTGCAACTAAATGTAACACTAGCAACAGGTGAGCAGTGATGTGATCACATGACCACACCTGTCCCCGCCACATAAATAAAACAAGAGGTCGCAGTAGTACAACTAATGAAAAGGTTAGTCTTTTTACATTTTTATTATCATTGTGAAACAGGTTCTTCTGAAGACTTCAGACTGAAGTCCTGATCATTCAGTGCAATCAGTATATTTAGATCATGATTATTAATACATTTGGGACCTCCGATTACCTTAGCAGTAATATCACGCGTTCTTTGATGGTATTGGAAAATGAAAAGGTGAAAAAATGCCTCTGCACTGTAAATTGTCATATTGCCCTTAATTCAATTCAATATATAATCTTGATTCAAATTGGCTGCAGTTTTCCTAAACTATTGTTATAATGTGTATTTATTAATTGAAAACCTCTCAATTACAAAAAACTAAAGAAATCACATCTACAGTTTCAATTAAATCTGAAATGTTAATTGACTTGACTTTTTTTGTCCCAAGTGTGTAATTATGGGCGTGAACTGTTTGAAATAGCTACGTCATTACGTTTGCGTGTCTGTTGCGAGGTGCATTGTGGGTACAGTTTTTTTCGCGCCCATGAACAATTCAAATCGACTTCTCTACATTGTGAACCTGCACTTTGAGGAAATTCATCTTTTCTGTAAGTTTTTACGATTTACTAACTTGTTAACACTAGTATAATGATTGGTAGTACAGCTTTGTTTGAAATAAGTTAACCCCCTAACACGCTTGTGTTGAAACGTGTTTCTGTCTACCTCATTTAAATCGGGTAACGTATTTATTTATTTTTTGGCATCAAGTTGTCTTGGTGTTTTTATCCGGAATGCTATGCTCATACATGATATTTCAGTTATTCACCGTCAAGGTTTGGTAAAACGACTCAAATATTATTCCTCTGACACCGCGCTCCTCTGCCCCGGGCCGCAAAGGTGCTGTTTCAATGGGGGCTGTGGGGAGTGAACAGGAGTCACAGCCGCGGTGTTTACATCTGTACGCCCTGATGTGGCTTTTGCTTCGTCTATTATTTCCTACCAATACGCGCTTCCAGACTGTTCTCCCAGAGAAGCCCCCATGTTTGACTCTGATGTTCGCTTTTTGCTGGGCTCCTCCGCGGCTGCAGCAGCGGGGCAGAGCGGCCCGCGTGCACGAGGAGGAGCGCGAGGAGCGCGTTGGAGGAGCCACTCGCAAAGAGAGGACAGAGGACAGGTGCAGATCATGGTGCAGAAGTAGAGGACAGTTTAGCGGTGTGTCTACTTACCCGAGTTCGCTCGAATAGCCTCACTGTCAAAGAGTAGCTTGCTTTTAGCCTAGAGCTAACGTAAAGCTAACAGCTACAGCTGATCATGTTACCCGCAGCAGCATCACTGTGTTTTATTTAGGCCTGTCTGTAATAACTGCCCATACGCAGTTATATAGTCATAATGGTTGATTAGAATAAGTTATGATATATTCAGAAGTGCAGCACATTTAAAACCACAGGCTCATGATAAGTGATCAAATGCTGGGGAAATGGATTCTATCAGAAAATTGTGAACTTGTCTTCCTTCACAGTTGTTTGCTTCCTTGGCAGTAAAATAATGTAATTTATAACATGACATAATGAGGGTGACTGTTGCAGTCACAAAATTGGAGTAGAACAATGCTAAAAATCTAATGTATGTTTGTTTGCATATTGTCCCCGTAGAGAAATTTAACCCATCCTTTGTTACTGGAACGACCTGTAAGGAGCGGTGAACAGCGGCAGTGCCTACACAGACACGGGGAGAACATGCAAACTCCACACAGAAAGGCCCCGTCCAGGTGGGAATCAAACCCGGGACCTTCTAGCTGTGAAGCACAAGCGCTAACCGCTGTGCTACCGTGCCGCAAAATGTGAAATACATTGGTGAGAATAAAACCTAATATACTTAAATGCAATTCAACATGTAAACAACTAAAATGTATTTTGATAAATTTTTTGTTTTTGTTTTTCTCCCTTCATCAGATTGAATTTGAATTTTCTGGTGTACCATCAGCTAACCTGAACTTGACCAGTACCTGGACCACTTCCTTGAGCTCTTGAAGGCAAAGCGTAGCTGGACTCGGACAGGCTCACAGGACGGCTGGATGTAAGTTGACATTATTTTTTTGTTTTTGTTTTTACAGTTATTTTTTATACCTTTATGTTAATTATATATATTTTTTTACTTTAAAGTTTAATTCCTTTTTGGGGGGGAGAGGTTCATTGATTTACTATATGAATTGGTACAATGGCAGTCCTAATTTCCAGCTGTCACTTGGGGACTAATTACAGGGTTTTTAAAAAGCATTGAATTGGATTCAAACGGGCATTAAATGTCACTGTACTGGAAGATTAGGACGTTGTTCATAACCTTTTACTGTAAGTTTATTGAATTGAAATAGAATTTATAGTATTAAAATGGCAATTCAGGAATTGATACATTAACCCTCACGTTTAAAACCTCTGAAAAATAACTCCAGATGCACAGAAATGCAAAATGGGGAAGAATGCAGAGCTTAATGGATGGAGCTCCACATGAGCTGCATCCATCGCTAGAAGCATGGGGAAGCTAGCAAGGTGTGCTGCATGGTAAGACTGCAACAGAATGTCATTGGTAACTTTTTTTTTTTTTTTTTTTTTTTGGTGGACTCCATCGATAAGAAAAGAACGATTCTTCTCCTTGGCCTCCCACACTCCTAAGAATATTGTGTTTCCTTCGCAAAGACTGTTGAGGTAAGACCTCATTTATCACTCTTCCTACATTTTGCGTTGCATATTGAAATTTAACGATGGAGTCCCAGCAGTTCCACCCACTTCCAGTCCAGTTGCCCGGACGTAAAATATCCCATTTTCAGCATCAATTTTTCAAAAAATTCAAATATTTGGGTGGTCAGTTAATAAGCGTTTGCTCAAGCGCAAGGCGAGTACCATGTGCAAAAGTGCATCAGCAGCAGACTCCTTAGTGCATTTTTTTACTTATTCTTACTTATTCTTACTTTTATTTACACTCCAGATTTGGGGCATTAATACTGTTATTCAGGCAACATCAAATGGTAAATTAAGTACAACATGTCTACAAAATAGCATATTTTATTTTTGAGCTTGCACCTGCTATTAACACCTGCCTTGATAAATGACTCCCTAAGAGTTTAAAAGCATGGCTAATCGGCTATGTGCTAACTCATGGACATAAAACACACAAGGGTAACCTCTTAACCCCCACCATAAACTAATCTTTTTTCCTTGCATTGTCACTTTCTTAACATGTTTTTGTCACTAATTTTTTGTCACTTTTCTGTTTCTCTTTGGTATATTTTGTCTGCTGTTTTTCCATTTGCTTCTCTTGCTTCAACTTTATACCAATATCTATAAGGCATGGCTTAAAGTTTTCCGGCACCGTGCCGGAAATCCGGCGTGAGTAAAAAAAAAAGAAAGAAAAAAAACTTTTTTTTTTTTAATATATAAATAAATTATGATTCCCGTCATTTAAAAAAGGTTCAAGTGTGTTCTACCAATTGTATGAAAGGATTGCGTGTGTAAAGCGCAACAAAACACAGCAAATCTGGAGTAGACTAGCGCAGGTCTTTTGGCCAAGGTTGTGTTGTGAGCGCGCTCGTGATCGGTGCACGCGCGGTGTTTGAGTCAGCCAGCGCTACAGCGAGCACGAAAACTACACGAAACAAGTTTTCCAACGGAATGGAGCGCAACTTTTTGAAAACTGTAGTAGACGAGGGAGTTAAAAATAAATGGCGCTGGTCGTGGATGTAGGAAAAGGGCCGAGATGATAAACCTTTTGGCAGCTGGTGCAGAAAATTGAGAGAAGCTGGTGCTAGCTTCTGCGTACTGTGCGTACTTGTAGCTAATCTATGCTACAAGTGGCAAGAAAGTTTTTCGTCGTCATTTTGCAGCTGTCCGTTCTCTACCTCACACAACTACGCTACCAGGAGCCACTAGTGATGGGGCGGTCGCGAACGAGTCGGTACAAAGAGCCGACTCTTTAAGTGAACGATGAGAGCCACAAGTGAGCCATTTATTTTTTATTTTTAAAGATTGCATGTTTGTCAAGCTCTACATGCACTGCTCTCTGCTACATTAGAGACGAATACAGAAGGGCAAAGACTAAAAGAAAAAGAGAGTAAGAGAACTAAACTAAAATGTGTTCGGGGAGAGAGGCAGAGGGATACTGTAGATAAAACATCTGCAGCTGCTGCCCGTCCACAAGGAACCAACCTGCTGTTTACATAAAATCTAGATCTCTACAAACTTAAACTAATCCATACATGTAGTCGGTAAATCTCTAGCTTTTAGCCACTCCTTATTTGAGAAAGATCCGCCTCATATTTTCGGTTTTATGGTGAGATAAAGTTACGCTGGGTTTGTGGAGTGAAAAATAAACAATGCGATCACGCGCGGAGCGGCGATACACGTCGGAGTGGCGGCCTTTTCCTAATATGTATGAGCGCATTGCAAACGCAACTAAAGCAGAAGTACAACAGGAGTCCAGGTTAAAGTTTGGACCAGTGATGTCTGAAGTCTGTATTCCTCTCCTCAGCGCGAGGCTCGAGCAGCTACAGACTTAGCAGGACCAGGAGCAGAGCTGACACAGGCAGCAGAGGGACTGGGGAGAAGCTTTGGGAGAAACACTAAGGATTTTGACTGTGAATTAAAAAAAAGTGTACATAGATGTACCAGCCTTAAAAGTGCGTGTGTTGCTATAATAAACAATGCCTCCACCACCTGGAAAAGTCAACTTTGATTCCTGAAGACAAAACAACACCACTATACGCCAATATCACTTCATTATAGCAATGGAAAAGAAATATTATTCTGTTCTTTTTAATTTCTTTCTTAATTATAGTTGTTTTGTGCAGGGAGTAGTTGAAAAGCTCAGTTAACAAGCCATGAATCAAAACCTCTCCTAAATTTAAGCTGTATTATGTAAAACAAAGAAGAGCCATTTGGGAGCCAAAAGAGCTCTTTTTGGTGAACCGGTCCAAATGATCCGGTTCACCAAAAAGAGCTGAAAATCCCATCACTAGGAGCGAACACTACCAGTGAGACCCCTACTTCAATGACTGACCGCGTCTGATGTCTAGTTTGGATGTTTAATCAGTTTACACATTTAAAAAATGTTAGTAATAACATCAATAATAATGAAAAAAATAAAATAGTATATTCACTTTATCACACAAATCCAAACTAGGGGTACTTGCAGAAAGGTCTTGGCAAGGTGAGGCTTTACATTTAAGTAACAATTCAATAGTCAGATGATGTATTTATTGCCAACAACTGATGTTTATAATAAACATCAGTTGTTGGCATTAAATAGATATAAATTATATGTATGAGCGTATAAAGGCGCTTATAAAAAACGCTTATTAGTGATCATTCTATGATTCATAGAAGTTCAGGCTCAGGAATTTTTTCAACTTTAACCCATGATAAGGCTACTCTTTGAATTTGAAAAACCTACTAACTAATCCACAAAAATACTGTTTTACCAGGTTTGAAATGGGCTATTTCTACATTTATCTTTTTTATCTAAAAAATACTTTGTTTTGCAGGCCACTGATGATGAGCAGAACTTCTGCAAAGGCGTGCGAGTCGGCGGAGTGATGGTAAAAGGATTTTGTCTCCTTGAGGAAGCCGATGCACTGACTGATCTGAAGGACATTCCATCAAGTGTTGCAATGCTGCTGGGTCTGCTCTACAGTTTGAACATTGACTCTGAAGGACCTAAAGCCGGACGTTGGTGGTGCGCAGCGCTCCGTTGTTCAAGGTATAAGGACAAACTACTGCGCGAGAAGATGTAAAACTGTTTTTCACCATCTGTATTCCTGCAAAACCATGTCGGCATAGTAGTTGTTAATAGGGTTGGGCAATATGGACCAAAAGTCATATAACGATATATTTAGGTTGAATATCGATATACGATGTGTATCCCGATATTTTTTCCGCAAAGTGGGAGCTGTGAAATGTTAAGTCAAAGCCAAATACGAGTAGTTTAATTGAAAACATAAACACTGTATAACAAAGCTCCGTATGGTGCACATTTAAATGAAATAACAAATCTTAAATAAAAGCCTATAAAATAAGTATTGTATTAAACTTAAATTAAATTAAATTTGAATTATATCGATATATGCAATATGTTCTAATTCCATATCATTTAAAAAATATCGATATATCGCCCAGCCCTAGTTGACCCATTAGTTAATTTCATTTTGCTCATTAAGAGTCTGCATTAAGAAGTATTGTGTGTGCGTGTAGGTTTATCTGTACATGTTCAGTGTTGCACTCTTCTGAAAGAATTCAAAGCCACTTTTGGACTTTTATCAAGCTCCACAACTTTCAATGAATATAATGTGCATGATTCCATTATTGAGATACTGTATGTTACTGTACTTTGATAGAAGTATATAGCACTCAGTCCTTTATACAGTACTCATTGCAATGAAAACATATCAAAATACTGTATATCACAAGTTATGGTACAGCTTTTATTTGTTTGGCAAAAGTACAATAAATACTTGTTAAAGTTTATATTTTCTGAGGGTTCATTTTCCCATTTAAGAGTGTCAGGTTACTTTAATGTGGGGAAATTGTCTCAATTAGAAAGTATAACTTGGAGGTGGTTAAGAAAAAATACATTGCAAAGTTGTCTCAATTAATGCATACAATTTCACTCGATATAAGGAGGATGGTTAAGACAAAACAACTGTATGAGTTTAAACGGCTGCTCCACGCAATTATATCAATTAATAAAAATACATTGAGTTGAGTAAGATTTCCAGTTTAAGACAAATGTCTTGAGCAATTGTATTAATCTAAAAATATAAATCCTTTAAACTGAGCGCTGTAGTCAAGCTTGATTAAGTTTATCATTTTAGGATAGTTACTGCTGTGAGTGTAGTGAATTACGAATTTCAAATTGAGTATACTGCACACTTGTAATGTGTTTAACGTAAAATATATTGGCAGCCCTTGGAACGTTTTTTTTAATTTGAAACAATGAGTTACAATTTACAGTGTGTATAGTGTCACGAATGACGTGCACAATAGCGCCACCACCTGGATCCCTAAAGGATACACACCACTGGAAAAGTGTGTATAATTTGAACATAGAATATATTGTAAAATTGGCTGTGTGTTCAAGGTCCGTGCACCTGCTGGCCAATTGATTTCATTTATTTACTCCAGGACCACTTCCAAGGGTTCCCCGACAAGGTTTCCTGTACACCTTTGTATCAGAACTTCACAGCAGAGTTTAATATCCTCATATACTCACTTATTTCCACTTGTTGCTCTTTCAACCACTTTGTGTCGGCGCTTGGCCTTACAGTCAGAGGACGTGGCATTTTTCGACCTGTGAGAACCTCATCCATGGGCCTACTGTCACTCAGCAATGTCCCAGCCGGGCCAAGCCCAGAGTCAGACTGAAGGCAGAGCACATCTGCCGCGTGGATCAGGTTGAAATGAGAAGTTCGCTGCCAGGAGAAAATCAATCTACAGCAGACAGCCATAAAGTTATTGTAAAGAACAAGAGCCGAGATTTCACGACTAGATTTTGTTATGTCATGTGTTATATGAACTGAGATGAAATAACAATATACATACATTGAATTATTAACCACATACCAATAAAATTGCAAATTTAAAGATTTAATTACATGAATTAGCTCTATTAGACTGCAATTATTTAGGTAATATATTGTTCTCTGAAACTAACCAATAATATTCTGTAGGGAAGACCTCTACTCAAAAACACTTGTGTGTTATGCTTCTGAAATAATGTAATAAATGGCAAATCTCACCCCAACACAATACTTCACTTACAAAACTTTGAAATTGCAATATATTGGTTTGTCGATGAAGTCCTATTAATCTTTTTATACGCCCAGACTAAAAATGAGTTAAAAACTTTCAAGTTCATTTTCAAGAGCCGGTGTCATATGAGGGAAATCAGTCACAAACGTTTCCATTTGTATGAGCACCACAGAACAGGCGCGAGCCGCCCACGTCAGTTTACATGTCTCAGGAGGTTTCTTGTTGTGCGGAGTGTTTGGGAAGAAGGTGCAGTGCAGTGTTAGCTTCTCCTGGTTATGCAACATTTCTTTTGTGTTGGTATGAATAGATCTGCGGGGCTTAAGCAGAAGATTTTAAGTAGGTTTAAAAACAAGTTTCACACACTTGGGAGAAAGAGTAAACAAAGAAGAGGCACAAGTAAGAAATGGGAAGGCTTCCACCAAATGGTAATTTCTTTTGTATTACAAAAGGTATTTATTCCAAGGATAAGTTAAAATACATCTGCTATTTAAATGTCACACATTACAAACAGATTACAAACAGATAAGAATATTCATTATGGTCAAATAAATAGGCAGCAATGTAGTTTGTGCTGGATAAACAATGGTCCTAAAGGCATCATGAAGGTGTCTGTGGGGCAACCTATGAAGAAATCGGTAATATACTGTAACATTAGGTCAGAGTACACCATTGTAATACTAAAAACATTGCTCTATCATTTTAAATAATTTTGTTATAAATGGATGTCAGTTCAGCTCGAAGTTTCTTAAAAGAAGGCCTTTTTTGTGGTTCATATTCCCAGCAGTTATTCATAATTGCAGAGATTTCTGCAGGGCAGCTGGATGGAGGAGGCATGCGGTACCCTGGAAAACAACGGACAGTTTATAAACATTTTTTTTTTAACCGTTAGGGAAGATGTAGCCTGGTCTCACCAGACCCTCGTACTCATTTCGTACAGAGGGTCTGGAACTTTACAATTGAGCTCCGTTTTCAGGTGGAAGCAATGAACTCCTTTGAAGCGATTGGATCTGTTTTCAAACTATAACCAGTAAATCCGGTGCAAATGCGTAACGTCACCTACAACACCCGCCTCCCGCTCGCTGAATGGTAGGTTGGAATTAAACCGATGAAACGCAGCCACTGAGAGCAGACCCAGACGTACATGTAGGGAAAAGATCATTGACCGGAGTTTACGGATGGCAAAGGCCAGGCTAGGGAAGATGCACCTCACCAATCAGGCGAAACTTTATCAATTCATTTTTATTATACTGCCCTGTATAACAGATTGCCACGTGCATCCTCATTGCGCACACACAACTGTAGGTGGAAAAGTCAAACTTGCCCCTTTAATCTGCTCAATATCGGTGCAAGTTATTACAGTCTGAGTCCACCCTGCCATAAAGTTGATGCACTTTGGATTTATTCATAAAATTAATAAAACATGTGATGAAGCCAAAACACTCAAATTAATAAATATGTTCCTCCAAAATGTGGGTTAACCTCTTTTCTCCATTTCAGCTTTACCCAAGTCTAAAAGCTCACAGACTAGGTTAGAGTAACACCTCATTTGAAAGCTAAGACCTACAAAACCATCTAAATGGCTCTTGTTCCGTGTGTTGTTGTCACTTTTTGCGCCCATCGCTTTTTTGTCCTTTATTTATTAGTATTTTTTTCAAATTGTCACTCTTTCCAATTTCAGTGGTTGTTGCTCTTTGTTGCATTCCTTGTTTTCATCTCATTTGTGTCACTGCTTTGACATTTTTTCCAAGAAGCTTTTAGATTCCGGTAAACTGAACTGGAGAAAATGTGCTCGATTCAGGAGGGGGGTAAGAGGTTGAATAATTGTCTTCAATAAAATACTCAATTTTTTTTTAAGCACCAAGTACCCCCTACAAAGAGCTTGAGTGCTCCCAAGTCAACGTTTTTTTGTTGAAAATGATGTAATCTCTGATCAGTCTCAATCAAAATTACAAGCGCCATGTTACCTCTTTCCACCTGGTCTCTTGTCTGATGGTTGGTAAAAGTCGCATAAGGGACCATGCCCAATGAGAAGGTTTCCCAGAGTAACACGCCAAAGCTCCACACATCGCTCTCTGTTGTATAACGACCTGTATCGACCAGCAGGGGGCAGCACAGCCAAAGGACAGAGCAGTTAGTTTACTCTGTTAGTAAAGGTTTGCCAGTGAGTGGAGGAGTGGAGGTTTGCCAGTGAAGCCGCGATGACTGACCAAAGTTAAGTGCTTCGGGAGCAGTCCATTTTACGGGGATCTGCTTCAGTCCGCCCTCTGCAGAATACACGCCGTCCTCCTGCTGCCGGGACATCCCAAAGTCACTGATCTTCACAACATGCTTCTCTCCAACTAAGCAGTTGCGAGCTGCCAGATCCCTTGGAAAATGCGAGACAGCGTTAAGATATGGAGAGACACGCATAACCGAACAGAAGGAATAGCAAAGTGAGTGTGGTTAAAGAGCGTGGTGAAAAGGCGTGTGGCTTGTCGTGTCGCGTGTGCGGCAGTTTGACATGCCGCGTTAGGGCCACGGGCCTGTTCAGCTCTGGTCCCACCGGGCAGAGTGTGGCGTGTTCCCTTAATGAGCGTGTGTCACAGGCCTGTGTATCCTACGCTTCCCGACAAGGTCTACTGACGCTGCATGAAAGTGGCTCCAAGCATAACACACTGCATAAGCACTGGGGCATCATACTGGGGAGGTGCAGTACGGAGCCCAGAAATTAGTGGGATAAAAAAAAAAAAAAGTGTACTTATAGTGGAGGCATATTTCGGGAGGCTAATCTTTTCAGTATTATGCATTTCTTCATCTTTCACTCATTTTGTTAATGTTGGCCGAATCCTGTCCAGGCTACAACAAGCCTTAAGCACGATACACTCATGCATGTAAGCTACAATTATGTCGTTTTAAAATTGTATTTTTAGAGAAAGTAGTGGGGGACTGAAGCACTAACCACTCTGCTATAATGGACTCATATCATGCAATAAACTGTAGGCTAATTGAGCCGTGCTGAGAGAAAAAAATTCTGCTCTTTTGAACAGACAATAAAGTTATATTCTATAATAAAACATAATGAGAAAAGAATCCACATCTCACAAACTAATGTAGTCATTTTGCTGCTCCCAAATATAGATTACATATCATATCAGTATTATTTAAAACTGCATAAATCAATATGAAAATGCTGTGATACTATGGGGAATAAGCTGATAATTTGAAAGTAATTCTAGAGCAGATATAGTTCATGTTCACATGCATTTCTGAAAGTTGAGCCTTATATTTTTAGCAATGCTGCTCGAGTGGTTGCTCCGAGTGCTGGAAACGTAAATGTTATTTATTTTTTTGCGCCACTGGGTCCAAGGGTGCACATTGTTTCTACTTGTCTCTCCGTCTCTCCTTGAGTGCGCCTTGTTGACCGGCTCCAGTGTATTGTTTATTCAGTGAAGGATGATTATTGGTGGTCTAACCTGTGTATGCACTTCCTGCTCTCCAGATACTCCATCCCAGACGCTATGTTTTCTGTCATTTTGACCAACAGCATGGGCTTGAGGCCTAGACCCTCAGTACGCAAAAAGGTAAGAAAGTCACCCCCTGAGGAAAATAACATTACATACTGTACATGAACAACATATTGACTGGAACATGTTCAGATTAAATTAATTCTAACCATCTGTTCATGGTAAGAAAAGAGACTCACCTGAAACTAGCTCCATGATAATGTAAATGGGCTGTCTCTGCGTGCACACCCCGATCAGCTTTACAATGTTTGGATGGTCATACTGTTTTAGGATCCTAAAATACAGAGAATGTGACAAAAATATATGATTAAAGTGAAACACATATGATATAGATATACAGTGGGGCAAAAAAGTATTTGGTCAGTTCCCCATAGAGTTCCTATTGGATTTCGTAGATAGATATATTTTAAATTATAGTTAAGGCTTCATTATGTGTGTGTGAGCATGAGACAGATGTATAAGTAAGTGCTTTATTTGTCATTGTACAAGCGCACAACGAAATAGTGTTCAGGTGTTAGTCCTGAGCCGCTGCCACTGAGCCGTGCTACCATTGTGGGCCGACCTGACCCGGAGGTCGGGAAACCGTTGAACCTGGATGAAAACCTTGCTGGCTGCCTTCAGTTTGTCCCTGTTTCAGAGCGTGGTGTTCTGCACTGGTCAGCTCCACCTCCTCCTTCCTCTTCCTCCTGAGCAGCTCTTTCCGGTCCGTCTTTCACCATCTTCTGGGAAGAGCTTAGCAGGCATGTGTGGCTTTGAGTCTTGACTGGATACCTCCTTGTTTGTCCCTTTTTGTTTCCTGTAGCCCCTCTTGTGACACCTCCACTGTGCTACAGGTGTAGGGGGCTCTTGGTGCATCGTCAGTGTCTCAGAAGAAGAAATGTGTAGGTGTCAAATGGGTTTAGCTGATAAGCTAGCTTTTTGTTTGGTCCTGAAGCTGCTTTCTTCCGGACCATTATGGGCTCTTTTCAGTAAAAAAAAAAATCCACCGAACCTCACAAAAACACGGCAAAGATGTACAAAAGTATCCAGTAAAACAATGTGGAACACAAAAATCACAAATGCAGCTTGCAGAAAAAGGCAAAAAATGCAGCTGTACCAAGAGAGGGGGAGGTTTCTGCCAAGTTTTCATCTTGGCAGCAAAAAGATAAGTGTTTTGTCCAAAGCCATAATGTCAGTATGCTTTGACTGGTACCCCTACCAATGGAATCAGGTTGAAACTGTGGGTTTTAACTATAGACATATAGTTAAAACATACTGTAATTTGGACACTTTGTACTTAAAAATATATCCTATGAGGTGTAAAAGGTTGGAGAACCTCTGGCATACAGTTACTCACCTGGCCTCCATCAGAAACTTGTTTTTTTGCTCTGGAGCCAAACTGTCTTTACAGGATTTCACTGCTACAGGGGTGTTGTCCGCACGCAAATGTCCTCTATACACCTCCCCAAAGTTACCCTGTGTGAGAAATTATCATAGCATCATCATCATTTGGAGGAATAAAAGTACAGCAAAAGTGCATGCGTTTTCCCTCATGACCTTCTGTGAACGTAGGATTGAGTAAATGATGCAACTGTTAGTAAGCACCACATTTTCTGACTTGCACTAACTACAACCACCTAAAAATACACAGTGTCTTTCCCTGGTCCAGGGCTTAGAGTGAAAATGTATATAAAAACATGTACAATAGCTTCTCCTCTGTGGACTCCCCATTAAAAGAGACTCTGGAAGTGGGACTTTCCTGGCTCAAATCTTTATCAACAGTGCTTAATCTCTTTATACTAGTGGGTAGAGATAAAGATTGAAAAAAAAATTGAAATAGTGGATTTCCTTTCACGCAAATCTATTTAGTTTATTTTCCATGAAGACAATTCACAAGTTCCAACTAATGTTTGAAAATACGTTTACTCACGCGCCCAAGAAGTGGCCCCAGAATCAAGTCATCATGGTCTAAAACCCACTTGTCCTAATAAAAGACACACATTTAATACATGCATTTGACAGTGCATGAGGGAGTGTCTGGAGGTGCACCTTCATCACTGGTTTCTTGAGGACGATGTTGGATTTCTTGGTGATGTGTTGGCGAGTGGAGAAAAGATACTGGATGAGTTTGGGGATGCTTTGGAAACTGTCGCCGTCCAGACGATACATGTTCTGAAGACGCACAGTGAGAAGTTACACAAGATAAGCACTGACCCGCATCATGACCAGTGCAGTTTTATCACGGCAGACAGGACATTTAAATATAATGTATTATTATCATATTTTCCGCACAGCCTTATTCTTTGTGGAGTGCTGTTTTGCATTTCATTGAGAGCCTCCGGCAGTTTTACACAAATTAGGATTAAAAAAAAAAACTTGAAAATTGAAATATTTCTCATCTCAAAGGATTTAGTTTTTACCATGATCCATTGACCTATTCCACTGCAGTGTTATACAACAGCTTGTTTTTTTTAAAATATACAACTTCTATGTTTTGTGTTTCCTTTTCATGCATTTTATTTTCTGAGAACACGTCTGAGTTCTGGGAGCACAGTAGTTGTAAAATGAAGTATCTTTAGTGTTTAACAACATTGCCGGATGTGTTGCATTGCTTAAAAACAGATGATGCAAACAACAGCGTAAGCTTTTTCCAAACCGTTTTATCGTCTATCTCTCGGATATACTTACATCTGCGTCTTGAATGAGGAAATGCTTGCAGGATCCGTCCCACTGCGCAGACAGCACATAGCCAGGCTTTTCCCGGCTTTTCCGCACCAAAAAGTCCCCGTCGTTCTGCAGCAGTTCTTGGACCTCCAGTCTGGGGATGGCCCCGTGATACCAGTCCTGCTGCTCAACAGGACGGTCTCCATCTATTGTTTGGCTCGACACTGGAGGCACCTGGAAAATAGAAATCCACAGGCCAGTCACAATCATTTCTACATCAAGGCCACATTATTTGGAAAAATTGTAAAACATTTAACCTTTCACCATGTTTTTTCCCCGCAGCGAAACATTTCCAGTGAAATAAAAAGTAGTTTTAGTTGCGGCATTTGTTAATGGGTGAGATTTTGATCAGATTTGAGCTTGACACATACTGTTGCTGGACCTACTTGTGATTGGACAAATGGGTCAAATAAATCTTTATTATATTACATTTTTTTTTGATCTGATAAAACCCTTCAGACCAAAAATAACAGAGTGCGACAACAGCCTAGAGGATAAGGACGCAGCAAATATACATTGTTAGTTCGATTCCCAAGGCCAATTAACACCCTGGGGTATTATTGCCCAGGTCACTTCATACTCCCTTCAGGCCAGATTATACCCCTATTTTATCAGTAGTGGTGAGAATTAGTTCAATCTTTCTACATATTTAATTTATTACTGTGGCTCAGTCCTATTGCAAGCATGTTACATTGGCTTTATGAAGCAAAAAAAGTAATAATAAAACAACACAAAAAGCAACTATCCCAAAACCCCTTTCCTAATCCTAACCATTCCGGACTAGTGCTTACACCCGCGCGCTTCACTTCCTTTCACGCTATAATGCCCTGCCTTTCAAAGCCTATGGGCAAAAAGTTCTAAAGGAAAGAGATAATTTATTCCCACGGAGAAGCAGTGTATAAGGTGGTGGGGATAATATTATGCCTAGTCGCGTATTTCTAAAGACACGGTGCTCCCAGCACATATTAATGAGCGCACCCCTACAGGGTGATGCGTGTGTCGCTCTGCTGGTTGTGGTGATAAATGATTATCAGTGAGATGTTCGAGGTCAGACGGAAATACAGAAACAGTCTGACACAGGTGACCTAATGCCCGCACGCATCATGACAGAGTGTGAGTGAGAGAGACGTGCAGAGAATGGGCTTGAAATGAACAGGCGCTAACAGGTTTACGCAACATTTAGGAAGTGGAAGAGTGAGTCTGTGTGAAAGCAAAACTTCTTCTTGCTTCAAAGCTGTGGCAACTGATATACAGAGACTGAATAAATAACATAATGTTAAAGAAAATGAATACATCTTAGCAGTTCCAATGAGCGACATTCCTGTTCTGAGTAGATTTAGATTGCAATTTTAATCCAAACAAAGTTAATGCTTTAAATATTTTTAATCTGACGACAAAAGCTCTTAAGCAACTACTTCCGAGTTAAATGGGTAAAGTAATTTCAGATATTGTGTGTGCGTGTGTATTGAAAAATCCCTTGTACATTTAGTGCACAACCGAAGCCAGATTAATTGTTTTGCCAAAATAAGCAGGGAAAGCTAAAAACGAATGATCAGAATGCATCTGTTTTGAGTCTGACAGAAACTCATGAAAGAAGTACTTACCTTAGTTTTAAACAGGCCACTCAGGTTACTTATGATTCCATCCATCCCAGTGAACGAACCTTGTTTCACTTCCTGCATCATAATAATAATACATTATATATATATGACAATATATGACACAATAACAAATGTTTCACTGCACTAATACAAGTGAGACACATTGCCTTCTAGGGGGGGGGCATTTACTAAGCATTTGCTCATGTGCAAATAGCGTAGCACGTACAAAAGAGTCATTTGTGTTTTTTTTCACTCATGCAGCATTCTCTCATTTACATGTGTGATTTGGAGCCCTAATTCTGTAAAAAATGCGATTTCAAATGTCAAATTAGGGGTAGCACACCCACAAAAAGTGACTGATTCTATCCTTTTGCAAATGTTTTATGATTTATCTTGTAATTACAGTGCAAATTCACATGAAACAAAAACGGACGAGAAGTTAAATGCCTTCTCCTTCAGCACAAATGAACAAAGAACAGGTTGTGCACTTGGGCATCGCTCAACCACACAGGCAGGATTGTGGGACAGCTGAAAAGACTCGCTGAGTTTTATTTGGTAGGTTCACAGACCCAATAACAAACAATCATAAGGGAAAGCAAGTCAGATTCCTTAAAAAAAAGAAAAAACGGTACCAGCTCTCCATCTGACCCATCCTGTATATACACACACTGGAACATCATGTCTTTGAATTGAGAGAAAAAGACGTACATTGTTTGTGTTGGAGCAGTCCGACACAGTGTCCAAATCTAGCTCTAAAGCCGGTGGTGGGTCCTGGGTTCCCAGCTGGTCCAGTTTCTCTTTGAGCAGCAGCCTCTTAACCTCCAGTTTGGCCCGGACTCCCTGAGACAAAAACACCTGCTGCCGGCTCTCCTCCAGGGCATGGCTTTTACTGAACTGGTAGACCCTGTGCAGATGGGCATCAGCCTTCACAAATATGTCAAATATTTCATACCGAAAAGCACAAGATTATGACATTGAGAAAGTTCAAAGGAAACTGTTTAGGCATTGTAGACCATTCCCCCACAGCAGGTCCCCACTGTTACCGCATTATTGCATAAGACACTGTCTGACTTTGTTGCTCTCTTCATATCAGCATTCTGTTCATGAAGCTACAAATCAATAAATACAAAAGTTCATGAACTTTTGAAAGGATCCATGTGGATTTTTCAGAAAGGGCACATAAACAGACTAGTTTCTTGCTCTTTTTGTGAGCTACAGCCGTCCAACAGATGCACTAACGTCCCCAGTGTCACAAAGCCATGATCATCATTAAATAATCCTTTGTTTTATTGCACCATATGGACTATGGGTATTAAGAATTTGCACTCTGACAAGTTTTAAACCTATGACTCTTTCAAATGACTTATTCTTACTCATTCTTGCTCAAGAGTAATTATGAGGCGGCTCCATATCTGACAATATCTCTGTTGTAATTTATAACCCAGTGCTGTCTCCTGAATATTCACAACTTAACATTGTGCAAAGTGACCCTCTGCACTCAGTTCTGTCGAATTGTAGCCTTTTATGATTATGTTTCTAAGGACCAGCCTTCAGTCAGGTTTTTCACTTTTTCTTTACCTTTTTTTTTCTTTTTGAATGACAGGTAAATCACAATAACTGTGTTTGATGAGCTCTCATCCAGCCTTGTAAACATCACAACTTGAATCTTTATTTTTCAAATACCTGTGTTTCTTTTTCTATACAACTGAGAGCTTACACATAGAAATCGCTTGGTCATAGTTCCATCTATGGCCCTTTGTCAAATCGTGTAATGCTCAATGTAAAGTGTGTTTCATTATTTGCTGACCTCTGACCTCTCTTAAGACCGTCTCTTTCTGAGCGCAACTCCTGCTCCAGCTGCTCCACCATTGACTGCTTAGACCCCAGAGTGCGAGCCACGTCCAGCAGCTCCTCCTCCACGGCTGTTAGTCTGAAGTCGGCAAAGGCAAAGACGTAAGCACCGATCACAGGGAGGAAAAAGAAGAAAAACCTGTATCATGCTCTATTGACTTTTTAGAGCTCTGTTATAACGTTGTCTCCTCTTAAAGGAGTTTTTAGGCTCTTTGACTCATCTCCACTTTGCCAGTAAGAGATGAGTTCAGGCATTTTTCGTGCTCAGAAATGGGAGCTTAATGAACCTCAACAGTCCTTGAAATCTGCACTGGTTCCAGAATTTAAATTGAAATAATTCCCCCCATTGCCTTTTCCAAAAAAACAAATAATACAAGTTAAAAGGCGCAATGTAGGCTAATCAGCTATGGGAAATACTGACCAACGTGTGATTATTTCTAATGGAAGGTTTTTAATAAAGTCTATAAAGTTTAAATTTTTCAAATAAAATGGTGTATTTTGTTACCATGGGTTACCGCGTGGTTTATTAGCTTCCCACTCTCTTTTGGGTTTGTTTTAAATCTATAGGAAATTTACTTCCGGACCCAGAGCGAGGCTGGAGATACATTATTTTAAGTCAAAATGATATGTGCCAGAAAGCATTTTAAAAACATGATAAAAGTAGAACATGAGATATTTTTGCTTGCTCTGACTTGTGTTGGATGTTCTCAAGAGTGAGGTCGTTAAGCTTGATCTCCGGGGAGCCGAGGCACTCATTCTCCTCCAAGATGTTCAAATCAAATTCGCCACAAGCTGGGTCTTCCACCATGGACCTGCCCATGGGCCCAGAGGTTACATGATGTATAAGGAGAGCACTGTTAGGCCCTAATAGGAGGCTGTGCAGTACCTGTTCTGCTGGATGAAGCTATCGTACTCGCTGAGAGGATCGATGGCACTGAGGGCTGAAGACATCTCCTTGTGGATACGCACCACGTCATGATGCAGCAGAGTGGATATGTCAAAGTACTCCTGGAGGATCTCCTTTCTGCATCAGAGGACGCGGATCCCGCACAAATTAAACAGGAGAAAAGCAGACGGGCAAAAGCTGAACCTCAAGGTCAAATACTACAGAAAAGCATAGTCATTCAGCCTCTCACTCTTTCATTTATGTTAGATACTCTCCCATGCCCTGTGCACACTGTTGTTGTGTCCCTGAGCAGGTTACAGGAGAGGCATGAGGCATAAAACCTGCCAAATCACAGTAAAACAACATAAAACATCCAAAAACCAAAGTAAAAAAAACAGTTGTGCAGGAGTTGTTTATCTTAAGAGTTCATTAGGTCTTCTAGTAATGATGATAATTTGTTCTTATAGCCAGACCTGTGTGTTACAAACATATTTTGTATACTCTCAGGAAGCGACTTTTGTGAGGCTTTGAACATGATAATGGATTTGTGTGTTCACGGTATCGAGCTAAATGGATTATTCTTATTGCCTTTTTTTGAACTTTAAACAATGGGTCAAGATTACTTTTATACGCATTTCTCCAGATCTCTACACAATATGTTAGATGGGGAAGTATAAGTGAACAGTATATAGTATATAGAGCTTTATAGTCAATTATATATTTAGATTTATTCATTAGGGCTGAAATCTTTGCAACTTTAGTTTTAATTTTTATGATGTGAGGTTTCCACCTGATTTTATGGTCGAGTGTTACACCAAGAAATGTTTGTTCATAGACTCTTTCAATAGTTTCGTTGCCAATTTTAATTGGTAATTGTACATTCATTACACGATTTCCAAAAAAACATTGTTTTGGTTTTCGTAATGTTTAGAGACATTTAGAGAATTTGTTTACGCAGAACCAATCTTTCAATTTACATTTGCTGTAAATCTGCACCTGAGAGTATGATTGTTGTATCATCTGCAAAAATGACCAGTTAAAGCTTCTTTGAAACCAAGTACAAATCATTGATATTATGTGACCAGTCACAGGACTAATAAAAATAGTTTAAGTCCCAGCACTGATCCCTGGGGGACACCACACACTAGGGTATCACATATGGATCTGCATTGCCCCATTTGAACATACTGTTTACGGTTTGTTAAGTAGGATTCAATCCAATTGAAAGCAATATAGGCCCAGGACACGCTGGTGGGACTATGTCTCCGAGTTGGCCTGGTGTCGCCTCGGGGTCCCCCCAGAACAGCTGGAGGAGGTGTGCGTGGATCGGGAAGTCTGGGCATCTCTGCTGAGACTGCTGCCCCCGCGACCCGGCCCCGGATAAAGCGGAAGAAAATGGATGGATGGATGGATGGATGAAAGCAAAACCTCTTATCCCATATTTATAAATATTAACCTATACTCACTTTACAAACTGTCAAACTTATAGTCACCTTTCTACTGTCCACATATCCACATACTTGATGATATGACACATTTAGAGAGGAAGCTGATGAAGGATTACGTTACCACATAAGGGAAGTCGAATGAATCATCTAGTTTAAATGATATGCATTTTCTACTTCAAGCACAGAAATGGAACCAATTTCCTGGAATATCAGTGAATAATAAGGCTCATCAGACATGGACTTTAAATGCTATTGTTGTGTCTTACAGTATGAGCACCATCTCCTGCTGCAGAGACTGCAACGTGTTGAGCAGAGCCGGCTGGATTTGGCTGTAGTGCTGCTGGTGATAAACCTGACCCGCTTTTACTGACAGTACATAGTCATTGTGGAGGTCGTAGAGTTTGACTGAAGCCTTCACGTAACGTTCTCTGGCCTTTTCCCGCTCTCTGTCTGAACACACAGACACACGGTTAACAAGAGAAATGTTGCGGTGCACCACAAATACACTGCTCACCTCGGTTGGCTTCCTGGTACTTTCTTTTTGCCTGAACTGCTTCTCTCGCTGCCTGTCTGTAGCTGTTCTTCAGCCTCTCCAGCTCCATTTGAGTTACCTGTAGCAGACACTCACTTTTAACTCACTAAAAGAAGAAAACTGCTGTAATTATATCCAGCCAGTGCACCCTTTTTTTGTGATTCATTTTGTATTATTCACATTTTATTTTACGTTACAAGGGCAGAGGAGAAAAGAAAATATCTTTGTATAAGAACCAAACATAGCACTGTTACAGGATCATACACAGAAAGGTAAAATACAAAACACTACAAAATGAGACAACAAATGAAAAACAATTACACAATTAATACAATACAACATATCAAGATTTTAAAAAAACCTTTTGAATGTTTGACAGCAGTGACCACCGATACGTGCCCTACCACTCCGTGTACAATAAAATATGAGGCACTCAATGAAAAAGTTTGGACATCCCTGGTTTTGACAATCAATAATAATCAATTTCATCATTTATTTATGTATTTTTTAGTTAAAGAAAGAACTAAGTGTAACGCACATACTCTCACTTTGTCTAAAGAGCTAAAATAAGGGCAGTAAACGTCACCTTTCAAATTACACATTCGGTAGGCCTATTTTAAACTCAATGCTTTTTGCACACTATAGATTTAATGCTAAACCGACGGATTAAAATAGCAGTGACTAAATATGTAAGTCTATAAAGAGTTTTAACGCTGTAACACATAATCACACTGAAAAGGGCTCAAATTTAGTATTTGTTATTGCACTCTTATTTAACAGCAGTTGATTATCATTAAAATGGACAGTATTTGTATTAGTATTTTATTTTAACAGTTTAAATGTACATAACAGAGTAAAGTATGAATGGATTTGACTAAACAAAGGGCCGCCACAGCATCCTCTTCATATGAGCCTTTGAAAATGAACCATCATTGAATCATTTGGGCAGCGATATAATTGAGTAATAAAAACAGTATGAGGCAAATGCTGCAGATTGCATTAAAAATAGATTTGCATTGGCCCTTTGCACACCATTGAGTCTCGTTTGGCTGACTACTGTCAATTTGCAAAGACACCACGGCTGTGCTCTTTCATCACATTTCAAATTACAGTGACTTTGTAAAAGAGGAAATGCAAAACTGTCATCTTACAGTAATACTTTCGGAGGGCCTCGATGTAATGGAGACCAAGTGAGGACGAGAGAAGTAACTTGGTAAATGTGTACACAAATGTTTGTTTTGAGCCACCAAGGTTTATCTTAATGTTAGTGGGAAGTTTAAGATGTTGAGGAGGAAAGACACGCACATCCGACGTACTGAACCAGCGTGCTGGATCCAAAAAGTACAATGGAAAAAGGAAAAAAGATCCGCACAACTGAAATACTCTCACCAGTTTATTTACTCACACCAGAGTAACGTTTCGGGTCTAGCCCTTCATCAGACAAGTTTAAGATGTTGACAGTTGGATAGGCAGTTTACATGGGATTTCCAGACCGCAGGCAGGGAAATGCCTTTTTAAAATGAAAGTGGAATCCCTGCTCAGAAAGTACATTACTATATTTGCTGTGGCTACCAAGGAAGTGTACGGTCAAAAGAGGAAGAACATTTTTACAGGCCTATATTTTGCTTTTATAATAATTAACAGGATGATACAGTGGCCTGAAAAAACATCTGAAGCTTTTGGAATTTTCTCACATTTCTGCCTAAATTGGTCACTAAATGTGGTCGGATCTTCATCAAAATCACAGGAATGATTAAACAGTGTTTGCCTGAACTAACACCACCCAAACATTTACATGTTATCATGTTTTTATTGACAATAACATATAAACATTCACAGGAGAGTGAACCCAGAAATCTTTAGAAATCTTCAGCAGTTTTGTAAAGAGGAATGGTCCAAGATTCAACCTGATCGTTGTGAGCGTCTAATCTGCAACAACAGAAAAGTGGTTACTGCTGCAAATGAAGAGTCAGCCAGCTATTTAAGACAGGGGTTCACTTATTTATTCCATGCATGTTGTGGATGCAAAATATCTTGATAAACTTGTGAATTCTTTTCTATTGATGATAGCACATTGTCCAGGCCCTGTGGCAACAAAACAGCCCCACACCATGATTTTCCCTGCTCCACAGCACTACTGGAAAAATATACTGTTGACTGTTGGACCCAAAATTGAATCAAGATATTTTGCATCCACAACATGCATGGAATAAATAAGTGAACCCCTGTATTAAATAGCTGGCTGACTCTTCACTTGCAGCAGTAATCGCTTTTCTGTTGTTAGACACTCACAACGATCAGGATGTATCTTGGACCATTCCTCGTTACAAAACTGCGGAAGATTTCTGGGTTCACTTACTTTTTCAACGCTCTCCTGTGAATGTTTACATGTTATTGCCAATAAAAACATGATAAATTGTAAATGTTTGGGTGGTATTAGTTCAGGCAGACACTGTTTAATCATTCCTGTGATTTTGATGAAGATCGGACCACATTTAGTGACCAATTTAGGCAGAAATGTGAGAAAATTCCAAAAGCTTCAGATACTTTTTCAGGCCACTGTGTGTTAAGTGTGTTCAGTTTGCCTATATCATGTGCGTCGCTGTGTTTCTTGATAAACTTTACAATCAAATCGGTTTGATTGTGAGTTACCTTGTTGAGCTCCTGTCTCAGGACGCTCCACTGGTCGGCATAGTTCTTGCGGAGCTGTTGTTTGTCCCTTATGAGCAGGGTCAGCTTGCTGATGGGGCCGTCCTGGAGGTCTTCAGAGCGCCTCTTCATGAGCTGACTCAGGCCCTCTGTCTGAGAGACGAGCACTCCCCAGGACTGCAACAACAGACACCATCCAACTTTTAAAGCAATTGTTTCTCTTCAGCTCGAACGCAGAGAAAGAGTTGATGAGCTGTGAAACATTAGGCATCAAAAATGGATTGCATTTCTTTGAAGTGAGCGCAGCGCATCAAAACACATTAAACCTTCTGATTAAATTTTAAAGCAATAATAGTGTTTTTGAAGTTGTCAAAGTGAAAACGTTGGGAGGTTTTTTTTTTTATTGCTGCCTAAACATGTAGGTCCGCGGTAGGTTGGCTACTTTAAAACCAGAGGTGGGTAGAATAGCCAAAATATTTACTCAATTAAGAGTAGCGTTACTCTGAAATGGTTTTACTGAGTACTGAGGCAGCGTATTTGATTCATGTTTCAAAATCCCATAAAACAAATAAAAAGGAATCAGGAAGAATTGGTAAACAAAACACAAAATACATCTATTTTACGCGTACAGATACTTCTTTTTAATATTACTCAAGTAGAAGTAAAAAGTACTGTATGAAAAAGTATATAGTTACTTCAAAACGTTAGACTGTAACTAATCTAAGTACATGTTTTTGCTAAAACATGGTTAACACGATTATATGTCGGATTTTGTTAACGATTGTACCCAGCTTTCTTTAGTTTGGCCATTTTTCTGATGTTTATAGTTTCATTTCCTTATTGGACACTGACGGGAAGTGACCTAGATTAAGGCACACAATTTAAACCTGTTGCCATGCCGACCAAGTCCTTAAGTCCTTCATTAAAATGGCTGCTTCACTGAAATAAAATGATAATTATGCAATTGATGAACTTGCAACTGATGTCGGTCTCAAAAGCATTAAAGCCTGTCATATGCACTTGTAGCCTACTTGAGTTTTTGCATCACTGCTTTGCACTTTTACTTGAGTAATACTTTTAGGCTATGTTACCCTTAAGTAAATATTTGGGCTTTTCTGCCTGCCTCTGGTCCCAAGTATTTATGTTTTTGAGGGTTATGACACTTGCTTAATTTGATTAACAGTGGCTCCTCACAAATTGCATCACATGTCTCCGGTTCATCACAGTTCTTTCCTGAGCATTGTGCATATTGACCAGGAAATAATGACGCGCTTGTGAAGATGCTCTCAGCCAATAACCTTATTTTTATCCATTAGAGAGAAGAAAAAAACTTTAAAAACAAGATATTCCAAACTATTTGATAACTCACACTCAAACTATGAAAACCTTTACTGGACTCTTATGGCAATCATTGGTGTAGAGTTTCTGACCTTATGCAGCTGGCTGATGTGGTCCACTGCGGACCCAGGCTGGGGTCTGTCCAGTCTCTCCACCTGGGCTGCCATGTGGTGCAGCTGAGCAGAGAAGTCCCTCTCACTCTTGGCTCTCTGTCCCATCCACTTCTTCATGACCTCCATCAGGTGCAGCTCAGAGTCCAGCAGCCGCAGTAAAGCCGCGTGAGCCTGAGGACAGCGCAGGTCCTCCCCAAAACCCATCCCTTCTCACACAATAGGCTACTCAGTAATTTGCTTCAAAAACAACAAACAAGGATGCAAGGTCCAGTCCCAATGTTTCAGCCGGCTGTAACTGTCAGGTTTTTTATGCGAGACCAAAACTCACTTCTCTGTGAAAAGAGCAGTGTCTCAAAGGCTACTTCCTCTTGTGTAGAACTGTGGTCTGTGTGTCACTGTGATGTTTTCCTATGTGAAAGTCACAGCCTTTCTTTATGTTGATAAGCTTTCTTCAAATTTTGAGATTCCAGGTTCAATACTGGGCCTCCAGGACTGGATTTACAGATGTGCACACAAAAAAGAGAGCATTATGCCCTCAGTTTTAGTTGCATCACAATGTACTTCAATGGTGAGAATGTTTTTCTCCCTTTTGCAACTCTGGTGGCCCCCTCAGAGTCACTGAACCCATTTACTGTCAGTATTTGCTCATAATGCATTTTAACTTTACCAACACCAGTTTTGTTATACATTACAGTGGCATGTGTAGTGTCGGCCCATGGTAAATTTAATTCAATATTAATATAGTATAGTTATATGGGTGCAATGTGAGAAATATAGGTTGACAATTGATTAATGGACTTGTTAGTCAATGTATTATTGCATAATTGACCAGCATCACTACACAGTGGATTTGTCATGTCCTATTTGGATTCCTAATAAGCGATTGCGTTGGTTCAGTGAGCCTGTCCATGTTCTGCCCCTTTATATAATTTAGGCTCTAAACAACACATGGCTCCAATTAAAGCTTAATCTTTATAGTATACATTTAGTTTTTATTTTGTGTACGGTAAATACTAGGGCTGAAACAACTAATCGATTAATCGACGACTAATCAATTATTGAAGTAGTCGACAACTATTTTAGTAATCGATTAATCGTTTTCTGGTTCACCCAGACTCAAATAGAGCAAAAATGACATGAAAATACTATTTTTGATGAAAACCGACTTTGTTTTTAAAGTTGGGGTCTGCAGTGTTTTGTACATTGAACATTTCATGAATATCTGTCCGTGTCCCATCCAATCAGAATTAGTGCCAAGAGCCTCCAACAAACATTTACTCTATGTTTACTCCATCAACACGTCCTCAAGCGGCGCCACTTTAGCTTTATGTGATAATTTTTTAAAATTTTCTACACCTTTAACCACCAAGCAATTAAGCGTAAAAATAATTGATAGATTAATCAATTACAAAATAATCATTAGTTGCAGCCCTAGTAAATACTAACATCTGCCCATCATTCACAAATACTGGTTTAGTGTATTGATTGTTGCCAACAGTTCTGTTCCCACTCAAAGCACAGACTGCACTTCACCCTTGCAACACTTCACTGCTGTGCAACTTCCTGTTGAGGGTTAATGATACCGTCAGAGCACGTTTGTGGCAGTAATTGTTTGAATATTCTTTATTCTGTTGTTGCCCTTTATTACTAATCTATTTAATGTTGTGGTACAAACACAATTCAAACTGGGTCCTTCAGTGCATTATCTGTGAGAGGAGGCATTTCATTTGTAACTTCTTTGGTAAACACAACTTGAACCACAGAGTCTCACTTCATTAGACGTGTTCATGAGTCGTGGAGCTGATGTTTGGCTGAATTACATTAGCTATACATCATCAAACTGATCAAGTTATTCAATGTATGTGCTCCCTCTGTCATTGTAACAAAACTAAATCAAAATCAGTCAAGTATAGGGATTTTATTATTGCATGCAGAGTGGCTCCTCAACTTTGTGTGGAGTTTCCATCCAGCCTTAAAAATGCACAAAACACTCCAGGTACTTCCGAGCAAGATCTGGAGATGGGTCCCTTGGGCAATCAAACACGCCTAAACGTGTTTGTTTTGATAAAACCTTTTAGAGAAGAGAAACACTCTGAAATTTGCATAGATCTTTATTTTAGTAGAATCTATAATTGACATCAATTAAATAAAAGAGGAAAACAAGAGCAAAAACCTTTAAATTACAAGAAAATCACACTGCACCATTCATAGTACAAAAATAGGCCTTATTTTAGAGTTTTGTCTCATGTAAGATAGTCATTCATGTACATTGTTTATAGGTCACAATCTGTAAGGTACTGTGTGCAGCCACAGGCCAGCAGGAGAACCCCGGAGTCGCCCAGGGCTGTGCTCAAGACGAACCTGCCCCACAAAGTGTTTCAATATATTGAAAATGTGCACACAAGCGTGCAGCGATCAGATTCAGCCCTTTAGTCGATGAAAATGGGATACATTCGCGCCCGGCTCCACTGCTGCTCAACAGGGTCTCTGCAGATCTCCATCAAGGCAGGAATGACAAATATCAACAAAATCAAAGAAATGCAATCTGTAAGGAGAAGCTCAAAGTGTCTCAACACTAACAGCAATAATGTGATTGTCTTTGGTTAAGCCAAAGATATTGCTCCATATTAAGTCACTACATCCTAAGGCAGGACTCAAGCAGCACCTTTCCCACGAAAGAGAAGTGCTGAAAAGGTTTTCACCACCATTTAAATACTTGGAGCTTTCTGGCACATTTATTTGAACCATTTTAGTGTTTCCTTTTAATAAAGCGCAGAACTAATGCTGCTTACTTTCAGAAAGCACAAAACCTTATACACCAGTTATTGCAACATCAAATTATAATAAATTATATGTGCTCACTATGAGGCATTACTCATGGCAGAACACCCAGTGTTTTTCATTCCTTCTTACTGGAAGAGATAATTGTTGACATTCCAAAGGAAAGAGGCATAATGCAGAGCACATTCTGCATCGCTTAGTCCAAACTAATCGCAAAAAGTTGGTCAAAGTCCCACGTTACAGGAGGTAAAAACCCAGCTCAAAACCGTACACAATTATTTATGAAAGCAATTTGAGGTGCCATTGGCCAACGTATCTGTTGTTTACTCCTCAAGCTGGATACGATTCTGTGGGTATTACATTTTTAAATAGCACTGCTTTAAACCAGGGCTAATCACAGACTTAATAGCAGCAGCACTAATGTCTCATCACACACTGCCCCCGGGACATCACCGCACTGTCACAAATAGTGTTTATTTCTAAAAAGCTAATTTTCTGTTTAACGCTTTGCAATTCCCCCAAATAAAAATAAAAAAATTACAAAAATCCCCCCATAATAAGCCAAACGCGCTCCACCTGCACAGGTCATCAGAGATTAATTAAGTTTCCTGGCTAGAAGCTGTGTTAGAAATTCACTACTCTCCTTTGGAAGAAGGAATTTGAAAGATACCTCACTTTATCTTTTAGTAAATAACCTCTGAACACACTTTGTAATTTAAATCAGATCTGCCTCTGCATATTAAAGAAATAATATGCATTAAAAGGCCTCCTTCCACAAGCAAGCATATAAAAATTCATGGGTCTGCGTAGCTGGGCTACTACAAAAAGCAAAGGGATTTGGTTGGTCTTGCTTTGACAGCGGTTTAGCATGATACCTCTAACAGAATAAGGAGGTGAAATGCAACGTTGGCAACCTGAAAAAGATGGTTGTAATTGCCCAAACGACTAATGAGATCCATTTTCTACAGCAGCCTTTAGTACATCATGAAAAGTATGGCCCCAATGACTGTTTAAATAACTGCATATGAAACTTTGCCGAACGATACGATGAGAGGTAGATAATAAGGATGAGCAGCTTCACTTTTGTATGCACATCACCATGACAACCTCTCTCAGCAAGCTCCACTGTTTCTTGAAGTGGAAAAAAAAATCTACACAAAAGAGGAGAAACCAGAGCTTTCTAAAAAGCTACATGGAATGAAATCCCGTGATGCATTTTTTAGACCCAAATTTGTTTTTGTTTTTTTAAATGACTCCATGTTTCAAAATGAATGAATAGTCAATGCAGATGCATTGAACATCTAATTAATTGGCAAGAGATGATCAGACATTTAAATTGAAGACTAGAGGTGTCGGGATGCTGATGAGGTGGCGCTTCACTGAGCTCATTTCTAAGCAGTAATAAATATTCCAGCACACACAGAGAATGCGATGGGAGAAAGCAGAACGGCTTGTGCCACCTCTAAATACAGGTGCACCTGAGAGACTGAAATTAAACATCCCTCCGCGGGACATCACGACAGGCCTGATTGAAGCTTATGTTGGAAGGACTTTGAATCCCAAATGGTTTTGGAAGCAAAGACTGCGTGACTCACAGCTTGTTCTGCTAGAGCTGAGACGGTTATTTCTACTGTTTGTACAATAGAAGAGCTAAATCCATTCCCATCATCACACCTAGAATAAAACAGATTAAAAAGTAACAGCGCCTTTCTCTGCACAAACACAATGTCTGACAAAAGGAGCAGAGGACAGAACGCTCTCAGACAGTCTGTCTCGGTTACTTGTGATTACTATCCATTACGTTTGCCAAAATGTGTATTTGCACACATTTCTAAAGCACTTAATGTGAATACAGGATTCACTCTAGAGAAATACTGCTTTCCAAACAGAAGTTTGGTGCTAAGATCTGTCAAACGCTATGTGATCTGAGATGAACTAAACTAAAAAGGGTTCGGTCTCACGCACATTCTGACACACAGCAATCTCGTCCGGCTACTGCACGGAGACTGGTGGAAATGGCAGAAAGAAATGAGCAGCAATCAATCATAATTTGTTTACAATAACAAAGAAAAGTCGAGCTGAAGGGGAAATGCACTGTGCACAGACAGAGGCTGTTAGTGATCAAGGGCCAGAGGACAGAGTGCCTTTAATAGAAAGTCGGCCGAGTGTGAAGAGAATGAGCCGGCCGCATTCACAGCTCAGAGACAGAGGAAACAAGTAGGCTGATGAAGTCCACTGAGACTGAGAGGACCGAGAAGGAGGGAGATCAAACCAAAACCAGAAAACACTGCGCCAAAGCCCAAACTTATCGGACACATGGAGGTGAAGGGTTTTAAAATATGAGAATTTAAAGAGCACTTTGTGTTTTGATGAAGGCAGTCCTCTCATTTTGGACGTCAAACTCTTCATTATCGGAGTCTGTGTTTGCACAATCGTCACCCCACACAGTCGGGATGCCCCGATACGAGACCACTCTGTTACCCCCGAGGCTGAAGTTTGCGCCGAGTCGAGAGCCGGCCTCCAAGGAGGGCAGTTTGATGTGGGCCCCAGAGCGGAGCTGCAGCAGCAAGAAGACCCCAGCAAAGGTGGCTATAATGGCCACACAGCTGAGCACTGCGATAGTGATGGGCAGTCGGGAGACCATCTCCCCCTCCAGGTGGCGCTCTCTCTCACCCCCCACCATGAAGCTTCCAGGGGTCTCTCTCAAGATCTGGTTCATGTGCAGGCAGGTGCCTGGGATTGTGTCCAAGGAAAAATGTGGGGGACAGGACGTGCACGCTGTTGGGCTGAGGCTACTGCAGGTCATACAGGGTGCTGGGCAGGGCTCACAGGCCCGGACGAACGCAGGCTCCACAAAGTTACCCACTGTGTAGTTCAGAGGCCGGGAGCCCACGGAGAAGCCTGGGGGACATTGTTCCACACAGCCCTGCTTATGGAGGTAGTAACCTGCATAACACTCTGAAACAAAGCACAAAGACAGTGCCCAACAATTAGTCTATAGCACAGATCACAGACAGATCACAGACAGAGAGCTGGACACTGAGCAGCTGGGCACAAACTATGAAATCATTGATTTGCCCCAGGAATGCTTTTAAAAACACATTTGCCACTTAAATAATCAAGTACAGACCAATGTACAAAGTCAGTGAGTTTATAAGCCAATTTAAAAAAAAGCTGAACATGTCATGGCTATGGAGACTTTTTCCACACAGTATCCTAATGACTGAATTGTTGCAATTTATGAGAAAAGCAATCTATAATTTAACAGCACAATCACAGGTTTGCGATCTGTTAAAATGCCAGTACCAGTGGGAGGCAGTAGGGGTCAGACTTTCACTGTGACAGTGAAAGGCACTGTCCTGGTCGAATATCTTCAGACCTTGCCTTCACCAGGATTATGTAGAAACTAGAATTAACATAGCACAGCTTGGACACAGAAGTGTCTTCAAACCTTGAAAGGTGAATTATCAAATAAATGAGAGTCACTTTAAAAAAGGCATGTTGCTCAAAGAAACAGAACAAACTTCACAATCTTTATCTCGCTCACCTGACAATGACTCACTTATTATTCAGCCAATTTTAGCAGCGGGAGGAGAGCACATTCTTACCAATGCATATCTGCTGCAGGTCCAACGTCTTACAGCCTCCGCTTCCAGTCGTTGTCGGGCCAGTGCCGTACAGCACCAAGATGAACTGGGTCAGGGTACCTGAATGAAAGTTAAATTAAAACAATATGTAAGAAACATCCTTTGGCAAATGTTGCATCTTCTATAGCTTAAGTAATAGAAGTTCTACATAATGAGAATTGAAAATACAAAGCTCGGCGTCAATCAGGAAGAACCCCGTCAGTGCTTCCACTAAACCTTTGCAGAAACAAAGGGAACAAATGCTTGATTTGTGTTTTTTTTTGGTCAATTTATTCTTGGATTTTACTCTATGTTTTTGACATTCAAAGCCATGCAGACATATAAAAATATGCTTGTCATGGTGATTGTCCTTTGATGATGTGAGCATTTACATTTATCCGAGCTTAGGACCAACACAAGATTTAAACCGACTGTTACCTTGACCGCCATGAATATGCCACGACAATGCCATAATAATGTCATGATAAAGCCAACTTTACCATAGTCATTTGCGCCAGCAACGTTTTCAATCTCCAGAGTCCACGAGCCCGTGGGGTCCTCGTCCCAGGAGTGTGTGGTCATGAAAGCCCAGTCGTTAAAGCCCTCTGAAGAATAGTCATGAGGTCTACAACACAAAGCAACAGAAATTGAATTTTGTTCAACCATTCTCTTCTTTATGTTGAGTGGATTCGTATAGTGGCCTTGGAAAGTATTCGTACCTCTCGGTTTCCATTTTATGATGTTGAAGCCTGATTCAATAAACTGATAAAATGCACTCAGTTTACGGAGAGGCTGTACATTTCTGCATCATGGGTAATGAATAGAGTTTATGAAAGACGTCCCTTTTATTAATGTTAAAAAAAAAAATCTAAGATTAACTATGATCAAGAGTAATGAAATCAGTCCGCAGTTGTAAAGGGATTGAATCTTTATGCCACAATGAGCATGTTATTATTTTTTTTATGAATCTAATCTATGAACGTAGGGCAGTGATTTCCGAAACAGACCTACATTGGACAAAATTATGTCTAAAACAAAAACATGTCTGAACCAGAAAAACTTAACGCATTAATGAAGCACAAATTCAATTAACACTAAATAAAATGAATAAAGTCTAAAATTGCAGATGACAGTCTGAGAACCACTGTTGTCGGGTACTCCGAATCTGAAAGTCTTCCCTTCACTCTCACCTGGGATGGAGGAGGGTGGAGCGCGTCCCGGCTGGACTGATGAGGTGAATGGCCAGGTTGCCCCGCCTGTTGTAGGACAAAGTGAGCCGCGCCTGAACATGCTCCAGGGACTTCACATGGGAGCCAGAATCAAAGCAGGCATCCACACTCTTGTTGATCGATAAATGTCCTCCGATGTTCCTGCCGAGACAAAAAGACAGATCTTATGCAAATGGCAGAGCGGTTTATCTTGGGCTGTCATGAGCAAACTGTGGGAGTGGCGTGTAGGGCAGCACAATGAATAACAATAATTTAACAATAAATCAGTGTTAATGGTCACAATAAGCAAATCGCAAAGGCTGCATTTTTCCCCATCCTCTGAAACCGTCTTGTTTTTCCAGAATCAAGCAGGCCTGGTAACATGCCGCCGTTTGCCTGTGTGCAAAACCTGCAAAGGGGTGACAACTCAGTGGCCTTGAATAGGATTAGTGCCATACCTGGAGCACTAAACAGAAGACACCCAACTATGTTTTTTACACCCCCTTTGAAATCAGCTTAGGAGATTACACATAACCACCACAATTCAGAGTTGGAGAGAAAGCGAGGGGTTTTAGTGACAGTGAAGCGGCCAAATTATAGGCGAGAAATATTTTCAAGCAGTCTCTCCAGGTAGATATAAATAATTCATGAGCCATTTAAAAAAAAGTCAATTATTCAGTCGTCCTTCTCAGTAAACAAAATTTCCAATTTAAGTAGCGCTTGTAAGGACACGGTCACTCATTTTGATGGAAATGGACAGATCAGCAGCTTCCTCTGCATTTGCATGTTCATATTTATGTAGCAGTGTATAGGAGAGGCAGGTATAGAAGATAAAAATGGAATTGCACGCACTTTGCCTCAAAGGTCGCTTCATCAATGCCAGTTAACCACCGAGACAGCGAAGAAAAATGTAGCAAGCTGAAAAAACCTAAATGGTCACACACAGAATAAAAGCTGTAATTTGACCTATTGAAGTGTGGAAATTGTTTATGTTTGTGCCACTTTATAATTGCCGGCTTTTATCGGCAAAACAATACAGGCAACAATGTCAAAAAAATGGACGGAGGACGACAAGAGATAACAGGAAAGGGAGCAGAGCTTTGGGAACTGGCATTCAACAAAGAGGGCATTAGTTCATTGCCGGCATCCAAACACAATGGCAGCGGGCTCTGACTACAGCCGTTATGCCACAACGCCTTTCATGCTCAAAGTTTTCAGACAGATACGAGCAACATAACTGCAATAATAAATGGGAGAGAAAAACGATTATATAGTGAAATAACATTTCTTCCAAAAGGTATTAAAACTGCGCCGCTCTGTAGATGGAGAAATGTTTGTGTCTTTCTAAAAGCAAGCCCAATGGTTTTACAGGATCTATTTTCATAAAGTTGGCAAATACAATTTTCGTACATCTATGTCACTAAATCAGACCACTTTACTTTTCCGTTATTATGCTAGTCGCAAAAGTGTATTCAACAGCGACAAAATTATAACACTGATCTGCAGACATTTATCTGACAGTCAGGGATTTGTTCAGTGAAGATGGCGGCTGTGATTTGCAGAGGAAAGATGCAAACTGCTTATTCATTTCTAGTCACACCGGATAAGTGAGTTGACTAAAGACCTAAAATGTAAATTGAATAACCTGCCTGACTGCTGCTCCCAGAGGTCTGAACCATCTGCTCAGAGCATCTCTGAGCTGTGTGGAATAAGAGACAAGCGCGCGCTCCGAGAGGGAAGTGACAGGCTGCATAATGAAGAGAAGATGTCAAACCGCGTTAAGCTCAACTCAGAAAGAAAGTGACAGGGAGAGAATAAAGAGCCTGAAATTGACAAACTATTATTTCTGTGTTTATAACCATCCTTCTTCCTGAATTGAAAATGTTATGCACATATGCAATGAAGGATGAGGACCATGCATCACTGCAGTGGAGCATGACTCTGAATCACACTGCAGCTGTAAGACAATCAGAGATAGAAGGAGATGGAGCTTTCTCTTTTTCATGAATAAATCAACATGACAAACAATTCCACAGAGGACTGTAACAAATCTCAAAAAAGTGTTTAAAGTAAAACAAGGGAAAATAAATCAATAATTTCTTGAACGTGCATGAGTTATACATGTACCGGTGTATACATGTATGTGTAGGTGCTGTACAGAGGACGACTTGAACAACGCTCTACAAAAGAGTTCAAACCTTTCTATGTGCGAACTCGAATATAACAGCCTGTGATAAATTGATATCGTCACACATTTTATTATAAAACATGGTCTTTATGTTTGGAAGAGTAAACAATGTCGACTTAAACTAACACCAACCAAACAATTGCATCTTATCATATTTTTATTGGCCAAAACATGTAAACATTCACAGGACAGGGAGGAATAAGTGAGTACACCTCCTGGCTAAGGAACCTCCAAGAGCCAATTAGACAAGTTTATGCAGAATTTTAGAGGCGGCCACCCCCAAGATAAATTTCACTAATTTAGATTCGACTTCTATCATCTATCTATCCATTGCTCAATAAAACTTTAAGTGAAGACAATATAACAAGGTCTGTTTTAACCTCACAGCAGTTGTGAGCCAACCTGAAGTCCAATCCCTGAGGTGTGGCTTAAATATGCCCTTGCAACTGAAAAACACACACAAGTTAAAAATGGTCTCTCGTTGAGAAGCATGGTCTGATGTTTGCATCAGACCATGCTTGGTGCATGGTGCACCATGACTCACTCAAAAGAGCAGTCTGAGGACCTGCGATCAAGAATTATTGATTTGTATTAAATTTGTCCTCCCACTGTAATGTACTGTGTCGTAATCAGGCTTGCTGAATCACATTTAAGGGATTGTCTGTAAATCTAAAATGTATTGCAAACTTTATCTAAAACATATAATTGAGCTTCTGGTTCTGCGTTAAAATGAAATAATGACAGGTTTTCTAAAGTCCCTCTCTTTGCTGATCTGAGGATTACGCCTCAACCAATGAGACGAGGTTCCTGTGCACACTTTGTGTCATTTTCTCATTCATAGAAAATGTAATTTAAACAAATGATTAATTGCATTTTGACCAACAGAATGAATAAAATGCAAGGGGAAGAATATGTCCAACCCTGTACGTTGCCTTTGAGGGAATAAAAGTCTCTTCATTATTTTCTTTTATTTAATCATTCTGCGCACCCACCTGGACTCTGCGAGGATGGTGAGCACACACTTCCTCTGAGGCCCCACATTAGTCCAACTCTTTGCCAGCGTCACAATGGCCCCAGCGTCCAACAAGCCATAGCCGTACGAATGACTGACTGCAGGAAATAGAGGAGGAAAAGCTCCTGAGACCGCCAAACATCTCCTACATTAAGCATTTGTTTTTGTTAAGGCCGAAAAACGACTGGAAATATTAATATGACTGATTGCAGTAAGTATAAACTTTATTCAATTAATAAATATAATCAATGATACATCGTCTGCTCTTCATCTGTATACCAAATTGAGTATGTATGGCGGACACAACATGGGGAGGTACCTTTACGCCCGACTCCATTGCTCCTCCAGTCGTTGGCGATGAGGTGCTCAGGCTGAGAAGTGCGCACGACCAGATGCTGCATGTCCCTCCAGGTCAGGTTTTTACTAGAATGGAGCACATGCGTCAGAACTCTTTAAAGTGGCTGCTTTGACACAAGTTTAATGATTCAAAAGATCAAATAGAAACCTCACAATAACTCCGCCTGTGTACGAAGCAAGCGGGGAATGCAGTGTTGCGTACTACAGTGTTTGAAGTGAGGTGAAGCGATCGTTCAGCTCGTACTAACGTTTGTAATTGGGAAAGAAGTTACAGGAGGTCACCGGAAGTTTTTAATTCAAAGGGACATCTGTTTAATCTCTTGAGCCCATCATTCATCAGATGGATTTTGGGGGGGGGGGGGGGGGTAGAAAAAAAAATCATCAATTTTATTATCAACACAAAATCTGTTAATTGCAAATCTTTCTCCGGCAGCTCGCTGTGTTAGACTAATTACACAGTCCAAAACAGTTGGGATGTCCCCACATTAGCGCTGCATGGCTGGGCAAGAATGATTAGAGCTCGCATCAAATTGAGTTGTTTGTAAATGCACAGCACAGAACTGCCAGTGGGGTTAAAAAGTTATTCGTAAACGGAATTCATCAATGCATAAATGATTCAACCACCAGCAGTTAGAGGCTTCAATCCAAAAATCAGGCTTCAAAGGGTTTGTGGGTAAAAAAAATAAAATTAAAATAAAAAACTCCATGCCATAGTGTTCAGATGGAGTAGTTGTGCACATGCCAGCTTTGTTCTGTGCAAATGCTATTCATTATGTGGTTTTATGTAAATTAATTACCGGTAGTTGAGAGAAACGATACAGAAGATGTACTTTAAGGCAACCATAAAACTGAATCTTGTGGTGGTAAGCACTTACTTAGCCTCCAGGGCAAGAGCAATGATCCCAGCAGCGAGCGGGGCAGAGGCAGAGGTCCCTGTGTGGGAGTCTGTGCACTTCGATTTGAGGTCTGTAGTTACCTACGGAAACAAGCAAAAAACAATATAACATGAAATATATCCAAAAGAGGCCCTCCTGGGACCGCCACCTTAACGTGGTGGAGGGGTTCAAGCACCCGAATGATCCTGGAGCTCTGCTGTCGGGGGCTTGGTGCCCCTGGTAGGTGACGGGTCAGACAAAGAGCGGTTCAGAAGCCCCTTATGAGAGACCAACAGGCCCGATTAGAACCATGAGGCCGTCCCACCACCTGCAGGGGGCGCCATAGGGGCTGGTGCGATGTGATTTGGGCAACTCCAACGGCTGCCCCCACGACCTGGCACTGGACAAGTAGAAGAAGATGGATGGGTGGGTATATCCCAAAGATGCTTATCCATTACATTTACTTGCATTTATTATGTTTACTGTTGAAATTAACCTCTTTTACTACGAGGTTTAATTAACCGCCTTAACAGAGTACATTTTCTCTGGTTCGACTTTACCCAAATGTAAAAGCTTTGACTGGAGATCAACAGTGTAACTCAGCCTCATTTGATAGAAAACTGATTTTAACTTTTTTGTTGCGTTGCTGGCGCGGTTTTGTAACATCTTTTAAGCGTGTTTGTCGTTTTTTTTGCTGTGCTTGTCATCACATTTTCGTCGTATTGCATTTTTGTTGCGTTTCCATCCTCAATTTGTCTAATTTTTGTTGCTATTATGACGCTTTGTTCAAGAAGCTTTTAGATTTGGGTAAAGCCAAACCGGAGAAAATGTGCTCGGTTCAGAATGACAATGAACACTTTACCTTCTCTATTGTTACTGGCATTATAAAGCTTTCGCAACAGCCACATTAAATGCCCTTTGGCAGGACAGACCGTAGCACAGCTCACCCGCCGCACTGACTTTAATACTTAAGGTGGCTCAAATATGCATTAAAAAGGCTGCTAATATCCCACTCTCTAAATTATACAAGGAAGCTAATAAAAATCCTGCGCAGACATTAATATATGTCCTAGTACATAACCCCCGGGGACCCACCCACACTCCTCCATTCCATCTGCTCATCCGGTGGTCCATGAGTGACAGCACAATTAAACGACTACAGCACAAGAGCATTATGGGAGCGCCTACATGTCAGGGCGATGTCATAAGCGGTCCGTGTCCACTGGCTGACTGCTGGACCAAACGCTACGAATAGGAAATGTCTGAGCCGTAGTAGCAGTTTTATTGTGTTTGTGTCAGGAATGCTTAGTAGCAACAGATGGAACTTGAGCCGTCCAACATCATTTTAATGATCCGAGGCTGACGAGTAAATAATAAGTGTGAATTTTGTAGGACAATCATAGCTGATCAATTCTTACAGATCATTTCGGCTCATATTTAACTTTGGCCACTGTTCTTTTGTTTAAATACATCCGTGAACTAATTTTTTTGGTTTTGATTATGCAATTTTGTATGTGTACACTTGACTCTATTGGACAAGTTTCTTTGCATTTGACCCTCAGAGAAAGCAGTCGGGAGTAGTGGGCCAGAGACCCAGCTCCTGTGCCAGGTTATACCGAGATGAAGTTTTAGCCAATAAAGGGCTCCCAATTTGATCGTAATTACGACCACAATTTTCACAGGCCGCAAATAAACATCTTCCTTGGTTGCCCAACTTTATACATAATATAGAAACAGCTCTTATGACATTCTGTTCCTTTAGCGTTGTGTAATGTTAAAAAACTAAAATGTCACTGCCCCTTAATAATTACTATTAACATGTATGACAGTGAAAGATTAATTGATAGATATTAAATCGTGTTAAGCATCGACAGTGAGAATTTTCAGGCGTTTCGAAGGTGCTAAACAATCTACCACTGCAACCCAAATATAACCCAAAATATTTGTCTGGAGCTCTGCAATAAGGAATGATTTAGGTTTATAGGGAAAACCAGCCACAGCTGCCCTTGAGGTGAACTGAAGGACTCGTGGTCAGCCACAGCCTCATATCAGTCCAGCTCTGAACCGCTGAGAGTCAATCAATGTTAGTCCATCGAAAAAAAAAAGCAAGAACTCAAACAATGACCTCAGGTGCTGCAGCTTCCCTGCCAAGTGACAGAGCATTTATCTTAGTGACGGCCTCTGGAATAAAATCCCTGGCCCAATGGGTTCCCGCCTGCGTCCGGAGGGGAGCAAGTTAAACCCCTTTACCTCTTAACAAACTGAACCGAGCACATTTTCTCCAGTTTGGCTTCACCCAAATCTATAAGCTTCTTGAAAAAAGTGTGTCGAAAGAGCAACAAAAATGAGGAAAATGCAACAAAAGAGCGAGAAAAAGAAAAAAAACGAACAAAAAAAACTACAGAAAAGTGACGAAAAATATGACGAAAATGCACGGAAACAGAGCGAAGGAAAATATTTGTTTAGATGAGTTTTGTAGGTCTTAGCTTTCAAATGATGCATTACTCTGGCCTATAGACTGTCCCCTTTGAGATTTGGGTAAAGCTGACCCTGAGAATATGCACCAAGTTAAGAGGTTAAGCCTTAATTACACACAAACTTTTTTAAAGGTGTTATTAAGGGTAAAAGAGCGCATGCTAATGATTTTGCCTGTTACCTTGACCAAGACACAAAGCGACCATCACCAAACAGTCACTCAGGCCACACAGTCGTCAACAAATATTAAGTTATAGAAAGAAATGGCAAGGAGGAGGATAAATGTTGATATAAATTATTTGCATTTGACTTGTATTTCTGTGTTAGAATATGTAAAATTATAAACAGCCTTGACTTACTATTTGTTTCTCACCGAGGCCTCCCGAGCTGTACGTGGTGGCGAGAGTGGAGGAGCAGGCCTCGCTGTACCAGGGCACGTTTCCGTTCTGGGTGGAGCTGCTGATGGACAGGGTGTAGATGCTGTTGGTGTAGCCGTCACAGTTACAGCTGTCCTTCTCCCTGCCGCCGTTTCCAGAGGCCCACACAAAGATGGAGCCCAGCCCTCCGCGGCCCTGAAGGAAACGCAGCGCAAACACACAGCCGATGAGAGCAGTGCAATGAAAAGTCTGGGTTCTTATTCAATCTCAATGAAGATCACAGTTATAGGAGAGAACGTTTAACTCGATACAAAATACTCAGAACAGGGTGGCCGCTGTAAATTAGAAAGAACTAAACACTGTATGACAGGATGACAACAGCTCATTGTAATAAATCCCCGAACCTTTCAGACTTTGAAGCGCAATCATTTTCAACTAAGAGCTGCTTTATATTGTATCGAGCCTCTCAGTATTGATCAAATCCTGCTATGCACCACCCACACCACCATCTGACACTGTTGTCACTGTGGCAATTATCTTTAGAGTCAGAGTCCGCGCTTCCAATCAACTTTATCGCACATGCCCTGAATGCTCTGTGGCAGGGGTCTGTGTTCGTGTTTTTGCCAGGCCTGTGAACAAGATGCCTATTAATCAGCCGACTACCTGACGCAACACCAATGAGCCAACACATTATGCTAAGTGCTGCTTTCAGGACGAGTCACTGACTGACAGCGAGGCAGTACTGGTTAATATTCATGTTACGAGAGCCCTTTCTTGTTTAAATTTTATATACACTACTGCAATACTTTAGTGGGATAATGACACAACGGTCTTTGTTCGAGGCATAATAATAAGCTCCCGTAACTTAAAAGTGGCTCAAACACATTTTTCATAAGGAAACATTGTAACGTGCCCAAAAGCTTTAAAAAGTACATTTTGCATATACATAGTATTCCATGTTTGTATTTGTTAAATTCAGTGGAAAGGATAATAATAAAACCGTTCCTCCCAGCTCCAAACCCCACATCGACTAATCAGCTCAATATTATGTGTAACTCAGGATTTTTACCATAACCTTTTACAAGAGCCTCTTCCATTCATAACGGAGGATATTTACTGCCCATCTATGTGCCCTCATGCTTGACCAGTCCGATTGCTGTGCACAAAACAAAGCCACACACAGACGCAGGAAGTGATTTTGGGTTGCCCACACACGTACCTCTGTAACTCCGTGCAGAAAGGCCTCTTTGGCGAGTTTGGCAGGACCGTCCACAGTTTTGCCATCATCCTCGGGGCCCCAGCTGGCACTGTAGACATCAATGTGCTGTGGGTTCAGACTGAGAGACTGGGCTTCAACCATGTCGGTCACCTCCCCGTCCAACATGCGCACACCTACCAAATGCAGAGAAGGTAATGAGACAGAATGAGTGGTTATACTAATACTAGGAATTATAATTCTAGGAGTGACTCCATTCAAGCTTCATCCATAACCCTGTCCCAGACGTTGATAATTCTGAAATACGCCATTAGAAAAACATTTATTTAGGCTCCTCCAATTCCCAGCACATCTCAAATCATCATGTTTCAACACACGGACCTTCGACTTTTAAGATACTATGATCACTGCTGTAACAAAAACAGAATACACAAAACCATAGGTTCTAGGACAGAGGTCATGTGTAATTCCCATCTTACATATTGTTGTTCACAGCCTGTGTATGCAACAATGAGGCAGAACAATATAGAAAACCAGCAGAAAGACTGAACAACACAGAAAAGATTTACAGTAAACGGCATGTTTGCCCTGGGCAATTAGATGAGCTATAAAAAAGTTACTTGACACTAATCTGTCTGTCTCAGCATTGTTTCTCCCCTAAGAGTAGAACACAATCCAGTGCAATGCACTCTTTGATGCAATGCTTTATGCTGTTCTTACCAGTGAAGTAAAAAGCAACAGAGCTTTGAAGTTTTCCAAAAGCATCAGAGGCAGACACCAAGCCGTGAATGTTTCCATGGTTGCATGTACTGCAGAAGCCATGTGATTTTGAGTTTCTCATTTGTCTCAAAAAGACACAAGCTGCAATAACGGGATGTATATGGAAAATAAGTTATTTATGAGAGTCACATTATTTTGGAACCTCGTTTATCAGCACGGGCCCCATAGGAATCAAAGATATTCTTTAAAACAATGCTTTGTTTTTAACTTTTACATGTCATTACAAACATGACCAGTTTCAAGAAGGCTTTTCATGCTGGAATAAAACATGATAAAGAACATACAGAAGGGACTACGCGATACGCTCAATAAGCTACTGTATCCTGTAGTCAGCAGAATGTGTCAGCAGTAGAACAAGAAACAGCCTGTATACATCACATACTGTTGCCGGTCCTTGCTAGTGCAAATATAAATGATTATTTTTTTAATCAATTCTGTTCACGTATTGTTTTGAAGATAAAGGGGAGACCAAGAGGAAAAACTACAAAGTGCTTCAGAGGCAAGGCCAGCCCAATAGGGCGCAAACCCCATTTGGAACAATATAAATATTTCACAACATTTTGCCTCTGTCACTTCTCTTGCAACTGTTCATAAATCAGCACTGGCTGCTTTGTTGTGTCTGTTTGCGGTTTATGACAAACAACATTAAAGCGGAGTGTGAATTTTTTATTGAACTGCTGTAATCTTTATTTCATCAGGGTCACATGGTTAATTGAATAAAGATCTTTGGCACTCAAAGCAAAAACACTGGTGGCAAGTGACAGACACTGCATAACAATATCAACAGGGTCTCATCAGTAGAGGCTGCTTATGTGACACATGCGGACACAAGTGTAAGCTTTATTCTGGCAGTTTAAGTTTGCCACGGTTGATATAATTTACTGTAATACACGTTTTTGATATTGTAAAAAACTTCCTCAGATACAGTATCACGGGAACGGTAATCTCCAGCGTTTATGCTGTATCTGCCGAAGAGTCCATTGCATTTCACATCACACCTAAGGCCATGCGGGAAAAGTGCAGTTCCCAGAAAATGGCCTGAAAATAACTCCAGGAACTGAGCAGTTTTGAAATGAGTTCTGGAGGTCAAACCACGACTCAGATTAAAAAATGTCTTCATAATTTGATATTTTGACCACAGCATACCTCCGATCTTGGCATTGTAAGCAACGCCGACTCCGCAGATCCTGTTGTTGGCCACGGCTGCCACTTCACCTGCACAGCGCGTTCCATGTCTGCAGAACAGAGGAAATACTGAGTAGCAAGAACAAAATCGCTTTGAGGATCAACAAGATATTGATACAGCATTTTTACTCTATACATGGCGTCCTTGTGTCAATGTGAGTCCGTAACTGAAAGAGGTGAGTGTGTTACTGGGGTCAGTCTGCAGAGGGAGGCAAAACAAACCCATCCAGACAGGTTCTTGGCTTTGACCCTCTTAAACAAATCTGAAGTCCCATTTGTCCAAAGAAAGCAGCAAATCAATGCGAGGAGACCACAGCACATTAGCCATGACCCGATAGTATTATTAACTGTAAAGTATCTTAATAAAGTCAAGGCTAGTGGCGATCGGAAACGCACTGCCATCACAAAAGGGAGCGCAGTGAAAAGCAGTGCCTTTTTACAGTGGTTCTTTTATTAAGTCTCTGCCTTGGAAATGAGCTGTAGCTCCAGGCGCTGCTGCAGACTGGGAGTCATGAGGCAGGTAAAGAGTGCAGATGATCACATTCAAGTCAGGTGCATCGCTATGGTCTGCAGAAGGAAACGCACTCCTAACACCCTTCAAAATCTGCTCTGGATCGCAGCCATCCCTACACAGGAATGCTGAAGTTGGATGACGATATGACAGTCAGCGTGGACTAGGAAGTATCATAAAAGCTTCCAGTAAAAGACAAAGCATAAAAGGCATTTGTTGATTCAGTGAATGGCACACTGATAAACTGGCAGAGCAGGCACAAACGGACAAAGGATTACATCATATGGTTTTCCCTTTCATTATTATTTCATAACTTTTTTGAATACAGGATAAAAACAATAAAACCACAGGGAAAAGTCAGTATTGGTCTTTTATTAAAGCATGGCCATAACGTGAAAGTTGAGAGTAGGTAAATACAGTGCATTCAAATAGTAGTCATCAGATGAGCGCACAGTAGGGCTGAACGATATGGTGACTATATGTCATATCTTGATATTCATGCCAGATATCTCGATATAACTATGGGTTAGGTGAAAACCAAGCATTTTTCTGAAAAATACAAAAATAAAGAGTGCAGTTTTATTGATGAAAATCTATATATGTTGCTTTTTTCGATTTTAATGCTTTGAATGCTCATTTCTCGACACAGTGTTAATTTCGTCGACTAAAATATTTAGTCTTAATTTTAGTCAAAGTGATATTTCTGACGACTGAAATTGGACTAAAACGAAATTAAAAGTTTTTCATGCGACTAAAACTATGACTAAAATGTCCAGATATTTTAGTCGACTAAAATTAGACTAAATAAAAATGAAAAGGAGAGACTAAAATCCTCCAAACGTCTATTGACAGTCTGAAAGAGCCTCATATCATGTAAATTCACTGCCAAAGGAACTGCTCTGAGCTTTGTTCATGTGGGAGCAGCTCCATGAAGCAGGACCTCGATTAAATATGATTATAATGAATATTATTAATACAAAGTTGAATAAATTTGTTTTAAATTTAGTCGACTAAATCTCGACTAACATTTAAGATATTTTTTTTGACTAAAACTCGACTAAAATTGAATTACATTTTCGTCAAAAGACTTAGACTAAAACTAAATTAAAATATGTCAAAATTAACACTGTCTCGACATCAATCCGAAAACGATATATCGTTGCTTGTTCAATATTAATATCTTGAATGTTCATATCTCGATATCGATACAATAACGATATATCTTTCAGCCCTAGTGCACACGCATCATTGGGTGGATGATTGGCGTTTCATCCCAGCATTCCTCAGTCGACTTTGGAGCCTAATGTCCCACAGTATTTCAGTTTGTGATTCAGCAGGTGATAACAGGGTTCAGGTGTCTGAGATGAGATGCAGGGCATGCACAGACAAACACCTCAACTGTTCAACACATCCATTTCAAATCTCTCCTTGACACATTCATTACAGTCACTTACATTCCAGACTGACTTGAGGAATACAAATGTTTGTAGTGAGCTGAAAAACTCACTTTTTATTATGCAACATCTTCTCCTGCATAATCAGGTATTTGGTAGCGACACTCAGTGATAAAAGACATTCACAGCTGCTGCTTTCACTCATTGTTCAGGTCAGTAAGGACTTTCACTCATCAATGTTAACTTTCAAAACTACACGCGGCACTTGGTATTACCGTATTAATGACCCTCGATTTTAAGTAGATGCCGTACAATTTAATAGCAGAAAACGTAACTTCCAAATAAAAACACGTCACTCCAGTCATATTCTTTTTGTTTTTTATGTACGGCACTTTGGCCAAGCTGTAAAACTTCTAAAGACATCACATGCATAAAGGCTGTGATCCGGCCTCAAGGTGACGGTCAAAAGTCAAAAAGGTGACAAAACTGAAGACACAAACTACTGCAGTGTCATCGTGTGCAGTACAAATGGCCTTCACACAAACTGAGATCTGTTCAATCAGTTGTTAACAAGACGCCCACAGAATAATTATCTCAGCAGACACATCTGCGCCGCACAATGGCAGCTTCCTTCAGACGCGAGTGTTACATGGAAGGTGTCACCTCTGAAAGAGACGGTTATAGCTCATTCGATGTAAAACAGATGCCAGCAATAAACAGCTGATTTGTATTGTAAATGCGGTGGATTTGTCACAGGTTGTCACAGAGTCACTCTTTTATGCCATCCCCAATTAATGTGTTTCATGAGCGCATTATGCCTCGGGATAGACACTTAAGTATGATAAATGCCTCATCGGTCAAACCAAAACAAAACTGAGCGAAGCAGTCAATTATCACAGGTGCCATTACAATTACAGATACAACACACACAGACAGATGACTGGCTGTATCCCATTGATATTCTGCACATGTCTAATGATTATGTCTTCACATCAAGTTAAATATCTTGAACAAAACAAAACTCTGAATGAAGTGTGGTAAGAACAATTGGTTAAGTGCTGGAATAAGTATTTCAGTTCAGTACTGCAGGAGAGAGCCCCACAACGTTATGGAGTCTGACTCCAGTTAGAGCAGCTCTGGCTGGCTTCAGCACTAAGGCCAGGAGCTCAGTATTCATGCCCACAGCTGGCAAAGCCATTATCGCTCTACTAAATCTTAACTGTCTCCTACTGGAAACTTTCAAAAAGACATGCTATTGTCATCCACTGAGTCATAGCAAAGCTACAAACACAGCAGGGATGTGAAAGTATTTAACCACAACCCCATTTCAATTTCAAAACATTTTCGTGTTTAAAACTGGCAATGTTCTTTTAAGGACGGATTGGCCACAGTCATGAGCATGCGTATTGCGAGAGCTACTGTTGCATCAAACCACTGGGCAATGATATCCCAAGAGCTGTGGTGCCAGGAGTTGCCAGGCAATGTCACTGTTGAATTTGGAAATGGTCCTTATAGGCTGTCGGCAGATTACATCTTACACAAACACGAAGGTGAATGAACACATTGCTACAGAGCCATCCTCACCGCTGGCCGTTCCAGAGAAAAGAAAGACATCTTTATGGAGGGGAACAGACTTTGGCTTTAAGGAGGGAACAGGCACTCCAGTCTTGAGCAGCTTCTCGGCCGCCTACAGGTTGTTTACTCATGCATCTGTCCCAGCCCACTGTAGCAGCGGGACACACTCATGCTTTCCCCTGCACCAAGAGCTGCCACCAGAAGCCACAGAGACCTGGGCGGTGGGAGATAAGGGCTGAGGTGAGCGAGGGCAGCAAAAATACACTGCCAAAATCCTGCAGACATTATTAGAGATTGTCTTAGCTGAGATTGGGGCCATCACGACGTGCCAGAGGAGCTCAGTTGGGCATGAGCATAGAATAGAAATAAGCTTAAATAAAGCTGTTTTTGTAATGTCCAAGTTAGATATTATGGAACAGTTTACAAAATGAGTTTGGTGACTAAAGTAAGTAAGTAAGTAAGTGCTTTATTGTCATTGTACAAGCGTACAACAAAATAGTGTTCAAGTGTTAGTCCTGAGCTGCTGTGGCTGAGCCGCGCTGCCACTGTGTCAACCTGACCCGCATGACCTCGGAGGTCGGGGAAACTAGCACTCGGAAGAAACCTGGCTGACTGCCCTCTCTCGCCGTCTTCTCTGATCCTCTGAAACGGTGCACGCTCCCTGTTTCAGAGTGTGGTGTCCTGCACTGGTCAGCTCCTCCTCCTCCTTCCTCTTCTTCCCTCCACTTCACAACAGTCTTTCACCATCTCCTCGTTTGTCCTTCCTTGTTTCCTGTAGCTCCTCTTGTGACGCCTCCTCTGTGCTGCAGCTGTGGGGGCTCTTGGTGCCTCTTCAGTGTCTCAGAAGAAGAAATGTGTAGGTCTCAAATGGGTTTAGCTGAAAAGCTAGCATTTTGTTTACCTTTAAAAAGCTGCTTTCTTCAGGACCATTTTAGACTCTCAAAGTAAACAAATCCACCAAACCTCCACAAAAACTCGGGAAAGACGTACAAAAGTATCCAGAAAAACAATGTGGAAAACAGAAACCACAAATGCAGTTTGCAGAAAAAGGTAAAAATTAAGTTGTAGCAGGAGAGAAGGGGGTTTCTGACTGACTGCAAAATAACAATTTTAATAATATAATAATAAAAAGTGTAACAAATGGGATCGCAGTAATGCCTAAACTATGTGTTTTTACCACATAAATATGCAAGTTTCTCTTTAGTCTTTAAAATGATATACTGTATAGGCCAAAGTATAAAATGCAAAGATGTATGTAATAAGAGCTCCTTAAGGACAACGTGTTTGCAAAAGGTTAACATCAAAAATAAAATGGTGATGAGCAAGTTCAGTGAAATCCTGATGTTCCCCACAGCTGACACAATCACATGTTATTTGATCCACAGCAGATGGTAAAGTGAATAGCTATAAAAGGCAAGATTACTACCTGTTGTCGTTGAGCTGCGTGTATCGAGGCTGCGGGTCAGGATCGCCGTCGTTCACGTCATAGCTGGCATCTGGGTCCTGAAAAATAGAGTCAGGACATCTATTTTGAAGCAGAGCAAACATCGTAAAAAAAAGTGCAGTAAAACGTAATGATCAATCCGAAATTCACTACAGGATGATTGGAAAACCCTGCCCTTACGTATAGGTACTTTAAGCCAACATAAGCGACCACAGTATCTAGAAGAACTTGAATGTGTTATCAGCCAAAGTGAAAATGCTAGTGGGCTAATATCATCCTGTACATTGCCGTATTGTACTTACGTAGTTCTGCATCAGATCAGGGTGATTCTTCTCGATGCCGTCGTCCAGAATAGACACGACCACACCTTGCCCCGTGTAGCCCTGTTCCCACGCGCCTGAGGCATTCAAGTCCCGTTGGTAGTTGTTGTGCTGCGTGGGAAGAGAGATAGTAAATAACTAAGAACATGATAATTATATAAGCGACTCTTGAGAGCTGACAGGAAAATGCTCATTATGAAAAAATAATCATGTTTTATCAAGAAAATAATGATGACACCATTAACGCTTTGAAACCACAACAGTAATTAATCTTAAAGTTGATTAAAGTGTGTTTTAGATTTACTTTATACTCTTCGCGTCTAGGAGCAAATCTAAAGCCAGTCCAGTACATTAATAATGCTCACAAGCACCAGATGTAGTGCATTAGCATGCTGCACCCATCATCAACACCCGCCCACTGCGCCCTCTGGCCACTCAGGTTCACTCTTAACGAGACACAGAACAATGAGAAAACATTCAGTACTTTGACACACATGGAGCAACTTTCCTTTCAGCAAAGTCACACAGTCCATAGGCGTTGATCTCGTGGGTGCTGCGGGGCTCGGGCACATACTCAAATGTTTGGGCACCCAGGTGAATTTGCCCGAGTTAGCTACAATTATTCAATAGATACAACTTGAAAATCACCAACTATAGATACAAAGGAACTGACTGCTTGAGCGCCTGGATTGTAAGCACGAGTCTGAGAGATTTTATATTTGTTTTTTGACTGGGCACCCACTGGGAAAAACTTAAATGCCTATGGTCCATAGCATGTATGGCTTATGATTACACACAGATGACTGACGGATACACCACATTATATTATTATATATATTAGATTTGATCATCATTAATGTTTAGGAGTTCAACAGAAAAGTAAAGCCTTGTGCTCAAAATGAAACTGCAGGAATAATGGCTTTAAGTTTACAACAAACAATAATATGCCCTATTGGCCATGTTTAACATTTTATACAAGTAAATGTATGAAGAAAATGTATCGAACTAACAAAACTCTTGGAGCACTATTCTTGTCAATGCAAATAAAAAGGTAGTGAAGACAATGTAAGTGCTGAAGTGAACAAGTCAGTGATGGTTTAAAGGCTTTAAAAATGGACAGGAGCACTGCCTGGTTTTAGGAGTTTTTCTTAACATAATGACATTGAAAGAATGTGCTACTTCAGGTATGTTTTTAAGTGCATATTATTCATGGAATAACCATGTGATGAAGATTTAAATTGCAGCATTAGTTAAAGCTGACTTTAAAGCATATCTCTGAAGTCATCTCCATACTGTTAGCAGGCAGCGGGTCTGCTTTTATCTATGGCTTTTGATGCCACTAACGACTTTGAGCCACCAGGGAAAAGGAAGCTGCCATTCTCAACAGCCAGTGACGCAAGTCTGCTTTGCATCAGTGTGACTCTTCTCCCGCCTCGAGCCGCCGAGCTATAATTGAAGGAAGCGAGCGAAGAAACTGGCAAAATCTCAAGGGTAGTTATTGCTGCTCTTAACAGGCCGAGTGCATCAGTGGCCTTCCTTCAAGTCAAACGTGGCATCAATCATCTGAAAACGAGAGCAACCATCCCTCCTCGCTTTCTTTCACTTTGCTTTCAATTCAAATGGTGAGTAATTCAGAAGGCTATTGTACCATATTTTTACACCAATACAGTCGCAAGTACAGTGTTCAGAGAGAACAGCACAAAGCCTTACACTGGATAAAGCCCTTGTTTTGTTCTGTACACTGCACTGGACATACACACAGCCACACTAATGCATTTAGTCCAAGCTCTTTACGCACCAGATACCACTGGTCCTGAAACTTGGGGTCTGTGGGGTTGGCGTAGATGTCTCTTTTTTTCCTCTGTTTGACAACCTGTTGCTCTGCCCAAGAGACCTGGAGAAGAGAGAAGATCAAAGATTACACACGCACTCTGACAGGCATTGTTATAACATAGTTTGTGATTTATATTTTAAAACAATAACTCCATAAGCAATACAATTTGAGAGAAGATCGAAATTAACTGCAAAACTAATACGCAAAACGTCATGTCTTAAATAAAGAGTTCGCCATGTTTGTTTCCATTGTAGCAAAGACTTTAAATATCATGATGATAACTGATCAACTGAACTGGGTTGATTTGAGTTGAGGACGTTTCACTTTCATCTTCAAAAGCTTCTTCTTGCTCTTGAAGCCAAGTTAAAAGGTTTTTAAAATTATTGGGCAACACTTTATTTTACAGTACCTTGATACATTGTACCCAACTAAATGAGTACAATGTAATGTGGTAATTTTCATAATAATAAAAAGGTACAAGAGATAACCATGAGCTGGCTATTGAGGTCAGCATGTCAAATGAATTAAGAGAGATCCAGTGTCTCAGCGGGACAACAGCGGGCCACGTGAGATTAGAGCACAGCGGCATTGTGGGCTTCGCACTAATGAGAGAACATGATGAATACCAGAGCAGCTTGAGACTAATTACAATCTGCATTGGGCTATAATGGGAACAGAATCTACTATGCTTACGGTCACACCTGTATGTTGTAACATGAACATAAGAGAAACAAATGTGTTGATAGACGCTGGAAATAAGTGTAAATATAAAGCCTCTCTGCAATCTTCACAGCTACAGCGCAAAAAACGCCTGGGTGGATGTGAAAGGGAAATATGTCAGAAAATAAAGAGAGACAGAAAACTGCTTGCTGCAAGGATGGGCCGACTGATGTGGAGGACAAGCCAAGACACCGCTCTCCATAAAGTCTGGATAACGAGAGACACACAAGGGGCTGGACAGTTAATCACCAATTAAAATCATTTTTGAAAAGGTCGCATTTAGCAAAACTCAGACTGCCATTAAATAGGTTTATATCATTTGCAAACACTTTAATATGCATAACACTTGCATTAGTTTGACAATTCACATTTCAATATTCTATCAAATATTATTGCTCAAAGTGTACTTACTGAATAAATCACAAACCTTACCGCAATCATGCATCTTTTTACCCAAAGACGAGCAACTCAAACACACAAGTAAAAGTAAAGAATAAATAAAAACACCACCCCATTACAACTTGTGCTCCCTGATTTTATGCATCTACCCGATATATCCAAGGAAATGGTTCTCAAAAAGTATTATGAAGTGTCAGTGTTGTCTAGCTTTGCGTCCTGGTTTCAAAGTCAACGATCTCCCTACGTCTGAAAGGCCAGCCCTAATTTTAGTCCATTGAAGGCAGAGCTTTGAACTCCAAGGGGTTGTTACCTGGTGCGCAAAGTTACAAAATGACTGATCAAAGTCAAACATGTAAAACTAGCACCCTTAATGGGAGGAACAGGTCAGCGCTCGCGTTACACCTCGGGGAATTCACCCGGACTAACAGGGCGACCGCTTTCCCGCAATGAAAAATCGACACCTCGAGCGCGAAAGCCCCGGAGGCCGAGAACACCGCGAGCAGACGTCAAACAGCCATCACCGCCAGCGACATGTGATGAATAGTCCTCCGGTCTCCCGTTACCGTTGCCAGGACTGCAGCGAACACATGGTCAGTCATTGAGGATGCGCTGTGGCTTTGCGAGTGGAAAAGAATATGTGAGCCGTCGCTTCCTGCGGTGAGAACACGGTTCAGAGAAATTGATAAATATTTAAAAGCACTTGAAACGTCAAGAAAAACTGCACTTTGGGCCTTTTCTTTCCTTTTGTCAAGTTTTGTCTTGCAGATTTTTAACTGTAAAGTATCAATGACTGCAATAAGTCTTTTCGTAAAAGCACACTTACATTTTTTTATAAGTATATCTACTGACACATCTGGCCGAGAACAAACAGTCGAGGGATTAGTGGTGGTTGAATCTTTAGAGTCAGTGGTATGCATTGATTTTAAGGCTTCATTTAGAGTTGACATATTGACTGACAGAAACTTCTTAGCAAATTACTTATCGTTTATGATACATAGCACGCTTTTGAAATGTCAAGATGCCCTTCCTTTTCACGCCCCTGACACTGTTCCTCTGGTCATCTTACAGTTAAACACACCATTTATAGCTGACCTTTATTATTCATTGTCAGCCAGTTGATGTTTAAATGATGAAGTTCAAAAACACTTTGAATGCGGATGAAATAGCAATAGATCAGGCGCTCGTACATGCATCAACTTGAGCATAGATGTTGATCAATAATTTATTTTTACTAGCGGAGACTGGTGAGCAGAGAGATGCATAAAACCAGTCTGCCTTGACATTACTACTACATCTAATTAGAGCGAGCCCGAAGTGGGGAATTGACCGGACAGTGAGGAGACGGCGACGCTGCAGCTTGTGATCTTCCCCCAGTCAGACTCTGATATTTGTCTTCTGATTAAACAAAAAGGCAGGATTGACTAAAAGAAAACCTATAATCTGAGTGACAAGGACTTGGTTGTGCGCAGGGCTAGGACTGGAGTTCATTATTTCGACCCATGTGATTTTCAAAATCGATAGAAACAAACCAGCCCATTTCTTCCAGCTGCCCGTGGGACTCGCGGTTTTCCATTTGCTCATCTTCTTTTCATGTGAATCTTGCATTTATGAGTTAAAATCAGTTCATGAGAACCTCGCAAGCAAAATGCAAAGTCTCACACGATTCTGTTTATTATACAAACAACTATTTTTTCCGGTCTTTATTCAAATGTCTTGGCTGTAGTGGTGTTGTATTCATTGGTCAAAACAGTGTCTGAATATGATTCTATAGAATTGTTACTGAACCATTTCAAACGCATGAGATTTCATTACATTTAAAACAGGGAAATGTACTTTTTCATCAAATATTACATAAAGTTAAACAAGGCTTTGTTTGTTGCACAGTGGCACAGTGGTTAGAGCTCGTGCCTCACTGCCAGAAGGTCCCCAGACGAGTTTGCATGTTCTCTTTGTGTAGGTTTCCTCCGGGTACTCTGGTTTCCCCAACCACTAAAAACATCCACAACAGGCTCCCCTGTTGTCTATTTCAATAATCAATTAGCCATCGATTAGTTGATTCAGCCCTATAAAATACCATACACAATGTCACAAATTATAGATTTTAAGTGCTGCAAATATATATATATATTTATTAAAATAAAAAATAAAATAAAAATCAGCCCAAAACAACTGTATTCTCTACAGATTTTTTTTCCTCACATTTATTATTGCATCTTTAGCTTCCAGACTTCAACTCTCCGACCTTGATAAATACAGACGTCTCCTCTGCTGAAGTATTTACATATTGAGGGCCTGGAGACTCGAGTTGCCGCTGGTCACAGATGTCTCCGAAACGTCCCCTGGAGATTCGGCGAGTCTCCAGGTAGTCTCGGTGAAAACGAACAGGTTCAGCGGAGTCTTTTTCAAGTCTCCAACGGGTTTCGGAGACATTGCAGGGACGTCACAGAAACATCTCACTGATTGAGGACAGCAAAGTGTCCGCGACATTTCCACAACTGCTTGAGACCGGAGCCCATGCGGAAATGCCACTTAAATCGAGACTACGTGGAGACTCGCCTCATCTCCATGGACATCTTGGAGATATCTCTGAGCAGCGGCAACTCGAGTCTCCAACTAGTCTCCAGGCCAATGAGATGGGCCCTTAATAGATAACAATACAGTGGCACGGTTAAATGAAGCAATAAGTGGTCAAATTACTTTCTATTGAGAAATGCTGTCGAATGTAATATTGTAAATGTGCTGGAGTCCTGAGTACATGAAACACCATTTCGTTTGATACACTGTGAAGCTCATCCAGTCATCCCCGTCGTTAATCTTTTCCACATGCCCTCTGTCCTGTAGATGGAGGTCTTACCATGTCAAGTGAGACCGTTCCCTTCTGGCTTTTTGTCATTGTCAGTGAAGAGACATGGCACCAATTGTCCCGACTTCCACCGTAAGCACTCCCCCGGGAGTCACACAGGAGTTTGCATCATGTGGGTAGTACCATTATACTTCACATTTCCAAGTTGAGGTACAAAGTAACACTGAACATATCATGAGACCTCTTTCTCTCGGGTTCAGTCAACAGAAACGGTACGTTATATTTGTGAGCCAAAGTCATTTCTCTCACATAGTTGATTTTGGAATTTGGCAGTAAAAAGCCTTTCCACTTCCCTGTTGCTCTGTACGTAGCAGACTACTGAAATATCTTAAAAGCCTGAAACGGAGCCCAGACGCTGACAAACTCCACAGCATTGTCAAAAATAAAATGGGGTTTAACAGCGAGTTCCCCCTGACAATCTGACGTAGAGATGTTCACAGAAACCTAAGTCCTACTCAGAGCAGTATCCTATGCAAATCAACATGTATATCAACTCCCAAGGCCATATTTTTATTCAAGGCATGTTTAGCCCATTACTGTACATACATTGGTGTTAAAGCCATGTTATCTATGCATATATTACATTATGTTGGTAATCTATCTGAAACACTGCCACATTATTGTACACGTTTCATTTTCCCAACAAAACAACAATCGAAACAAGAACGAGACCAAAGGAAAACAAAATGCAAAGGTACGAGGTGTGGCGCACGGAGATAGACCCGCTCTTTGAATCTTCAGTGCAGCCCATTAGTGGAGCTTTGTTAGCTGCACGGCCACTGATCTGGCAGCGGCCCAAGCCCCTTTGTCGGTAATTAGACACTTTTCAAAGACAATTTACCAAGTCTTTTGTTCTCCTCCAATAGTTTAGGACTGCGCCAATGGGATTACGAAATGCTCCTTTTGGTTCATGCATAACTGTGGACTGATGTAAGAGCGAATCAACCATTTAATCTCCATATAATAACCTCCCACTGTAGATCTTTCACCTCACAGGGCAAAAACATAAAACATGAAAGCAGCATAGACATTCTGTGTGTGTCAACAAAAGGTCTGATATTCTGATCTTGTCCAAACAGAAAAGACCTGGGATCATTACGCTTCGCTTTCCCAGAGGTGCTGGGGGAGAAAAGGAATTCAACAACAGGAAATGGTGCTGCTGTGGTGAAGAGGAAATCCCTGAGAGGAGGTGGGCCGTTTGTAGAAAACAGAAGCGTCGAGTGTCGCGGTGATGCACACCTGTGGAAGTGGCCAGACTGAGACCAGCGAATACTACAATCTACCTCTGAAGATCAGCTCACAGTAGCAATCCAGAGCTGTTTGCTTTGAACCAGACATATCTCAGTATCAACAGCAAAGATGTGGGGTGATAAGAGCTTGAAAACATGACACAATTACACGGAAACGATGAGTCTTAAACACTTGTGTGACTAGACCCAGTTCTGCCACAAACGAGGTCTAGAATAATTCCTGACTCATCTTCCAGATTACTTTAACTGGAGTTTTTCTGAAGTCATGCTGATGCACCCGCAATGTTCTATATTTTCAAAGTGTTATTCGACAAAATGATGTGTAGTTTGACATAACGCAGTTGGCACGCAGCGAAGTAGTGTTCAGGTTGGGACTCTGAACTTGAGATAATGGTGGGCAGTGGGTAATGGTATTTAAATCTATTTATGCATAGAGTTCAAATGTCCTCTCATTTAGGATTTGAAATAGTGATAATTATATATTCTTACGTAAAACTGCTCAGAGTTTATATTGTTTGTGCAAGTAAGGGGGTGGTTCAATATTAAAGAGAAAATAGCTGACATTTTTAATCCAAAAATAAATTAATATCTTGGATTACCAGTGCAATCACTGAGGTGGTACGCCACCTCGTTGAGCCGGCACCGAGTGACCTTACACAGAGGTTTGTGCAAATTCTCTTTTGCTAATTAGTTTGCATTACAAAAAGCAAATGAAATTCAGATTTAATCAGAGATAGTAAGACATTTGTTGAGAGCTTTATAATTAAAAAGAAAAAGTATAGAAGGCCTCCAGCAGTAAAACTCCAGCCTAGAAGGATCAATGGACTGCATTTTCTACTTCACATTCCTGATGGCTATTCTCATTCAGAATTATAGACTGGTTTTCATGGGTTTAGACAATAAAAGTCTTTGCGGACAATGGACAGCAAAGACATTTCCAAATATAACTGGACCACGGTAAAAAATGAGTAGAAAGCAAAGCCCCTTTGAGGATTTAGGCGACTTTAGTAACCTGTCTGTACAGAAAGACTCTTTGAACCTTTGTGCACAATTTCACTATGAATTGTACAGATTGGCATTTCTTAAACATTTGATTCACTAGTAATGTTTGGTATTTCCATCAAGAATCTGAAGTCATTTATAGCAGCACAATATCACCGAGTATTTTCACAAAAATGCAATCCTGTACTTAGTTATGTGTTAGTATATAGTCTGAGAAAAAAGTGCCTTTGAAAAGTGCTCTTATATCCTCTCAACAGCGCTTTGTACTCCCACAGCTATGAATGTTAATTTCACACCAGTCCCCTCGTCCTTCCCTGTGGGGCTATGGCACAGACTCATTTTTAAACTACCTTAAAACTCCTTTGAAAAACGACAAGGAAGGAGAAATGTGAAATTTCAATTTAGACTAGTCAGAAAGGAAATCGTTTCTTAGGTCCTTGGAGAAGTGTATGGTTTGAAGCAGCATCTACTGGGACACTGGGTGACCTTCAAATACTCAGGTAACGGCTTCCGTGTAGAGACGAGGCAAATACAAAGAGCTATGTGCTGTACAAAGGCCTAGTGGTTAAGGCTGCAGCGAGGAGCACATATGCTGGGAACTTTGCCAGTATTGTGCTGTGCCTCAAATCTTTAGCAATGAGGAAGCCCAGTTCAGCACTAAACTCTACAAACAATATCGCACGTCGACTGCTTGAGGTGAAACTATCCAACTTTCCAAATATGTAATTCATTACCTCTTGGACATTTCCCTGCACTCTGATGAAACACACTCTCCGCAGACAAATAGTATTTCCAAAATGGACCATCTTACCTGGGGATCCTTTTCCAGGCAGACTTGTGTGATTCTGTGCTCCGAGAGTGATCTCTTCGTTACTCTGCGATGCCGGAAGTTATAATAATCCCCAAAAACCTGAAAGGAAACAAAAAAACTGTATAAATCAACTGTGTACCTACAATATTTGGCTTTTGTCTGGGCGCTTGAAGGGAAGCAGAATAATCTATGCATGAACCATATCATTACAACTGACCCCAACTACTCATGCATCCACAAGTCATAGCAGCACACCCTGTAAATAAATAATTAATATGTGCCTATATATAGATATATATATAGATATATATATATACACACACACAATTACAGATTTAAAGGCACTGCTTGGGCTTGAATTACTGAATATTAGACATTTACCTTTAAATGTAGCAATGGGAAAGCTGGAAAGAGAATTGGTATTTTCCTTTTACTTTCCTAAGGATACAACAAATATTAAAAACGACTATACTTCGATAAATACTCTTTCAATGACAAGGATCTGGCTAAAACAGATTCATTGGTAGGGCTGGTTACCGTAAAATTTACTTTAATACTTTTTCCCGATACCTCTGCTAAATTATTTGTCATATAAAACCAGAAAACAGAATAATAATGCTATTGTATTCCTTTTCCTTCCATTTAATCTCTTTCGCATTTGAATCATTTATTTGAGGTGAAACCACCAAGAAACCTTCAACAAAAAAGGCAGAAAATAATAAAACACTTTCCAGGTTTTTCTTAATTTTCCCCCATTTTAACAAATTGTTCCACCAATTTGTCAACTTTTTTTTCTTCAAATTTTTCCCCTATTTAAAAAAAATAAAACTTATGTTTCACTTTTTTTTCTTTTAAATTGTGATGACCAACAGCATCAAAACTTGAATATAAAGATTTTATACATTTCTTTCCGGTACCTGCTTTCAATACTTTTATTTTTACAATACCAGTAGTAACTAAACCGAGTTAGTTTCAGTTTCATTGGTAAACCGAGTGCACTTGATCACAATATAAAAATCTCTCCGAACTATAAGATGGTCACGGTGCCAGATCACGATCCGCCTCCGCCAGCTGATAAGACGCCGCGCTCGTCGTGACGAACGGACGCCACAGACTCGAGTAACGCCACCATGGAAACCGACACTCAAGTCATTACAATTAGAGCCTCAGACGCCTGCGGATGAGATATTTAAAACAAAGATGCACCAGTATAAAAACATTTGACCTCCGGGTTTGATTAAAGTCCTCCAAGGGTAATATATTGAATGAGCACAAATAATCCAGGTTAATATTTTATAATTGCTCTATGCTGACTAAATGCACTTTCCAAGACACACGGCTTTGTATTGGAATCACTTTAGGTCCGACAGAGCAGATACTACAGGATGCCAATACTAAAAGAAAACGTTCGAGCACTTGGAGCGGCTACGGGTATAGTGGCATTCTTTCACTCGCAGAGGCACGGCTCATCCTTTCAGCTGCTCCCGTTTAACCAGAGTAAACAGGCCGTTCCCCGCCCCGCTGACACAAAAGAACGCACACAATAGCGAGGCAGTAACCGAGAGGCGATACGTTGCTCCCGCAAGTCACTGCGTTAAGGCTGAAACGACGCGTCGACGTAGTCGACGTCATCGATTACGTAAATACGTCGACGCAGTTTTTGTGCGTCGACGCGTCGCTTGTTTACATCATGGCGGCGCGCGATGCGAGCGAGGGGAAAAAGGCATGCCAAAAGTAATCAAAAGTGTGGGAGTATTTCCAGAAACGGCCAAATAATGTTGTTTATGCACACTGTGTCGAGCGGAAATGGCCTACCACAGCAGCACAACGGCTATGAACGAACATTTAAAACGAAAACACCCGACAGCGTTCATGCCATCAACCAGTCAATCGGCCGCGTGAGTAATTTTCATTACACAAAAACATGAATGTATTATTTGTATCTGCGTTGTAAATTCATAAACTAAAGCACTGTTCCGCTCTGAGAGGCGTCAAAAACGCGCGTGTCTAACGCTACATAACGTTACGTTAGTTGTGTAACTAACTAAACTACCTTTGTACAACATTAACAGTTATGTACAAACGAACAATTAACTTTAATCATACAATCATTGTTGTGTGCTGGTTATTTATTTTTTATTTTGCGCATTTTAAAGCAAATAAGCAATACTTTTACTTTTATTCAAATGTTTACAGTGAGTGTTCCAGAAATTGCACATTTTATAGGCTACTGAGTTGCACATTGAGCCATAATTTTATTTGGTTAAATAAAAGCCATGCCATTTGAAAATACTGGCCTACGTCAATTTTTTCCCCTTCATTTTAAATGAAAAAATAATCGGTAAAAGGAAAAATAATCTATAGATTAATCGAAAAAATTATCTATAGATTAATCGATTAATCGAAAAAATAATCTATAGATTAATCGATAGAAAAATAATCGTTAGCTGCAGCCTTACACTGCGTGTACGCGTTTCCGGGAGGACAAAAACTTTGACATCCGGAAGGCATTGAGTTGGCCCGAAGAAGCCTTTGCGAGGAACATCAGAATAGGATCGGGTCGTGGGTCCATTGTGAGTCCATTGTGAGATATAATGGCTCAGGAGGAAGGGCGGATGATCACAGACACCAGGAAAAGACCCTCAAATTTACACCGAAAAGAACACGGCACTCATCATGTTAAGAGTCTAAAATACTTTGGAACCTGTACACAGAAAAGGATCTTATATATGTTTAAACACTGAATGTTTCCTCTCCCTAATACAAACGTATTGAATATAATGATGAAAAAGGATACACATAACTCTCTACGCAAACTAAAAATAACACGCCATCCACTCCTGACCGAACCTGGCTCAAAATTCGCCCACTGCAACTCCCGACAGGTTGAGTCAGCGGCACTGAAGTCGTGGCTGGGAATTAATTGTAATCGCAATCTCAATGTTGGTCAGTCTCAATAAACGTCATGGGACTTTTTAAATTGTCAGGTCTAAGGCCAATTCCGTTGCAGCAACAGCATTTGAGGAGAAAAAGGAAAGACTTGTGTGTGAAATGATACTGCTTCATTTGCTTAAGATGCGGTTTATTTAAAGCCACACCGCGTATAATTTTACTTAATAAAATAGAAATACAACCATTTATTTATGACCGATATTTTCATCATTTAAAAATACCTCATAAATGTACAAACAAACATCTCCTAAGATATGATGGTAAACTTAAAGTGAGTAGAATTTGAGATTTAAAAAACAGGTTAGTTTCTCAAATGCATTCTTTACCCACTGCAGTAATAGCATTTTCCGTGTCGAGCTGGTCATTAGGAGCATATTTTGTTTTGCAACAGCACGGTCCAAAATGTTACGCAGTGTAACTTTAACCTCATAACCCCCGCCTTAAGATAAGATCTTAGATATCTTATCTCGACTGAGTGGATTTTCTCCAGTTCAGTGTTTCCATGAGTGCGTTTACAAGGGCACGAAATTCCCGGTTATTAGTTATACTGTATTCCGGTTATGGCAGTTTTCGGGATATGGTGTTTATGCGACACTGAGAAATCGGGAAACTCAAATTCTTTGTTTACATGATCAAATAAGGAAACCCCGCTTTTCTAATTTAAGTGGACCCGGGAGCTCTGGGAGCAGGTTTGAAGCCGGGGCCGGTGTGAGAGTGGAGCTGATGGAGTTCACCGATAGTTAGTGGATGAAAAACTTTATCCGTCTGTTGTGGTCGACTCGTCTGCGTCCGGAGGAAAACCAGACGCCTTGAAACGGTCGCCGACAGTTTTGCATAAATCCACATTACGAGGCTTCTTTCCATCTTAAATACTCACTACTTTTAGTTCTTTCATGGTTAAAATATAAAACTCTGTCTCCTCTTGACTCCAGAAACAGGAGTTTGTTTACGATTAACTGCGCATGTGCAATAAATGGGAAGTTTCTTAAAACCGGAAAATAGCGTTTACATGAAGTTATATCCCGGTTACTGACGGAAAATCCCAGCCAGAAAATCCGGGTTTCTCAAAATCGGGAAACTGCGTTTATATGATCAAAGACAAAACCGGAATATTAAAAACTCCCAATAATAACCGGGAATTTCGAGCCCTTGTAAACGCACTCATTTGAAAAGACCTACAAAACTCATCTAAATGGATATTTTTCCTCGCGTTGGCGTCACTTTTCTGTCGCTCTTCTGTTTCATTCGTCACACATTTCCATACATTCATCGCTTCTTCGTCGCTCTTTTGTCTCATTTTTGTCTCATTTTTGTTACAATTTTGACACTTCTTTCAAGAAGCTTTTAGACGTGGGTGATGCCAAACTGGAGAAAATGTGCTCAGTTCCGGTGGGGGTTAAGCGGTTAAAAAGGTCCATCGTCTATGAATCAAAAGAGTAAAAGGTTATAAGTATTTGTTTTGCATTCTGAGGAGAAACGGCCCTAAATGAAGGGACGAATTCAAAAGGACATCATTTCATAATATCAATACAAGACGTGTATAATTGTGTGAAGTGAGGAGGACCAAACATGTTCCCACAGTTACACATCAGCCACAGCATCTTTGAACCAGTCGAATGTCACGAACTTATGTGCGAGCACAAACCCGCCGCCTAAAACCGCCGCGTCCCCCTTATCGCTCATCGACAACGCGCCAGAACCGAGACTTTTTCACCAGTGTCGGCCCACTGCGTTTGCCTGAGATTTCTCCATTGGAAAGAGAAAAAAAAAGAAAAAGAGACAATTAACACACAGACATTACACTGACTGGGAACATGTGGAAAAGGCAGGCGGACCGTTACAGAAGTGATAAGCCGGGCTCTTGCAGGAGTCGCACATTAATCCATCTCTTCATTAAAATGCACAGAGACCCGCGGTGGAAAATGACTGTCTGCCCCGTCGCCTGTTTGCACGTTTGCTTCCTGCCGGCGCAACAAATTTACCTTGTGGGGGAGGCACTTATCAAAAAGGTCGGATGAATGATCGCCAGCCGCTGTTGACGCAATTATGTTTTACAAAGAGCCAAACAATGTCGGCGTGTTGGCAGTTGTGGAGAAACAGTGTGAAACTGTGCATAGGGGAAAATGTCAAACACAACAGGGCTGAACCAACATGGAAAGATTTCTGATTGCGATTAGGTTGGACTAGAAAATGAAAATGTTACACTAAAAACAAAAAGCACAAACGTGTTAATTGGGGTCCAAGCTACAGCGTTAGCAGGTTTTAAGGCGGAGAAATTTGCAAATGAATGCAGACTTTGCGATTTTCCAGTTGCGACCGTGCAAATTTTGCGTTTATAGGCGCCTCCCCCGCCAAACAACAGCATTAACTTGTTAACTTCATCAATCACGGCACAATCCGTTTCTGCTTTAACCGTGGCATGGTTTGATTAAATGGTTTCAGGGAAAGGGCACATTTTGTTTACGCATTGGCGGCTGGTGATAAATTTACGAAATGAAAAGTTGCGATGGCTGGGGCGATAAAAAGCCCCGAAACGGTTCTCCGCCGCACTTATATAATGAGATGGAGCCTAATTACCCACCAGGGGGAACAGGGCACAGGGCGGACACAGTGGCAGCTGGACAGTGTACTTTCTTTAGAAAACAGGTTAAGGTAGCCCAACATGCACGCGCATCTGAAATGGGTTTGCACAGCTGCTCCGCCCTAATGCCAAACTACATAATGTGGTCAGTCGCTCATTGTTTCCCTTTGAACAATTTGTCCCAGGGCCCTCTGTTGCATCTACTTATACTGAGCATGATTAGCCTTTCAGGTATTGATGCTTTCGACTGAAATCACCAGAGAAGCGCCCAAAGCCAATAATATGTAAAATATATTAGTGACAAATTCCCATTGAATTGTCACATACTACAATATTACAAACAAAGCAGTATCTTCTTTTCTAAACTCTACATTTTTCAAAAGTTTGTAGGAAAAATTCATGTGGATTTCACTTTTAAGGGCCAGAGCCGATATGGTGCGGTGACTCAGTATGTTAGAAACTTCTCTTGCCGGTCTAAAAAATATCCACACATTTTAGAATTGAGCGATATTTGTTTTTCCTTCAACACTAATTTCTCAGGCCCACATCAATAACTCTGTCACTCAGACGCTCCTCTAAACAAAGAGCCATTAGGTTATTAAACAGTGCTGATTAAAACAAATGGCTGTAACGATCTGATGAAAGATTAAATGTTTTAGGAGCGAGGACAGAGCGACCCACAGTGAAAATACGGGATCTCTCGAGGCAAAGCTTGATCTCTGTATTTTAACACTCAATACCAGGAAAGTCAGCTTCAATAACATGGACTTTTTGGAGAAATAAAACACATGCCAAAGCAAATGTTTGGCTGTTGGGACATAATGTGGGTCTTGGTCTTGCCCAACACGATTCTCAAAATGATCATTCCTCATTTCCAGGTCAGTCTGTCGCGTTAGTTTACCTGATTAATATTCAACGTTGCTGGAGTAGGTGTTACTTGGCCAGCTGACCTTCATGCCAAAAACATATTTCCTCAAGAAAGAAAAGACAACTTTGAATCTTAAGTTCAAACTTGTGTTGCATTAAGTAAATAAAAAAGAGACACTAAGTTGGTTTACGTTAAAAAGGTGCATTATGCAACTTTTTATATGAAAAAAAAAGTTGCCATTTGTACGTGTTTGACATGGAAGTGACCAGGGCTGGGCGATTAAAAAAATAATGTATATTTTAAAATCGATCTTGATTGTTCGATTTGATTTTTTAGTTTAAAAGAACAAACAATAAATGTGGTCTTCCCTGGACTAGCAAGTAAACAGATGCAAACTGAAAACTCGGCAGCAAAAACAAACTACACTTCTAGCCTCACAGTAAAACACAAATCTGCAAAAGAGATGCGAAAAAGTGGAATGTCAGAAGCAGACGACGAAAAATCATGATTAGATGAAAATTCGATTAATTGCCCAGCGGCTGTGCGAGTGGTCCGCATGGCGCCTTTACTTTCCATCACAGTGGTCTCTACGAAGCTCCAGGATCGTGAGGAAGGTTTTCTTTGCTGAAGGATCCTCTCACCAGAAAATTTGCCAAAAATGTTCATCCTGGAGCTTCGTAGAGACCACTGTGATGGAAAGTAAAGGCGCCATGCGGACCACTCGCACAGCCGCTGGGCGACCACGAGGTGAAATACGCACTTATTTTTCCACATAAAAAGTTGCATAATGCACCTTTAACACTCACATGTGAAGCAATCCTGTACAAATCCTGTTGGGCTGCTGACCGCCTTATCGATTGACTTCAGGGGACAGGGGTAAATACTTTACCTCATGTGGAATTTTATCAGGTGTAGCCAAACAAACGAGTTCAACAAACTCAGAGCTTCCCGTAACAATAAGTCAGACTGCCTGCTGCTCCGTGTCATTTGCATCAGTGACTTGGGGCCACAACTTAACCATCGATTGGAGAGCGCCTCTGCTTTATGGAGTGGATAAGCACATAAAAAATTTACAGCGCCGTGGCCCGCCGCAGGCTGTCTGCTCCCCTGTCCATCTGCGCTGTCCTCAGATGACAAACCATTCACAACGTGGCCTCCACCCTGGTGCTCGCCGGGGTAAAAACTGTACAAACCCCCCCTGTCATTATTGCAGGGTAATAATCAGTGAATAAATTGTACCACTCACAAGCGCAAGAACGATTCTAGTACGAGACTGCTGCATAATGAAAAAGCAACAATGGCAAAGCTCTGGATACTTTCTGAACCTACTAGAGTGAATCATCAGAGGCAGAGGGGGACGTTGGTTGAGATATTGGTTCAGGTGCCTCTCGTCGGGAAAGCTTATGCATATTTTTGTGCCCAGCTGCTGCCGGCACACTGCTGATCTACAATGTCCCAGTGGGCCACATGCACCTGGCAAAAGAGACTCAAAACATGCCGCTAGCCAACATCAAGGTGTGAGCACAGTCTGCTACAGAAATTCAGCTGCTGTTTGGGTCCAGTTCCAGTGTTTCCTACAGCCGTCCAATAAGACCAAAGCCTAATGAGAATGTGCTTTAGGACCAAATACAGTGAGAGTTGCGTCAAACTAGGGCAGAATTGTACGTTTTAGATTTTATATAACACAGAATAGTCTTTATAGGGATTACAGATATGATTTATTTCTTCTGTTGAAATAACCATGTGCCATTTATTACATAACAAGGATACAATTATTCCATTCATAAAATATGAGCGTGTCTTCCTGAGCATAAACTCCTTTCACTGTCACATGTACTGTAGAACTCTTTTATCATGTGTTTCCATTTGAGCCAAAATAAAACAGGAGAGACAATTGAAGCTTTATAGAGCATAAATCATGCAGGCACATAAAGAAGAGGCATCTTTTTCTTCAAAGCCGCCAACTTTTCTCTGACTGTGGCCTACTTTACAAGCAAAATCTTTGCACAAGCTTGAAGCAAAGATTTATTTCTTCTGTTGAAATAACCATATGCTCTTTATTGCATAGCAGAAAGGTTGAATTGCATTTAGTATTTACTGTACTTTGGGGAATATTTCGGCATAAAAAAGCAAATGTGTCACTTTGGGCTGCACGATTGAGTAAATATCCAATTAGATTTTTTCTGACTTGTAAATGGCAATTAGGCTCTCAATTCAAGACTGTAGAGTATTTTATATGTATTGATGGTGGAGGCGAGGTTTTAAGCCCGCTAGGGTTTTCTGCCTCTCACTGCACTTATATCAGTGTAAATCTAAATGTAAACCAATTATATCTTAACATCAAGATTCAGTTCACTGCGCACATGTCCAGGGAGCATTAAAACAAAGCTAGCACGCTTTGAACATAACGGATAGTTGGTTGTTTGTAAAAGGAAAATCCATTAAAAAAAGAGCCTGTTTCGATTGCAAATTGAGGATTTCATGCAAGTGCATTACATTTTGAAGCTAAAGATCTCACATGTTATCAATGCGAGAGAAAACTGCGCTCATTATCCGTCGGGAACCAAAGGGTCACAGTATAACAGTTGACAAGTCACTTCGTCAAAGGCCACGCTTCGACAAGTCCAAGGACATTATTGGCGCAAACCGACTCCAACCAGCAGCACCTCTGATAGTAATGGGCCTCTAGTACTCGCTTTCAAACCCATTTTTCAATCAAAGAATGACCACAACTAACACCATGTGAAGCACCTTCAAATGAAACTCAAAAGACAAAAGATGAGCGAGAGAGAGCAGTGGTACTTTGACTGTACACATGTTTGCATATGACCTCGGGCCTCGTGCCAGGGCCTTTGCAGTCAACGCTATTATACAAGTACAACAGACAAAACCGGGCTTGGAAAATCCACCTCAGACAGAATTAATAAGCACTGATGAATAAGCATGAGCACATAAATTAAAGAGGCCGGTGATTCAAGCAAAGTGCGCTACTCCGAAAAATCATTCACGGCCAATTTGCATGACTGGGCATCTATTCAAGGTGAGAAGACCATTTTAGAGGGGTATATTTACTAAAGCTGTGAGGTTGTAGCAGTTTCTAAAAGGAGTTAGTGGCTTTGACAGCTGAATATAGTTAATTCAAGCAAAGTCCTGTTTAATTTGCCCTGGGAGTCTTTACAGGGTGGCCTCCAAAACAGGTCAAGACGTTTTATTGTCTTCAATTTAAATCTAATATCTTAATAATCTGTTGACTCCCCTAAACCTTTTGCACACAGAGAAAATTAAGGCGGGGTGATTGCCAGTGGGACTGCAGCTAATAAGATTGAAATCTGGTGTCTAATTTTATCTCCCGTTCGTACCTTTGAAGCTTTGATCGAGCAGAGCGGCTGGACCGAAATACCAAACAGGTTCATCTGGCCCCAGCGGAGCCCTAGCGGAGCCATTTAGGGGAGCTACACTCTCTTAATTTTCTAACAACCATCTCCACAGGACCTGCACTTTTGTCTCCTGTGCAATCCAAGGGACCGGGCGCCTTCACTCAGTTTAATGGACCATCACGCAGCCCAAGTGCACAGGGGGACCATTTGATTCAGGCCAGTGTTCGGAAAATTGTGGTGCAGCTACAGGGACTTTTCAGTTCAGGAGGAGCACACTCTTCACCGGGGAAAGTCCAGCTTCAGAGGAGGTTATGGGCCGTTTCAGTTCCCATGTTTCTGTGCTGATACACATCTTGTTTAGTGTATGTAACGCCTGGCTATATTCCTAATTTAGTGGAGGTCTGGCTAAACGATTATGAAAGGAATCATTTAAGTTTAAAAAGATGTTTCTATTCCAATCCCATCACATCCTCTCGTGCTCGTTTCTAAAGTGAGGAGGAAGTGTCGGACTGGATGAGAGGGCCGTTTCAATCGAGCATTATGTGCCCAGCTGCTCACAATTCACATGAAACTGAGCTTCGACTCCGGCTGCAGACGCCCAAGGCTCTGCACGTTACAATCTGTGATCCCATGAGTCGCAAAAGTGCTTCCAACTCCGTCCTCTTCCTGTTAGTACAGAATGTGACGCTGGGTGAAAATGTCAGAAAGTAAAATACAAGCGCAGCACACCGATGGAGCAGGGGAAGCCCTCTAACGATGTTTTTACCACCGTTTCCACAGAGTTCACAGCGGGTGGTGTGATCTTTGGTTTCTCAGAGTGGGATCTCGTGAATGAGTGGGAGGTAGTAACACTGTAGTGGTGGGTTAGTCAGAGTAACACCGTCAGACTTGTTTAGAGCTTGTTCCTGTTTGTGTGAGATTAGCGAGTACGATTACAGGGATTTGGGAGTGCAACACATTTCCACACCCATGTGCCTTTTCCATGCATCGTCAACCATAACGCTGTAATTTTACTGCTTTGGCCCGGTATTATGCAAATTACTTTGTGTTTTCTTAACACACATCGTAAAGCAGTAACGTAAAACACTGACCGTCATTTGTCACACGCTGTAAACCAAAAAACATGACAATCACCACTGCAGTTGATTTTCTTGAGCATAATCTCTTTATTATCTACAATAAACATGATTTTTTTTTTCCCGTACCAAGCGCTCACGTCGTGGATTTCATATGTACAACTTTTTTTTCCTTTTTATTTTCTTTTTTTTAACGAAAAAACAGAGCAGGAGGAATCATATAAAAGCAGAACAGTGGGATTGACATGGAGCAGAAACCCAGCAGCGTCGCTTTCACACTTTAGCCACAAACTTTCAGTTTAGCTGAGAAAAGTAGGTGGTACAGCCACAGTCCATTTCCAGAAACACTTTTGACATCTCAGAAAGAGGGCATCCTGTAAACAAAGGATCATTTTCTAGAAAATGTCTTTACAGTTTGTTAGAGGGCGTCCACCCACTGCCACGAGAGAGAGGGAGCTGCTTCAAAATAAATATCCAATATTTATAGAGCCCATTCTGAAATACAGCATCCTCACTGGCTTTCTTTGAACATATTCAAAGTAATTTCTGTATTGATCAACAACATTCCCGATTTGTGCAATTTGAGAAAGCACATGATGGCCCAAACCCCCAATCTGAACTGCCTCTCCCAACTAAAAACTGGTGATTACAGGAAAAGGAAGACAAATTGCTTTTAAGCTTTCAAAAAACACACAATCCTAATAATGTTCGTCTTCAAAAACATGTTTCAATGTCAATTATCACAAACATAATTCAAAGTACACAAACTAAAAATTGTGGTTATAAAAACCGTGAAGAAGTGAAAACAGAATAATTTGCCTGGTCAAAGGAAAACGACCTCGGCGAGACTGTACAAACTTTTGACAAGCAAACTGCACTGGGTACAGAAATATATCTCAACAGTTTTTAAGCTCACAATATTTAATAGACCTCACATTATGAAGTCCCTTGTATTAAGTTTCTGAGTACTGACTCATGAGTCAATGCACTATTATTCTACTAGTCAATATTAATGAGCTTAAAATGTCTCGTGTCCTTTCGGCTCATTTTCAGGACATGACAGAAGTATGAAGCCTTGCTTGTGTTGTGATGCTCTAAATGAGCTTCGGTCGTTAAACATCGTGGCACTGCAGTCCCAGCTCTGCATCTCTGGGTGAGTCCCCGCAGAACAAGGATGCTCGCTCCAAACACAAGACACAGGGCCAATCAGGAACCCCACCATGTCCACAATCTCAGCCTCAGCGGGACGGAGCAGAAAACCGCGGAGGCGCACATAACACACTGACAGGAACTGCCAACCATAAGGAGGAGGCACTTTGTTTTCCTTAAAAACACTGCAGAAAGGGTTCCCATATCTGTATAGAAAGGTATTACACTCACGGAACGATTGATCTTGACCTACTGTGGTTTTGTGGTTCATGATTTTACACTTTGTCCATATCATTTGAACATGGTTTAGTAAAGATGTACGTTTTGTTGTATAAACCCATTATTGCTTGGTACTTAGTTAAACAATAATCAATATTAATCACGTCTCACAGCCCACAAACCGTTCATATTCTTCCATCTTAGTGAAAGCAGCAGCTTTAAATCCATACTCTGGTTCAATAACACCTACGCCTCGACCCCTTTTTAGTGCAGTGACAAAAGAAACTGGCATTAGATACAGCAACATTACTGCTACAAAAGCCTTTACTCGTCTGGGTGAACATGGGAGCATTTAGGGCCACAACACTGGGGAAAAGCACACACTATTTTCCTAAAGCATGCATGAATACCAAGCTTAGGACACGGATTGGTTTGGAAGATGAGGGAGCTGGCAAACTGGTGCACAGTGGCCGGACAATGAGAGGAGGACCGGCCACAGCCATTTCCTGTTGTTCCCGTCTGGCATTGCTGATACTCGACCTGAACAGTTTTACATACATGTAGGCCGTGGGAGATATTGAAAAAAATGACTCTGTATTTTTTTTCAATATCTCGATAATCAGATGATATTTTTTGTCCAGTTGTTTTTTTTGACCTGCTGTATCTGACCTATTATTATATAGAATTACTGGTACATAAAGATATGAGACATTATTTAAACATTAGGGCAGCATGATATGAACAAAAATGTATATCACGGTATGAAAAAGAAATATCACAATAACGATGCATTTGGCGATATAATTTACACCTGACAAAATACTTCAAAGGCCTTTCATTTAACGCTTTTTTAAAATTCAATGTATTCTTCTAAATCTCTACCTTCATCTGGAAGAACACGGGAGATGAGATAAAATAATATTGCTACAATATTTGCAACTTCATCACGGTTTACTTGTGTTTTATTGTCAGAAGACTGGGGATTGTCCCGAGCCCTTTCCTCGCAAATATGAGCGACTCAAGTGATAAACTTCATCATTAAATTCTTCATCTCTGTAATCGCTCCACGCTGCCATGTTGTCGTTTGTTAAAAGAGGGGAGGGGGCGGCTGGCTCACACCGCGCAACGGTAACCCACAAGGACAACGCGACAGTCTGCAAAAACTGTGGTGACTTTTTTTTTTTTACTCGTTTTGGGGTCGGATTGTACAAATTATGAAATATCCGATATCCTAATTTTGCATATTGTCCAGACAACAATTTGGATATTCTCGTCTAAGCGATAGATCTCCCACCTCTACATACATGTTCTTAAAGAGAGTTGTTGGTGATTGAGCGACATGTTGTCATTATGCTTCCCAAGTTTAAAGTCCTACCATAAGGAGAGCCAAGAAAAGGGATAGTTCTGCACTAGAGGAACGAGTAAACCCAGTGCCAAATAAATAAGGATGATAGACATTTTTGTGGCCGTGTTGTGTGGAGACAGAGGAGGGGGAGAGATCCCGTCATAAACAGACGGTGTTACAGGTCTAGAGAGAAGTGGGAGGGAGCCTGTTTTCTGTCGGCCAAACACTAAACCCACTTGTTGGGAAAGCGCCACCCGAGCTAAACTCAGCGCTATAATTGTATATCTCCTGGTTTTACAGTGTGTGTTGGGTATTCAAGGAAAATATGTGCTTTGGGGGAAACCTGGGATATGCAGCAAATTCTGCAACCATCCACATGGCAGGGTGCAGGGGCAGTCCAGACAGAGTTTGAACCAGTGCCCTGGGAATGAGAACCAGTCACACAGAGGGCGACCAGAGCATCCTCTTCAAAACATTAGCAGCATTCTCCGAACTTAGGCCACTTCCAGAAAGATCCATGACGGACAACTTCTGTGTTTCCAGGGATCGGGGCGAAATGAACAAATGATCTCAAAAGACAGCAGTATCAGACTTTCAGGGTGGCATATTCCATTCATAAAACATACTGTACTTGTAGTTCATAATGAGGTACGACTGTGCAGCAGTGCCTACATAAACAATTCACGCACTACACTAAATGAGCATCTACAAGGAAAAAAGGTGCAGGATTAATTGTGTACATTATGTCTTCCTATAACTAACATTACATTTGGATGATGCCTTAATGCAAATAAGCAATTAGCCCCAACAGTAAATCACTCATCACCGCAAACTGGCCTGGAGCACAGCTATTTAATCTGTATTGTAGGTATTTGTTGACCAAACAGCACATACTGCACGTTTACTCAATTTATTGCTGATAAATCGCTTATTTATTTTCGGACTCCACTTGATAACATAGTGTGCGTGCAACACAACATTATGATATTGATGCCTCGACAGCCGCGGTGGCAGTAAGGTGAAAATGATTCAGTCAGCAGAATCACAGCACACAGTAAAGAAGGACGTACTCCATCTTCAGAGGAAAAGCTCAATGGCTTAGACATGTAATGACGGGAGGAAGAAGCACAAATCATTGATGCATTCCTTACATCAAATATTCATGAACTCTCAAAGGCTTTACAAGTGATCCAGTACAGTCAAGATAAACCATCCTCCTAGTAACAACTCTGACCCAGAAGAATAACAGTGAAGAGCCCTCACCGCACCGTCGCCTCATAAAATACATGCTATAACTCTCGGCAAGAACAAACTTCTCCTTTGAAAAAACAAGCTCTACCTTCAGCGTTTCTGATGGATCAATTTCTGCCAAGTTGGCAGGTCTCCAAACGCATTCTGGAAACATTTGAAAAAAATAAATAAGCGGCTCCTCAGCGTTCGACAGCGCGAGGGAAGCAGTCTGAAAGAGCGTCACGCACGGCGAGAGCCAGAAAATTAATTTGCGGCGTAAAAGAAAAAGGATGTTTCTGTCAATGCGTCTTCAAGGGTCAAGGACACGTAAAGCAACTTCATCTACCTCTCTGAGAGCCAAAATGCGCGTGTTAGCACCGTTAAAACTCAATCTAAAAAGACAGAAGGGAATGTGCAGTGCCTGGTGAGTGAACACTATGTACAGTGCTTCATTACAAAGAAACTCATTTAAAAAGGAAGCGGAAACACTACACCTGCTCAAACAAAACCTACTTTTCTAGTAGATGATGCGTTTCTGGGAGAGACACCTGATCTGAAATTTAAGATGCAACACGGCCACTAAACTACGTGGCTCAACACATACAGCTCTGTAACAACTCCGCAGGATTCGTGTTACAGAGGAGGAAGAAAAAAAAAAATCACTTGCAGACTTCATAAAACACAGCTCCACCCACACGCCGCATTCTTCTCCCGCTCCTTTAGGCCAGTTTCCCAAATGTCCACCTCCTTGTTTTCATTGTAAACAGGCTTATCAGCCTTTTCCCAATTGCACCGCGAAACAAGCGCCGCTCCTCCCAGGTCGTCTCTTGTAAGAGTGGCTCAGCACCGTTTTACTGCGAGCATTGCAGTCACACAGACATGACATACAGCTGCCCACACTTCAGCACAACATCAGGTCACACAGAGGCGATGCAGAAGGGGAACGGGGCTAAATAATGATACGTCATTTATAAAAAAGGGCAGCTCTATTTCGATCTCAAAAGCTAAACTCATTTATCTGATTTATCCGTCTCGTGGCTTTTTGACTGAAAGAGGAAGCACAACATTTCTCAAAGTAACCAATTTGTTTCTTCACCCCCTCTGCTCAGCAACTGTACGTCTGAACTTATACGACAACAAATGGTCGACAGTAACCTCAGGAAAAGACTTTTTAGTTGAAAGCTTTAACAGACAAACGATCCGGGTTTAGCCAAGGAACCTGGAAACGGAGTCAACTTTTAAGCTGTTGTCTTTGAACCTTCTTTCTAAATTTAGTCTTGGATCTCAGTGGGTTTCTCTTTTGAGACAGGCAAAATAGGTCAAATGCTGCCTGTGCTCATTGGGGCGCAGCTCTAACATTAGCGGCAGGAGGCCCATTTAGCTCATTTGGAAATTGGCATCACTTCAGATCTTGCCTAGTTTCGAATGGGCAATTAGATTTTTAAACAGAACGACACCATGGAAGGTTTCCAGCATTCGTCACTCGTATACGCTGTTGTCCTTCGCAGCTGAAATTCACAAGACGACTTTTGGCCGTTTTGGTGAAATTCCTGAAATGCCTGCAGCTGTTGTGAGCGTGCCTGTGCATCTAGAGAATGAGCTCACACTTGAATTGGTGGTGTCCCCTGAGCACATCTGGCTTGTGTTACAGCTGTGACCTGTGCGGTTCATCCCAGCCCCCCATCACTGCTCTGCACTGTCGGGACGGCCCAGTAATAACCACTGCTGTTCCCAGGGCTCCCGCTCACTCCCTCCGTCGGATAGACTTGGAGATGGCCACCAATAAGTTATTCTTTATCCGCTTTGGGACCGCTTTTAGGACTGAGAAAAGACTTTTGAGTCATCCTAAAGATCGTTATAAGTCAAATCCAAATATAAGGTATGTGCTCTTTTTGTTCTAAACCTCTTCATTATCCCATGTCCAGTAAAGTCGTATCCACTGATTTGTGGCACTTCGGCACAACACAGGTGTCCAACAGAACAAACAGGAAAAGCCAGTCTCTGCAGTTCATTAACTTTCAAAGTTGAGCAGCTGCAGTGAGATGAAGAGAGAGATCCGGGTGTGCTTTTGTGTAAAAGAGGCCAAGATAGACACTCATAATAAAAAAGATACTCGCAGTAAAAAGCAAAAGAAGGACCAAAGGCAGCAGCACCATGAACTGCTCTCCGGCTGATTGACCGCACAAGGCTCACATCTTTGAGTAAACTCAGAATACACAAAAGGCACGTTTTAAGTGTCTTTGCTGCTGGACTTCAAAGACATGTTCAATTCTCTGAGCGACAGTCACAGCACCACATTAAGAGGACATTCATGATCTCACTACACAGACACTGTGCCTAAGGAAAATATAAAACCAGCCAACAATCTATGACTCCCTACACAGTATTTCACAAATGTGTCATACAATGGATTGCAGTATAAAGATATACAGTATATCATGTGGCTTATCTATACTCAACAAAAATATAAATGCAACGCCTTTGTTTCTGCTCCCATTTTTCATGAGATGGACTTAAAGATCTAAAATTCCTCCCAGATACACAATATTACCATTTCTCTCCAACATTGTTCACAAATCAGTCCAAATGTGTGATAGTGAGCACTTCTGCTTTGCTGAGATAATCCATCCCACCTCACAGGTGTGCCACATCAAGATGCTGATCTGACATGATTAGTGCACAGGTGTACCTTATACTGCCCACAATAAAAGGCCACCCTAAAATGTGCCGTTTTTTTCTTTATTGTGGGTCTGTGGACTCAGAACCAGTCAGTATCTGGTGTGACCACCATTTGCCTCATGCAGTGCAACACATCTTCTTCGCATAGAGTTTATCAGATTGTCAATTGTGGCCTGTGGAATGTTGGTCCACTCCTCTTCAATGGCTGTGCGAAGTTGCTGGATATTAGTGGGAACTGGTACACGCTGTCATATTCGCCGGTCAAGCACATCCCAAACATGCTCAATGGGTGACATGTCCGGTGAGTATGCTGGCCATGCAAGAACTGGGACATTTTCAGCTTCCAAGAATTGTGTACAGATCCTTGCAACATGGGCCCGTGCATTATCTTGCTGAAACATGAGGTGATGTTCACCTAACCCCAACCCTAACCGAGATTCATCCGTGAAGAGAACACCTCTCCAACGCGCCAGACGCCATCGAATGTGAGCATTTGCCCACTCAAGTCTGTTACGGCGACGAGCTGGAGTCAGGTCAAGACCCCGATGCAAATGGTGGTCACACCAGATACTGACTGGTTCTGAGTCCCCAGACCCCCAATAAAGAAAAAAACTGCACATTTCAGGGTGGCCTTTTATTGTGGGCAGTATAAGGTACACCTGTGCACTAATCATGATGTCAGATCAGCATCTTGATGTGGCACACCTGTGTGGTGGGATGGATTATCTCAGCAAAGCAGAAGTGCTCACTATCACACATTTGGACTGATTTGTGAACAATGTTTGAGAGAAATGGTAATATTGTGTATCTGGAATGAATTTTAGATCTTTAAGTCCATCTCATGAAAAATGGGAGCAGAAACAAAGGCGTTTATATTTTTGTTGAGTGTATATTATAAAGGCTATTAGAAAATGAAGAACTGTTTAAAACATTAGCGTGGCATTTATTTAATGACTGTTTTACAGCTCAACATTCAACTTAATGGTGCACCTGCCAGTATTTTGTTTAATGCCGTTGTTTTAATTTATGACCTTTCTGTGTTTGCATTAGCACATTACTGAATAATCTCCACTTTCACCTTCTGAGAAAAAGAAGTGGGCACAGTACCACTGCTTAATTATGTCTATATGGCTATCCCATCTTTCATATTTGGACATGTTTACTGCGGACCAGGTTATACTAAGAAAAACGTCACACACACAGGTCTTAACACAGCGAGTGAAGGAAAAAAACATCGGTGACATTTGAGACTTAATTTCACACTTGTTACCGAGATGAAACACCAATTATAGCAGGGAAACTTCAGTCAGGTGAACCAAAAGCAACGCAATAAAGTATGTGAAGCAACTAGGAACAGCTTGTTTTTTTAATGCCGTAAAAAGATATAGCACTAAAAAGTTGGAAATGTCCAAATTGTCGCACCAACTCTGCTCAGCGAGCGTCTCCCCTCATCATCAGGGGCAGTCACATCCCGTCTGAAGATTTCCCACCAAATTTTTAGCGACCAGATAAAGGCATCAGCTCTCCGGGGCCCAATTATTGACTCCATACCTTCGGCCTCGCCTCAATAAATCACGCCGGTTATAAGTTTTCACATTAAATTTGAGCGATGGATTGGAATTTATTCATTTCTTATCAGTCGCTGCAGGACCAACTGTTTAGCTCAGCTTTTAAATTGAGGAGAGGGAAAAAAAATATAAAAAATAAAATGTTCCTGTTGGGGTAAAAGTAAAACGAATGCTTAGTTTTTATTTTTAGAGATGAAACAAAACCACAGTACGTGTAAAGAATTGGAATAAGATGAATCAGTGACGCCATAATTACCTACTGCATGTTCACAGAGAAGCTTTTATTACTAGGGATTTTGTTTTGTAATATATTGTGATTCAGTTTATTGCGTTATGAGTATTGAATAACAAAAAAACACTTGGTCAACACTTTAATGACATCATACTAATGTGGATACTGTGCACCACTGATTTCACAGTCAGCGATGAGTCAAAGGTCTAGAATTCTGCCCGGAGACGAGACGCTGCAGCCCAATATCTAAGCAAGGCTCAACACATTTCACCAAATGTCAGTTCCACATTTCGTTTAAAACGTTGCTTGTGCTTTAAAAAAAAAAAAAAAAAAAGAATTCGGGTAAATAAATGTCTTGGGCATCTAGTTTTCCTCCAGTGTCTTTTTTTGCGAGTGTGAAACCAGGAAAACAGATGAAAATTAGCCTTGGCTACAAACCGGATTGTAACAAGTCGTGTATTGCGGCTTCTGGCCACGGAGATCGTGCGCCAATACAACCAGCGCAGCATCCATTCAATACATTGCTCTCGTTACGCATTATGCAATCGAAGCAGATTCCTTTATCCACAAACAGGTTCAGGCCTACCTGTTTCCAGGTGAATGGATAGCATGGTGTCGGCTTTTTGACCGTATTCTATTGTGCTTCTATTGTCTATGGAGAACCTGTGTAGTTTGTGGATGGCTGTAAGGTAATGCCAATAAAACCTTTCTGGAACACAGTATTTTTTATGGACATTGTTGGAAGACACTCATCCAAGACGCCTTTAAACACTGCATCCAAAGCGGACATTGAACAGGGCAATTTGGCCGCTACAATGAGTCTCATGCAAGTTCATCAGCTTGCACTGTCAAAACCCAATTTTTAAAAAGTCTTTCGCCAAACTAAAAAATAGGCAGAAGCCAAATGATGTACCAAATAAAGTACGTCATTCCTTTATTCAAACTTTATGAAAAGACACAGAATCCTGGTCCATAATTACACACGTTAGGGATGTCACGGTTACCGGCGTAACGAAAACAATTACCGTTTTAAAATTTAAAAATATATTATCTCAGTGGATTACCACACCCGCGGTATAGGCACTGTGAGCCTTACCAGCCACCGTCTCATCGGCGTCTGCTGAAGCAGGCGCACTTTGTAGCCTTTATTTACAACCAAAACATTCACGAAGCTGGAATCATGTCCGAAGGAGTTTTTTTTATTTAATTTTTTTACTATTTCAGTTTTCAAGGACTATCAAGGTTTTCTGAACATATTAACACACTCAACAGTACTTAATAATACTGAAAACCGTGATCATTTTGGTCACAATAACCGTAAGGTTAAATTTTCATACCGTGACAGCCCCAGCAAGAAGGATAATTGTGGTTAGAAAATAATCTTTTAACTTTATGTTTTCCAAATTTAAAAAAAGTGAGCGCCACCGCTTGCACTGAAGCGCCACCTCAGGACGCCACTTTATCTTTGGGCTTAAGAGACGTCTTCTGAAGCCTTTGGTGAAGTGCTGCGTCAAGAGCCATTGATAGCAAACTGTCATTTCATGTTCTCCTTTATAATTGGAGATAACGGACAACTCTTCTTTTAATCTTACCCCCAACAGGAATATTAATTTAGTTTTAACAGGAAGAGGATATTATCACACATGACTCTGGGGAAAAGGGATGCCGTTACAGATCAAAAAACCTCAACACCAACCAAATGCCTCTGTATTTTAAAGATAGTAATAACTTATTTATCTGTTGCCTTTTTCCTGCCACTTCAGGCTATGAATAATATAGGACCCCATCTAAAGAAAAGGGATCAATTTCAAAAGATCAAACGCATCTTTTACAAACCGCCAGAGCAATTAAAGTAGAACATATCCTTCAAATAGGTCGTAATAAGCACCGAATGACATTCAAATCAAATCACCACCGCATTTACCGTCAATTTTGAGAGAATTATCCAGCCCTGCAGTAACGTACAGAGCAGCCTGTACTCAAGCAGCTACAAAGTCCTTCTCTCCAAAGGCAATTTCAAATCTGACACTTCCCGTCTCATCGCTACTCATAGGCCTTGATAATCCGCAGACTGAAAACACCCCCCGTCGCAGTTTGGAAGCAAAACTCCGCATGAAAGTGACCTAGAAATTAAAAAAAAATTGATCTACATTTGAGATAAATATAGTAGGCCTATAGTTATTTAATAGCAGCCTCGGGAGGAGAACATGTAAAAATCTATTAGTTTTAAAATACAGACACTGTTGAAAGAAGCTGTAAACACCAAACAGCAACGTGAAGCATAGTTTGAGGTTTGATTACTGAAATGGAGTATAGTAACAACCCACCGTGTTTGTGCTACTGCAAATGAATTTTAGCCAATTAAGATTTGAGAACTGTATCACCCACGACAAAATGCAGCACTTAATTACTTCGTGTCTGCTCTCACGCAACGGAGAATAAATGACAGTCGGGCTGAGTGGAGGCTGTAAGAGGTGTGCCACAGCATATGCAAAAAACAAACAATTAGATCAGAGCAGGCTTGGTTACAAACAACACGCAGCTCCAGTGGCTCTAGTGCTAACGACGTATACAAACTGGAATATAAAAGGTCACTTGACGACACCGCGGAGACAATATGTAATCTGCTGTTGTTGGCGAGCGCAGCAGCTCCGTCGGAAGCCTCTCTGTGTGCAACAGCTCGACAGTGTTTGGAAGGACACGGGCAGCATCTGAAACGTCTCCAGTGATGACATGTGACCGTCTTTGCCACAACTTTTAATAATGAGAAGGAAAATGTGCACACTTTACTTTGAGTAGGACGCTGGATCCGAGCTTAGAGTCTCAAGAATACAATAATAACACAATACTGTTTAATAATGAAAAACAAAGTGACTGATGAGAGAAAAGAGGAAAGTCTATCACATTTGAAAGTTCGATATATTGAGGCGATAGTATTTATTATCTTTGGAGTCTGTCAACTCAAAGAATAATGAGAGTAAACCTTTGTTCTGAAAATGCAAACTCATATCCTGAAATACCACACACAAAGCTGCAAGAATTGAGGAAAATGAAGGAAAAAATATGGGGAAAATGCAAATAAATGTTAAGCCAAAAATGTATTGTTTATCCGTCATGTCTTGAACAATAAGTCAATATAGTAATTATTGTTACAGCCCCAGGAAAGTATCTAGTCCTTTGACCATGTGGATTTCTGTATTTTTATTGTGATACAGTGTAACAGACAGCAACATTAACCCATTCATAAATCCTTGTGTGGCTTGGGGTTTATCTAGTGCATCCTAACTCGGTCCCCGTGTACAGTATTTTCATCTCATTGAGGTAATCACTGAAAAAGAAATGAGTGAATCAATATGAGCTGAAGGCTGCACAGATGCGACTGTTCCGTGTCATTTACTTGACTCCTTCTCAGGCCAGTGCCTCTATTCAATGTGTTCATGACAGAAAGCTTCCTGTGACGTTCAACAACAGACCTGCGTTTCAATAACTGCGCCGCTACATTGAAAGGCTTGGCGTGTGTGGAAACATGCGAGGTCAGTAAATGCATCGCAATCATTTTTACCATGGTTCAATATGTGAATTCCTTTCCATTCCATTATCGTATCAGGTACCGTTAATTTGCATCAGCGGATGACGTTTTGTGAACTGCCTTCTCCCAACTGTAGTGCGACAGGAACTGTGAAGGGTTGGATAAAACAAAATCATTTATTATAGATACTACTAGGCTATTTTTGTAACGAGAGTAGAGCTTTATAGTACAGTATTTATCGATGCTTATATGTGTAAAAGATAAACATTTACAAACAGCATTTTACTGGATTATCACACATGTTCAGGATCCCTGGGCACAATTCTCCACCTGGCACAACAGCAGCGTTGCTCAAGATGAAGCCATCATCTTGCAACGCTGATTACAACACGCTTTCCTCAGCTTTAGGTCAACATTGCGCCCAACCTAATATACTTCATTCTGTATTTAGTCCTTTTTAAGCACTCAAAAGGACAAACTGCAAGCTTTATTTATCTCACTGTGAGTTAAACACAGCCTGCGTCTCGAGAGAAAGAAATGGTCCTGTTCTAGCAATCTCGCCGCAGACACGTGATCAAAACGGCACGTACGCCCACTGTGAACATGTGAGGTGTGTTAGAGGAAAAGCTTGGAGAGGGACCACTGTTGTACATAACATGGCCCCTGTCCATCGTCAAGTAAAAGTCTACTCTCTTCTGCGTTTAGAAACACAGGATCCGGCCCAAAGTGTAAGTAGCATTAGTATTTTCATTTAATGATTGTTACACAGAAAGACAAAAAAAAAAGACGTTTAATTCAAATGTATGACCAGTTTAGGTATTTGACCAGGTCTATTTTAATTATGAGGCAAAGACAGTGAACTTTATGCACAAGTAAACCATTACAACCTTGATCTTGGAGCGTCATCAAGGTTTAAAACCCATTTAGGCCTAAAACGCCTGGAAAAAAAATGCCTGTAAAAAACCTATGGGCGATTTCAGAAAAGACCCTGAAAACCTGAAGTTCCAGAAAACCTGAAGTTCCAGAAAGTTCCAGAAAACCTGAAGTTCCTAAAGTATTCAGCAATTGTGTCAACGCCTACTAAATGATTGATTTCTCAGCCTCTGTAGCAGATCGGAACAAAATTCAAAAAGTATTTAAGGGGTCTGGGTCTGTGATTGACAGGCCTGAGTCATCTGACTTTGACGCTGCACCTGTAGCGCTACTCAACAAAGTCTGAGCATGGAGTTCCAGCGAGCCAACTTGTTCCACTGGGACAACTCTACAGCTCTCTGTACCTGAGACTGCTCTGAGGCGCTGGGTTATTTTATTAGAGCGATTCTTGTCATTTACAAAGCTAGCGGCTTAGCATTGAGCAAGATCGAGGTTAGCATCGCAGCTAAGGGGCTGAACGTAACCGTCCTGGCTGGCAACTTTCAGAATTTACCGATCTATTTTAATGTAGACTTTTTGCTGTAGTCTACATAAGCATGGGAGATGTATCTGTGTCCTCAGTAGAGCATGTGCGAGGTATAGAGACATGATTGCAAAGCTTTATTTTATTTTTCACAAAGTGCACAAAACATGTCGCATAAACAAACTAAATATTTACGCTACACTTCCTCCCCATCCTAATACAGTAGAACAATAAACAAAATACACTAAGATTACACACACGATATTGAACTCTAAAACCAATACTAACAAATATCCTAAACAAAAATAAAAGCAAATAATGACTAAAACTACAATATTCAACAACAACGCTATAACACTACACAATTATCTATAATACAAAAAGCTATGCTAAAAATATCTTCCTAAATGCTATAACTAATCGCAAACCTGACAAATCGATGAAAATACTCTCTCGCTTTCCTTCTCCAACTCGCTACAGGGGTGTGAGCGAGACTGGGCCTCACTGACAAAATTATGACCAGGATATGCAGACAATACTATTGGACACTCATTTATACAGTTTATCAGCAAAAAAAAAAGTGGATTTGAGAAGGAGTTTTCCTTTAAAATGCAATTAATAATTTTATATAGAAACATGGGAAATAAATATAATAATTATTAAGCTATAAAAGAAATAAAAAGCTGGTGATGGGGAAGCCAGAGAAGACGCAGCTCAGCTCTCGTCCCGCACTTGACTTCTCAATAAAACTATGCGATGGAAAGAGGATAACAACCGTTTTCTGATCGTTTCTGAGTAAAACCTTTTGCTCGAACGAAACTATAAACATCGGTGCAAAAACACCTTTATACTCAATGGTAGGATTGAGCAAGAGCGACTCCGGCTTTAATGGTAGAAATGCAGAAATGCTTTTCTAAATGGGTTGTTAACAAACTGAATACAGGCTTTTAGTCAAACATAAAACATCTGCTTTTACTTTTTGAGGACTCAAAAGCTTGAGGCAGTTACAGTTCAACTTTTATTAAAACGGCTTCATTAAAATGTCCCACAGTCTGTTGTCTTTCATCTTGGATAGAGCTCTTCTTTTCATTACGTTGGTCAAACAATAGTCAGTCTCCCCTCAAGCGAAACAAGTCTGAAGCAACTCCAGCCAACCCCAACCGCATACTCCCTCTGGCCAAATCGAGAAATTAGGAACCAAACGGGTGTAACCATTATGTCTGGCCTCCTCAGTGCTCACAGCAAATACATGGTTAAAGGATTACAGCGCGAGGTATAAGTCGTTAGTCAGCCACATTTCAGCAGAAACTGCAGTACTCGTCATTACCGGTGAACAGCAAGAGGCTTCTATGGAAAATGCTGAGGTTTGCACCAAACAGCAAAACACTTATTTGCATTTCCTTATCCTCTTAATTACATTAGAAGGAAGAAGAAGAAACTCGAGTTAGACACCCACTTGGTTTAAAGTATTTTCTTCATAAACATGTTCCCTAATAAACTAATGCGCTTTGTCGGTGGAGTAATGTTGCTGGATAACATGGACAATCTAGATTATGCTGGGACAGGAAGGCATAAAACAAACAAAGCGTCACTAGAGTAGACGGGAAACATTTTTCACAAATTCAAAGAACACACCTACAACATGAGCAGGAGCTGGCAACAACAAAGAGGAATCAGCTTCCAGCCAATCCTTGTTCAATTGCACAGTTTTTCTCGTAAAAAACAGAATTATTATCCGATAAATCGTTTAATGAGTGAAAAGATCTGAAAAAATTTCATGTAACTACTGAAGAGTATAATGAACGCTTAGACAATGAATCACAAATGAAGAAGTAAAACAAACGCACGGTTTTGAGGCTCGCTCCAAGTGATTTGCATACAATCAAAACACTTTCCTCACAGGAGAGCTCAGCTGAAACATCCCATTTCTAAAAGCCGTAAAAATGCCATTTTACTCACATGCCCGTGGTTGACGAAGCCATATTTACTGGCGATTCGATCAGCTTCGTGCGGCCCTCCAGGTATGTGGACCGCCCACTGGTTGGTGTAGACCTTCTCCCCCAGCACCGGTGACAGCCCACAGACCAGAAGCACCACCACGGGCCCCAGGATCAGGTGGAGCGGGCCTGCAGCAGCTGAACCCATGGTTTCTCTGGTGCAGCGCTCTAAGCACAGTGTCTCCAAAGGCGGCTTGTGCACAGAGAGACCAGGAAGGACCGTCACAGCTCACCTAACCAAAAAATAAATAATTAATCACCAGATAGGAAAATATACTTGCACATACAAATATGTCATACACAGTGGCAAGAAGTGGCCATAGTGCAATTGAATTGAATTAAACTTTATTGTCCCACAAGCGGAAATTTGCTCAGCCGATAACACACAGACAACAATTAGTAATATATATGGTGTAAGGCAGAACCCAGACCACAAAGGGAGATTCTGAGGGACACAAAAACAGTGTCAAAACCAGAGGCAGAAGTACCAGCAATCACTGATAATCCTGGGGAAAGAACAAGTGAGTTGTCAAGGCCAGGAGTGATGTCATGTGGTCAGACGATGACGGCAAGATGTGTGTTTAAACACCCACGAGACGACCGTGTGGTGAGGTCTGGCAACAGAAAACGCTTAGGTACAGAGTCTGCAGAGGTGGAGGGGTGTGGTTACTTGCGAAGCCTCCTCTTTCAGTGGGACGTCAGTGTTGGCCACTAAAAGGCACATTCACAACTTCACGGACATGGCTGAGTGTAAAAATGCTTTTGTCCATAAGTATCCCATTGCTCAACATAAAACCAAAATGATTCATAGTTTGATGTTGAAATGTCCTAACCTGTTACCCTGTCAGGCCAAGTGAACAAACAGATCATGCTCAAATGTACAATTGATTGACATTTGGCAGGGTTAAGCAAACACGGGCCATTTCCAAAGCTCAGCGTTTCCAGTAAATTGATTTTCCTAAAGCACAGCCTTCATGTGCAGATAAACTGCTGCTTTGCATTCATGTTCTGCATGCATCACGTCTGAATCATCTTTTATCAGTTAAGAACGTGCAAACGGGGAATTATCTGGAAATAGTTGGTGTGAAAAATTAAAGCACAGCCCAGAAAAGAGTCACTTCCACTTTGTAAGGCAGTCTCACAGAAACACACCATTAATAGATGTACGAGACCGTAATGCATGTTTATGTAGAAAATTATACAAAATCATCATGGGCTTAATCGATTAAAATGTCTGTTGACAGTTAATCATAATGCTTTATGTTGGAGCACAATACAGTATCATCGTAGTGTAAATGAGCATAAAGTGAGGCATCTATTGAGGTTTACAAACGTATTTGTATTTTGGTTAATAATTCAACTTTATTATATTTTATGATCATTACTGGGGAAAATGTATGTTTACAATCATATTGATAAAATGTTTTGTACAATGACACAAGGCTGGTGGTTAACAGTTAATCAATACTCGTTTGATAAAAGTACCAATAAATCGATTAATGAAATTGAGCAGAATGTGCATCCCTAGTTAAACATCTATGTTGTGTTTGTCGTGAGGTTGTAGTGGCCGAGTTTCTATTCAGACCATTGCTCCACATAAACAGTCTGTGTACAACGTCCTGCCGACGCTGTTGGGATATTCCATCACGAGGTTGTTGGCATGGCAACACAGAAATACCTAGGCATAAACGTTTGATTAAGAAATATATTATGCTCAGAAGAAGAGATTACATTCAGGTTGATAATTTAGAAAAACGGGCAAAACAATACAGATATCTAAATTAGTAACACTCTACGGTGTTTTTGTCATTTTGTGTCAGACCTCCCAGCACAGTTTTCGTTAAGCCTCTTGGATACACAGAGAAAGTGGCCAACATATGAACTTCGTCTGATTGGCTCCTGATGAATTTGAAAACAACTTAACCTCATTCAATCACCACCAGCGACTCAAACACAAACAGCCAACAAACGTTTCAGCGGTATTTTACATTTCACACAACGCAAAGGAGACGCTGGGGTGATGCCGTGGGTAAAAGATGCCATATGTCAGACAGCAATTAACAAGGGTATAACCAAAAGAAGCCAGCGTGCAATATAATTAGTCAAATACCAATTAACTCAAGGATAATGTTGGCCACATCAGGGCTGTTTACCCAAAGGCCCTACACCTGATATGTTTTGTTTACAAACAGCCTGCTAGTCCCCAATCAATACAAATATAAAAATGCTTCATAAATTGGACGCCCCGTGCACTTTTTAAATTGTATTCTACTAATAAAAAAAACATCAGCCATTTGATAAAAGCGACTAAATCACAGCATGTTATTAACTGTGAAGGACCGCCACAGTCAGCAATAGTCGCGCATACACCCGCTCATGAGCACAAACATAATCACCTACATTGTGCAAGGAAGAGGTGACGCCAAAGCACTTTATGTGACGTGATTGGCTTGAGCTCATCTCCTGCATTAACCCCAGCAAATTACCTTTAATGTTCACACTAGTCTCGCAGCATTTAATGAGGCTTAAAAGCAGCAGAAGCATCGTTGACCGTGCAATGCGGAGATGCCACAAACTCGCGAACGAAACACGTGCTCAGACCGAGGTTGTGCCACAAACCTCTTAATATTTCAGCAAATACAAAACCACAAGATTTTGCTCCGAGGCTCGTGTTATTTTTAAGAACACAAAGAGACTAAATTATATTGCAATTCCCCTCTTTATGTTTGTGAGTAAAGGACGCGTGAGATATCCTGCAGGATCTAATATATGAGATGATACATTAGCGTGTAATGTGTGTGTTCAGTTTTGGCCGGTTCCTTAGTCATCACCAGTACAGAAGTGCTACTGGGGGGGGGAATACTTACAAACTAAGCACTGAGGGAATGTGACAGTTTTTGTACGATTTTGACTCTCTGGATTTCTATTAGGGCTGCGCGATATTGAAGTAACTTGCAATATGTGATACTGCGGTGAACTATTGCGATGACAACATTTATATATTTCACTAAACCATTTCAACATGACCTAGAGGAAGTCATAAAAAAAAAAAGAAGAAGAAGATCTTTATTTATATAGCGCCTTTCACAGACATGGCCACAAAGCGCTTTACATGAGACCATTTACATTCACTCCATACTCGGTGGTGGTAAACTACGTTAGTAGCATCAGTTTCCCCTGGGGGAGACTGACAGAAGCGCTGTCGCGACTACACACATCGCGCCATCACCACCATACATTCACACACACATCATCCATCCAGGCCTATTGGACATGTTTTTGGTGGTAGGGGAAACCGGAGTACCAGGAGGAAACCTACGCAGACACGGGGAGAACATGCAAACTCCACACAGAAAGATTCCCAGGTGGGAATCGAACCTGGGACCTTCTAGCTGTGAAGCGAGAGCACTAACCGCTGCGCTACCGTGCCGCCCAAAAAACACAAAATCAGGATCAAAACAAGGGTAAAAATTAACTAAAACTCAACTTTTACACATTTTTTAATTCTGTTCATTGTTTGTTTATGGCCGTGTTTGCAAAAAATGGTTTCGACCTCAGTGATGTTGCAATATATTGTGGCCTCTTGCGATGCCGTAATTGCGTCACCTAAAATTGCGATACTATATTTTTTTTGCGATATATCGTGTTATAATTTCTATAAACACTGATCAACAAACTTTGGATTACCGCATAATTACCAGGCAAAAAAAAAAACACAATAACAAAGTGACTATTTCAGACAGAAACCACTTTCGACGTGCTCCTTACGCACCAAGAAGTGGATTTATATAACCTGGAAAGAGGACACGTAAGAAAATCTCTTCAGAAAGTAGGTTGCACTTGAAGGCAGCAGGGTCAGATTTGCCTCGTCGATACAGCAGCCTACTTCACACTTGTGCCAAAGTCCAGTGCCTATTTGTATAAGGTTTCAGAACGACCATAAACTCGTGTACCCCGGAGTTTAGTAGCTGGCCGACTGTGTGATGAGAATTTTAGAAGTTGCGCCAAACTTTGCCGTAAGCCGCTTGGGGCGACGGCAACACGCACGGTTTAGGAGGAGCTCAGCGCATTTGGAGAGAGATTAACTAAAAGCAGAGAAACTGGTCACGACACCGAGTCACACGCTGTAAATGTGTGTGCGCTAAACTTGAAGCGAATAAGTCAGCTGACAAAGAGGTTTCGCAGCTTAAGTTGACTCACCTCAGACTTGACAACAGCGCGCGGCACGGAACCGCCTGGACCCAAACGCTGAGCGGACAGGACACCACTTCGTCAAAATGCGCTTGAAATTGTGCCTATTAACGCGTACTTGACGCCGCCTTCAATTGACTCTAGCCTTGTCACAGGTGCCTCCCCCTTTTTCATCCAAGCATAAATATCTACCGCCCTCCCTGCCTCACATTTTACTACTTTTTTGCGTGAATCACGAGCCGCAATTTCGATGGTTCATGATGGGAAGAACCAAAGAGACACCCGGACGGAGCGCAGCAGTCGACGTCACCTTGTGTGGAAGAGCCCCCTTTTCGAGACAAAACGCACGAAACGTCCTAAATGTCAATAGTAAGAGGTCCACAAAGCCCACACGAGCCTCGGTTATCCCCGTGCCAGGTCCCCGCTGGTATCACAGGCAAAAAACAAGCGAGTAAACTCGGCTGCCACACGCACCCAAACAAGTCACACACACTAGCTAAAGCACCAGAGAAACTTACACTCCGATCAACTTACCCGCTTGACTTCACATCATGCTCGGTCTGCCGTGTTTGACGGTCACCCCTCGACGTTAGAAACGACCACGACAAAGCAAAACGGCAGGAAAATTGATAAGAACGAATTGTTGGATATAAATAGTCATGATACCCCTCTGGTGTGCCGCTGAGTGGTCCTTACGAGCCCCAGGAAATGCGTCATGGCCATGGACGTCTCGAAGCTACTCCTCCTGCCGAGGAGCAGCACTGTTACACTGGCATCTGCTGGCCACACCGGGTACTACACCCTCAACTTCTACAGTTTACACATTTGACCCACACGTGATGTTGACAACGTAACAAACATTTTAGTATTGTATAATCTATTGCAACTAGGGCCTTCTTTAATTTGTACTTGTACAGTGGACAAACAGCCCACAATGATATCTTATTGAATTTTTTTTGCTTGTTATGTTTCTTCAATGACGATCATGTGTTCTTGAACATTTCTGGCAACAGGGTATATAGAATAGAATAGAATAAAATAATGTTAATCTCGTCGACTAAAATATTTTCGTCATAAAATTAAGACTAAATTGAAAGTTATTAATGAGACTAAAACTGTGACTAAAATATGACTAAATTAAATGAAAAAAAAGAGAGACTAAAATCATCTTCCACTAACTGATATGAGGCTCTTTCAGACTTTTAAATGCACCGCCATGTTCATGTGGGAGAAGCTTCATGAAGCAGAGGGCCTTGTTTAAATATGATTAAAATAAATATTATGCAAAGACTAAAAAATGTCAACTAAAATTAAATAAAAGGCTAAAACTAGGTCAGCAATTTGACTTGCTCACACATTCATTCAAGTACATTTGCCCAGCACATATAGTAAAAGTTCATTTTGAAATCAGTTCATTGCAGACACAACAGCAGCGGATTCACCTCATCCAAAGAAAATGAATGGAATAGACCGAGCAACATTAGGGGTTACAACTTATACAGCTCCCCGATAGCACAGAACACAAAGGAATTCCTGTTCACATTTTTCTTAGAACGAGGAAGTCTGTCTCTCTACCCTGACGGAAGGAGTTCAAAGTCGTGGGACAGTGGATTGCTATTGTTATCTATGATCTTACGACTAAAACGATGCACTGCTATACTGTCATACTGAGACAAATCAGTTTGCAGGTGGCCTGTGATTTACTGCCCTGTTTAACAACCAAGAGACTATGTTAAATATCAGTGCACCCTCAATTAAGGACTAATAAACCCTTGTTACGATGTAGTCTCTGACTTCTAATGAAGCAAAGATAACAACAATTGTTCAACTGGCCCTTTCGATTTAAGTACACACACATTGAGAATGAAGTAGTTCAAATAATTTATTTGCAGTACAAATATAATACTACTAAGGTTGGGAGACAATTGCATTTGTTGCAGAATTTTAAATCGCTTGCATCAATAAAAAGCATAGAGCCAGAGAGCAGACAGCGAAACTGCTCATGTTTACAGCAGGTGCAGCCGAGTTCCTTCCTGTGAAACATAATAGGTGTCATTATTCTGCCATAGACATCATCTTCTTAACATAAATCTGCATTAGTATAGAATGCACCTCTCTGCTCAAGCAGGATCTCTCCTTCATATCGAGAAAGGCCCACTGCGTGTCTCTGTTGAGGATCCAGCTCTGCCCACTGCTCCTCAGTCACTGCCCACGCCTGCTCTGTACTCAGCCAGGACAACTGTACTGCACTGAACACCACCTGCACACGACAAAAGCTTAACAATTAAGACATGAATAACCCATTTTAATTATGAAAACAAAGTGGCTTTTAGTCTGAAACTCACTGAGAACTTCTGTGGAGACATCAGGTGGATAGCTTCAATTGTGAGTCCCTCAATTTGCTCTTGCACTAAAGCAGACAGCACCAGGTCGTCTAGGCCCGCTGGGCAGAGGAAAGGGAGTTACAAACACTGTAAGTGCACAATTAATGTTTCTCATATCAGATCAAACCAAAAGTTCAGAGAGAAACTTTTTCCCGTTTCTCTTTATGACTGTGCCCTGAGGGAGAACTTCAAATTGTATCCATCCATCCATCCAGCAGTGCGTTATTGCAGCACTCTCAGCTGCTTGGAAAGCGATTTGAAAAAAGTTTACACAAACAACTTTATATCTATGGAGACCACATGTACCTGCCACCGTCCCAATTTCTGTGAACACCTCTGGTCCCCAAGTACTGACTGGACCAAAGGCCTCAGGTCTGGACAGGCAGCCAGTCAGTGCCTCCATCTGCTGCTCAGTGCAGGGCAGGGACATTTCTCGCAGGAACAGCACCGCCATACTGCAGGTTTAGGCGAACAAATCTGAATTACACTTTTTCCTCTGTGTAATAAAAGTGTGCAAGTAGGTTTTTGGTGAGTTTAATGACTAACCTCAGGTTGTATGGGCTTAGTCTTTTTATCTCAGAAGGAAACAGGCCACAGATGAGGTGACCAAATGTTGCCAAATCCACCGCCGTTAATTGCTCTAATTTCAGTTTTTTCTTGCGCATTACACTCATAATTACCACTCTCATCTGCAAGTTGATAAACACACACATTAAAACAGTGCTGACCAAGCTACATTCAAAATAAATTATTACCTTTTTATTGCTCCATTCAGTCAGTGTTCCCAGATGTGTCAGCACACAGAGATCGGAGAGATCTGTGTCATGCAGCTCTCCGTCTCCCATTTCAGTCACGATGGAGCCAAGAGACAGAACCTGATCCTCACGCAGCATTCGCACCGGACTGAAAAACTGTGCACAAACAGGAATTAAATCAGCATGAATACTTTGCAGAAGCATTATTTTCAGAGCACTTTCACTCATTAATGAACTAACACCATCCAGCAAGTATGTTTTATATCAACCTTTCTCAGCTTCTTCCAAAGTGTGCGCCGCTGCTCGCCGCTCAACAAAGAATCTTGTCCAAAAACTTCAACACACTCTTTCAGATTCTCCTGAGACATTCGCTTCAGTTGCAGTGGGGTCCATGCTGAGGGGACTGTTCCTTTGATATCAGCGCAGCTTGGGACTGGCACTAATCAAAAGAAAACAGTGAATTCTCTGTGCTTCAGATAACACAAACTACACTCACAGGCCGTCTAATCATTCTTAGTCAAAAGTCAGTGTGGACCTTTTGCCCGTCTGTTGCGTGGCTTTGTAATGCCCCGGAGAAAGCTCTCAGTCTGTTTTCTCTGGCTCTCCTGGTCCATACTACGCATCACACATATTCGTCCAACTGCACTGGCCTCCCAGAGCTTCTGACCCACCAGGACCTGCTCCACAGTGTCTTTGGTCAACACTGTCTGTATCAACACACACAAGCCGGCCAAATGAAACTGAGAGATTTACTTGATAATGATGATATCTGAGAGATGCTTACCAAAGGGATACTGTTGATCTGCTTTGCGGACAATGAAAACACCAAGCGGCCCATATGTTCCAGATCCTTCATATTCCACTTTGATGGCTCTCTATTGACATAACATATGGTACATTTACAATCAGCAGCTTCAAAATATTTCATAATTAATTCATCTTTCTATTTTGAAACTATAAGATTATTCAGTCAAATGAAAAATAAGCAATTTGAATTACATTACTTTAACAATGAATTCAGTTTCCCCAGGGAAACTTAAAATTCATCTAACATTTAAAAAAAACATACCCAGTATTACACAGTATTCTCCAGAGAATCCATACATAAATCTTTCAGTATTCATTGCTGCCTTACCCCAGTAGGTCTTTCTGTGTGAGCAGAGAGCTAATGTCCCTCAGCGCCTCTTTAGGAAGGCAAAAGTTTCTCATCTCTTCTACTCTCAGAGCGAGAGCTCTTCTGTCCACTAGATCCAGACTGTCCCGGTTCAAGAAAGGCAGTAAAGGTCCCAGGAAGTCAAGAGCAGAGCTGTCAATCTCATTCCCATCACCCTCATCACGCTATGGGGTACAGCATAATTAGGAACCATCAATAATGAGGAAAATCACTTAGTCAAAAGTCTAATTAAACTGTGCAGTGTTTTTCTTCACTAAGATGTTTAATCCAGTAAAAGGTCTGAATGCAACCCACAGGATGTAGATGACTGGATGCAGCAACCAAACAGAAATATAGAAATGAAAAGGATGTTTGTTTTTGTTTGGATTTGTTTTGAATACATGCTGTAATTTGTCCATCCCCATTACAGCTTTGACAAGATCAAGCTAAATCCCTGCAAAAGTAACTAAATACCTTACTTGTGCATCAAAACATTTACCAGCTCAGTCAGTACCCTCTCAGCAATATGGATTTGTTTGTAATACGGCAGCTTTAGGAAGTCAGTAAAATGTGTGTGAATGTAGTCCAGGAGATTTCTGAACGACTCGTTGGACAGTTTCTCTACCATCGTCACTCTGCAAAAGATTAGTTAACATAAATATCAATATGGTTATTACAAAAATTCATTGGAATATCAGTAAAGATAAGAGTCCTCACGGTAACGTTAGCGCAAACCATGAGCTCAAAACATTTAGGTCAATTCCAGGGTGCCTTTTCAGCTCATCAACAATGCATTTTCTCTGGTAAAAAACAAACAAAAAACCTCTTTATTATTTACATTTCTATTGCGGTTTTCTCCACACACAAATGATGACGCCCTTACGAGAGCTGGTCGAATATCACCAGGGAGCTCAGCGAGAAAGTCTAGGATGTCCACTTCTGTGTCATTGATCCAGCGCTTTAACAGGTTACAACTTGCTCCACCGGCTATACGCCCCAGGTGTCTACAAGGAATAACAATAATAACCATTACTAAAAAGTAATATTATATATTACAACATATTAAGTGTTGTTGTTACCTCACAATGCTGCTGGTGGTGTTTTGAAAATGAAAGATCTTCTTGATCAAAAACTGAGCCTACAAGCACATATACATATTGAAAATGTGTGTGATAAAATGTAACGTTTATCTTATGCTTATTCAGTACAAATAAGAATCATATAGCCTGCTTTATGGGCATGTTATGAGCGCTCAAGATGTGTGTTTTTAATTCAGCGTATTGTCGTCTTTATTGATTGGACACTGGTCTTGTGAGAGGCATGACAGGTGGTGAAAGCGGACTCGTAGGCTGTTGGCTGTGACCAAAGCACTTAAAAGCAGCCATTATTAATTTATGTTACATTCCTCTGCTTCATTGTACGACATCCAAACTAATTAGCCTGATGGTGGCTGATGCGTATGGAGTATTAATATCCTGAAAGGATCATGTGAAGCATATCCAATGAGCCGTAGATGATTGCGAGCCAAGACCAGAGCTGGCAAGATTTCCCTTCTCAGTCAATACGCTGGGTGATTGATTGATTCTACTGTTTTGAATCGTGGAGGTGCATCAAGATGTTATTGTTGTTCATTGTTATTACAACTTTTCCTTCTCAAAGCTGACAAACAAGTACGATGAGATTATTGGGTTTTGTAGTTTAGGTTCAATACCAATAACTACCTAAGGCTATTAGGTTCAATACCAATAGCCTTCTAGCATAATTGCCCAATTGCCATTGTAAGCCAAATAATTTTTGCTTTAGTCTACTTTCTAAATGCTACTAAATGTTATACTTTGAATCGCTTGGTATCACAGGTTACACTCTCAGCTAATTAGCCTCTTAACCCCCCGCCTTAACCAAGTGCATTTGCTTTACCCAAATGCTAAGACCTACAAAACTCATCTAAATGGATTTTTTCTTTTTTTCTCGCGTTGTCACATTTTTGTCCATTGCTTTTTTTGTTGCGTTTGCCACATTTTCATAGTTTTTTGTCTCTTTTCTGTTGCTGTTTTGCGGCACTTTTGTTGTGTTTTCGTCACACATTTTAGTCACTTTTCTGTCACTCTTGTCATTTTTTGTTGCATTTTGGTAATTTTTTTGTTGCGTTTTTGTCCCTTATCTATTGCGCTGATGTGGCTTTTGTTGCATTTCCATCCTTATTTTCGGCTCAATTTTGTTGATATTTGACATTTAGATTTGGGTAATGCCAAACCGGAGAGAATGTGTTGGTTCAGGTGTGGGTTGAGAGGTTAAGAAACACGTTATTTGGAATTGTTTTATGTACTAGTTTACCTGTTGTGGTGACCAGGGCATGTCTCTAAACCGGCTTATATTGTTCAGGAGAATGCCTGTGGTCAACTCTTGCATTAACGTCTTCAGAGGTACAAATGGCAAAAGACAAGGCACTTGCTCAATTACGCTCAAAAGGTCACTCTGCAGCACCTGTTAAGAACACAAAAGTTAGATAAACAGCACTGCAGTCAAACAGACTCAGAAGCGTAAACCAGGTCACCTCTTGCACTGCATTATACAGCATGGCCCTATGTCCTGCCTTGAGCTCGGAGGATAAGCTGCTCCAACACTGGCAGGGCATTGACTGACTGACGTTGTCCCACTGCAGGCCTCTGAGCACAGCGGGAGACCAACCCGAGTGTAATGCTTTCAATCTGCACAATTTGCCCATGGTGAGCTGTGTTTGATGCATCAACACAAAACATCAGAGACCCAGATTTAATTAGCCGAAAATTGGGAACACGTCAACTGAGTGTGCTTACATTGGTTTCCTGTAAAATCTTGGATAATATTTTGAAAGCCTAGAATAATATGTGAAAAGAAAAAAAAAAGGCAATTTAATTATCTGCAATTTGATTTAATGCTGCAATATTGTCAGTTTAATCTTCTCCGAGTGGATAGAAATAGAAAGACTTGACTTTTACTTGTCTTTATATTTATAGATCCAATTTCTCTAATCCTTTTATGAGGCCAGTAGCAACACACAGAAGCCAGAAACTGTACTGAGACCTGCGCCGGTGAATATGGTGGGATGGCTGAGTGTGAAAGGACATCTATAAGCTCCTCTGAAGGCAGGGGCAGAAGAAATGAAGCGCCCAACTCAGGCAGAAACCCACTGAGAGCAAACAGATCCTGCTGAGCCATGCTGCTGGCATTTAGCCTCTGGACGACTGGTACCAGCCACGAGGACAGCTAACAACAGAGATAAAAAAAGACTTGTTAATTCATTTCATGAGCTGTAGCTTTTTTTTGTTTTTGAAAAGTCCTCACTCTGCCCTTGGTGCTGATCAAGCCGTTGGACATGCACTCTGCCAGCTGCTGCCACAGAGCAGAGGCCACAGCTGGGTCCCGTAAAAATGAATGGAGCTCAAAGGGATCCAAATAACAGACAAGAATGCCTAACCTAAAAAAAAAAGTAAACAAATCTAAGGGAACGCTATGAGTCAAATGTATAAATCATAAAGTAATTGACCGGCTAACATTATGCTGTATCATGTTAAAATGACTTCTTAATGTACTGTATGCTTTTATCAAATTCTACATATTAGTATGGGATTATCACAAACCTTTATATAAAACCTTATATTTAGAAATACTATACTCACCTCATTAAGTGATCTCCAGTCAGATTCTTCTTTTTGGTAAAAAGGGTCCTGAGCACATGACGCCCCCTCACTCCATCCAGACTGCTGTTGCCTAGCAACTCAGCTAACGGGGTAAGCTGTAAAGACAGGCCGATAAATGTGTCTGGTTAAGTCCTTTATTCTATTAGACGTCCAATGAGGACATTGAGTCCAAGGTGACAATTTTAGTGTGAACATTAGAGTAAGGCTATGTTAATGTTACCTGATGTGATGTCAGCTGCTGGAAATGAGTGATAGGTAGATATGGCAGGAGCGGTAAGATGGAAGCAAGAAAATAAGGGGGCCATGTTTGAACGTCCCCCACCACAGACGACTGAAGAATTCTATTTACAAAGGCTTTCTTCTGTAGAGATCTCATCCCTGAGCTATGGTCCCGAATGGCTGTCAAACTGTAGCACAATAGTCTTTGATTTTACAATGAGGCGATATGTTGGAATAATGAATTTTGTAGGTACATACACGCTGTCATTGACCACAAGGGATGTTGGGAAATTCATGATGTCAGAAACAGACATGAAGGGAATGAACTGGGACAGGTCAATGAACAACTCGGGGGTTACTCGAGGGAACTTTTGGATGAATGCAGCAGTCATTGTTTCCATGGCTTGCAGCTCTGTTGGAGAGGCCTGAGAAAGAAGGAAAAAGATTAAAATGCATTAACATTATTGACAAGTAAATTCGCTCTTTGACCAGTGGCTTAATATACAGTTCATAACAAACCTGGCTGGTTTGAACTTGCAAATGATCCCAGCTTTGGTGCATATGAGAGAGGAATCTTTGAACAGCATCTTTTTCAGCAGACATAACAAGAGTGCGAATGCTGTTTCTTGGTAGTCGAAGGTACTCCTATTGAACAGATAAATAGATACAGTATAATGCACCCACCGTGTCTGATCTGTGTGACCCACTAACCCGCATCAGCAGTCGGAGAGCTGAAGAGTTTTTGTCCTGCTGAATGAGGTCCCACAAGACAGGCTGACAAACATGAGCACAATATGGGTTATAGATTTAGTAAATAAGTCAATAAACATGTCAGTCAGATTTCTTACACTAAAGCAGCTCAGTAGGTCCTCTTTGAGTGACGCGTTCTTCTCTCTGAGCAAAAAGACCCCCACAGTGTGAAGGACACTTGTGCTGGCCTCAGGCTGCACACTGGACCAGGATGTATTGTCAAGGAGACTAGAAAGGAGGATGGCCTGGCCTAAACCCTGCCGTGCCTCTCTCTCACCTTCTTCTAGACCCGATGAGAGATCCACTATGAAGTCCAGTAGCCGCAGCACATAGCCCAGCACCACCAAGAAGCCTTCACGCTCCCCTCCTTCAATCTCACACATGCTCAGCTTGTGCACCATTTCCACCATCAAAGGAGCTGGGTTCACACAGAGCTGAGAACTGTCAAATTCATAGGGTGCTGGCAGCATTTCAAAAAACCTCTGAAGGAAGCACTTTCTGCCCTCTAGTTCTGCTTGGAGATTGGCACACAAGTCAAAAAACTGTGGCACTGACCCCACCAGCTGTTGCAGGAGTGAGGTGTTTTGACAAATGTACTCTTTCAGCCCTGGTGTGTGAGCACAATGCTCTAGGACAGAGCTGTTGAGAAAATGATGGACTGCCCACTGTCTGTAGTGACACATATTCTCTGCGGTGTCAATAAAGGAGGAATTATATATTTTTGAGCAGTATGCGGCAGCCCAGCTGCCCTCTGGCAAAGAGTATGAAGAGTCTGGGGGTAGTTTCCCACACAATGCTGAGATGAGAACAGAGCTATTAGGTAGAAAGCAGTGTCTGAAAGCTTCAGCATTGAGGGTCAAACTTCCCAGCTCAGACAGACACTCCTCACTGAGGGAAGCACTTTCTGTAGATTCACCCAACATTTGTACACAAAGGTCATCAATATTGGAGAAATTGAAAAAGTTGAAGTCCTTTGACGCTGTAGCCTACAAATAATAATTAGAAAGTAGATTAATACATTTTTGACAAAAACAACAAAAACAGTAACTACTTAACATCAACACTTACCTCATGTACTTTCTGGAGCCAGAAAGAGGAGTTGGCACACACAGTGTTATTGAATTCATTAGCAAAAAACTCGCTGCAGATGTGAACCCAGAGGAAATCCTCCTCAGCAGCTGCCAGATACCAGGCTGCATCAGAGCAGGTGGAGGGCAGGCCTAGCCCCATGTGGGCCACGGCACCACTCACTGATCCATTCTCACCTTCAAACAGTTTACAATAGAGGAACACAGTGAAGTTCGAGACGCCTGTCAGCCCTGGAATGGATTCATTGCAGGCTGCCTCCAGGATTTCCATGGTGCTGAGGTCATCAATCTCTCTCAGCTGGTCACTGCCTGTCTGTGTGGAGTTCAGGTGGGATGTATGAGCTGCGGAAAATTGTTTGTCAAGTTGTCGGTGCCTTTTGGAACTTGTGCCAATATGCTGTTCACCTCCTTTAATAGACGGGCAGGACAAAATAGGAGGTGTGGTTGGGAGACTGTGAGAATTAAAGCCCAAAGCCTGGTGATTCCATGTTAGATTGTGTCTTATTCCCCTTTTACAACATAAGAATAAAATTACTTAATTATGAAGCCTAAAATGTGCAGCACATCGTATAATTTTGACACTCACCATAAAATCAGCTGTCTCAGGTCACCTTGGAATAGATGGAAATATAAAGACAAATCAAAGTGAATAAGTGGTGGAAACATCAACAGGCACGCTATTGTTACTAATACAAGAGTGTGCTTCACGGAACAAAGGCAGATATAATGTTACTGACATCAATGGGAGAATAAAGAGATTAGCTGGCCTATGAACAGACGTTTCATATTCACTGGGATGATTATAAAGATTTAAAGCAGTGTCACTCACTGTCTCCCCTGTCGAGGTGCAACAGGTGAAGTCAGAGTTGATTAGTACAGAACTTACCGAAAGAGCAACGTCCCTGGGCATCTGGCTGCGGCACATCCACCAACTCTCCAACATCATCCAGCATCGCCATGGTAACCCGTGACACCTTCCTCCTCAAGTTACTGTAGACCGTGTTGCCAACTCTGTGCAGCAGGCCACTCCTCAGCCCGTCCAGACTTTGAACAAGTGCAAGGTTTTTGTGTGCCAATTGGCTCCCTCTTTCTCCACTTCCACCGGAGCGGGACAGGGCTTGTAGGAGTAAGCTCTGCATTGAGGCACTATCGTCCTCGGTAGTGTTGATGTGTACAAAGGTGTTTGGGCTGAGGCCATCCTGTTGCAGGGCTTCAGGTGGTAAACTGAAAGGTTTTAAACGTCCAAATCCACCAGAAGCCTTGTTCTGCTCTAGAGCTTCTGCTGCAGGATGTAAACTAACCACCGGCTTCCAGTTCCTTGTCTCTAAGAAGCGAAGAAGCTGCTGGAGCCAACTGACACTGTAGGTGCAATCACTCTGACCTCTCAGTGCACAGATGAAGCCCTGCAAACCAGCACTGGCCTGGCCATAAGTCCCACTGACCAGAGCCTGGAGGGCAGCTTCCATCACAGCACTCACCGTTTTCCAGTTCTGGGATATGACAGTCAACAATGGTTTAAAAGCTTGCTTATCTGACAGTGTGATTAGGCTTTGTAGAAGACCCAGAAGCCAGTCCCAATGCTGGCTGCCCCTCAAAGACAAAAACCAGTCTTGTACAGTAAAGCTTGGTCTTGGAGGGACCCGTCCATTCCACTGGTTTGTGGTAGCGCTGCCTTCTGACTGAAGAAAGAAATGCAGCACCTTCCCCCAAAGTTGCTCTTCTTCAGACTCAGCCGGGGCCTCCTCCAGCTCCGCTCCCATCTCTTGGAGATACTGAGAGATGTTGTACAGGAAACCAGACAGGCGGTGACGGTCAATGGGTTTGTTCAGAGAAGGCATTTTTGTATTTGGAAACATTGTTTTCAGACTGCCCATTATGTTTCTCATAACTGGGTACATATGTGAAGACTTTGTGGATTCTGGTGAATTTTGAGATAACCATCCATTTTTGCTCAATTTGGAAAGAACCTCTGCAATAATAGCATTTTTTTGCTCTTCTGTACTTCTACCTGAAAACATAAAATAACAAAACCCTTTGTGAATCTTCTGTCTATGAATATTGTTTCAGAAATGAACCAAAACACTCACCAGTTCCCTCTGATCCTAGTCCCATGACTGTGCCACATATAACAATGGTGGTAACAATAAGACATGCCATTCCCGGCCGTGTATTTTCCATCTTCATCTCATCCCAGCAGACAACATTAAATTATTGTCACATTCTGTTTCAACAGAGTTACTATTTTTTTTTTTAAAAGAAGAAAAACAAAGAAAAGCCAATGCATTTATTTCTTGGTAGCATAAGAATTTCCTTTGAGGAGTAACGTAACTCACCAAAGAATATTAAAGTTTAATGACTGGCTACTGCCTTTTCACTTTCACCAGTATGGCTATAGTACGGAGCCCAGGCTATGTGTAATTCATTTACAAAAAGTGTGAAGGATGTGACATATAAATAGATTGCTCATTTTTTTTATTTATCCATCAACTGAATTTAACATTGAACAATAGTATCAACAAACATATAAAGGAGCAGAGACTGTAGTTTAGCACTCACCGTTCCGGGCTACGGTCACCTCTCAAGTGTAGGTTTCCAGGTTGTATCAAAATGTCAAACTTCGATGCATCGCCATCATTGATCTGACCTCCTTCTGTGAGACTTGTTTTCTCAATAACTTTCTCCTCCGCTTTCCCTGGGTCCTCCCCTCCCGTCCACCTGCGACTGCGTCCTTTGTGCGCGTAATGTGCCCCTTAGCATCACGGTTTAACTTTCTGCTGTCCAGCTCTTAAAAGTGTGTATGGTCTTATTAAATATTTGGAAAACATTTAAAACCTGTACTAATTCCGCTTGCCTTAGACATATATTCCCAGACACATGTGGGAAACCACGTGGATTTCACACCGATGATGATGGCTGCCTGTGCGTTTTGGGGAGTTTGACACGAGCTAATTCTGCATTGACTTGTCTCTCAGCTGGTTTTCTATGACTTGGGGTTCAGCAGGTGTCGTCTTTCTGACCTGGGCAGGCCATCAGCACTGTGCAGACTGTCAGTGTTTAGACACTCTAATTTCAAGAGGCCACTTTACAATTGAGCTCAGTCCAAGTGCACTGAAGCCACCCCCCGGTGCCAGACCACTGTCTGAGGGCCTGAAATCCTAGAGGGCCCCGTGAAAAGACCACCCCTCCCTCAAGTGTCTTTAGTGGTGCGATACTGTGGCCTGCACCGGGACAATAACTTCCTCCTATATTATTGATACCGCGGAGATCAGCGCGCACTCAGAGCAGCATGGCTCCATTCTCTCTATGGGAAATGTATACAATGAGAAACCAGATAGGGCTCATACTTAGACAGGAAGGAGACAGAAACAGGAGAATCATACGACCAAGCAGAGATTGGGATGTTCGGCTGTCATTCAATTAAATCGTTTCACATTAAATTCAATGATACGATGTCATTACAGATGAAGAAAAAATTGTTAGAGCCTTTCTCTTATATTATTCATTGCAAATGCATATTTTATAGCTTTATTTATTAAACCAAAAGACAACTTTAATGTCACCTTATTGAAAATCCTACTAGTCATAACATGTACATTTTTCAAATGTGTGTGTTACTGACGTCCTTTCCTCATATGCCCTCCTTTGGACAATCTCCTTGTAGTGTCAAGATTGTCCAGAGGAGGGCGCATGTGTTTCAGACCTGTGAGGCAACGCCTGTTGTGATATTAGGCAATACAAAACCATTGAGTGATTGATGTGCTGAACTTGATTTTATTATTTAACAGTGTACCAGGTCTTCTTTGGAAGGGCAGTTTAATCTCAATGGACAAGAAACCCTCAGTGTTTGAGGATTAGCAAATTCTTCTGAATCTAGAAAAAGACAGAATTTTATATTTACAGACTCTGAGGTAAATGCAACAGAAATGCTCATGATAATAGTCTTGGAGTTTAAACTGAGCTCACCCCATCAGTAAGGTGCTTTATCTTCGTTTCCATTTGTAAGTGTTTTTCATCTGCTTTGTTTTGCATCTTCCCAATAGTCTCTGTAGATGCCTTACGCAGCTCCGCTGTCTCCATCTGTAACTGTGAGAACACCATTTTTTTAAATAAAAATCTCAAACAAACAAATCTTTATAAATGTGCATATGCATCTCACCTCTTTAATTCTTTTTTGCAGCATCTCATTGTCATGGGCAAGGTTATTTAGTTCAATTTCCTTTCTGTTGTCAAACGTTTTTGACTTGTACTTCATTTTATTCTCAAGTTGAGCAATTTCTTCAAGCATTTTGGACAGATTCTCATTCAGTTGTAGATTTTCCTTCAACGTTTGTGACAGCACATTTTCCTTTTGCCTTAGGGTGGTTGACTCATCTGCAACGTTTTGCTAAGAGACAATATCAGACAATTAAAATATGTGACCTTCTTTGTATTGAAATTACATTACTTCTACCTTTAGTTCATTGTTGACCTTAGAACTCTTTTCAGTGGTCTTAAAGAAGACTTTGGCATCTTCATATGTGGCTGTATCTTTCTCCACAAGGATTGATATAAATTTGCTCCAGTTGCCTTGGACCTCACTCACTTCCATATGCCTCCGTTTTTGAAGATCTAATTGCAGCTCACTACCCATCTTCTCATACTTATTCTCAACATCTGTCAAGGAAAATGTTTGACGAAATTGTTTCTAGGTTTACAATAAAATGTAATACATAGCAATTTACCTTGGAGTTTCTTTTCCGAAATTGCTTTAAGATTTTCCATTTCTTCTTGATGTCTCTATGAATATATATATATATATATATATATATATATATATATATATATAGAATAAAACATGCAGGTAAAGAAAAATGCTATAACTTTTGTATGTACTGTGCATGTTACCTTTTTAAGATCCGTGGTAGGGGATTTGGTGTCGACCTGCTGTAGGTCTACCAGGAGTAATGCCACTGCCTTTTGTAGTCTATTTTCTAACTTGGTTTGCGCCGCTTGCATTGCCTCTTTTGAAGCCAATCTATCAGCTTTGAGCTCACATATAGTGTTTTGATGTTCACAGAGAAGATGCCTCATTTTTTGTCTATAAACCTAAAAGGGACATAATTGATTAAATAAAGGGTATCTGCAATACATTTTTAAAAAGGTAGCCCTTTACTTTACTGCACAGTATATGTGGTAATAGACTGGAAATAGCCTGGCACCTGAAAGGTCAAGGGCAGTGCTTAATTTGTACATTAGTAGTTTCAGGAACACTTTGTGATGTGAAGGATTCAGGGAACAGGCCATAACACTCTCATTAAACACCATTATATCATCTCAAACTTTGCCGGATCTTCCAAAATAGTTCCGTGATCCTTAACCCTGAAAACCTTAAAGATGGAGAAATGCGTCTCCTCCAGAGGATCAAATTAAGCACTGGTCAGGTGTAATAGGCTGACATTGTAATTATGGAAACAGGATACATACCTAATTTATTCCATGGTAATATGATAAGCTATAACCTTAACCCAGTACCAAGAATGTAGTTTACCAGTAAAATGGCTAGGATTTTCTCTTGGTAATAAAATAGAAACATTAATCAATTACCACATTATTGCTGCACTATAAAGTGCAAAAAATATATACCATGGATGATATACTTTTGTTTCTACTTGAAGTTTGACATCCGTTTCTTCCAGGTTTTTGTCCATACTTTTCAGCTCAGCTGTGGCCTCTTTTAGCTTCCTCTGAGTTATGTCCCAGAAGGCCTGCACCTTGTCCCTCTCAAGCTGAAAGTAGTTCCTCTCCTCCCTCTCACGGTCAAGTTCTTCTCGCAGACGCATGATGTGGTCCTCCAACTTTAAAGAAATTACAAATAGCAGTCAATATTACAGATCTCAATCTAGCTTTCTCATTGTCCATATGACAAAGCACAGCTTTCAGTCATGAGTCATGGGCTAAAGTTTGTACTTTACTGACCTGTTCTTTGGATATTTCATCCTTGGTGAGACCATCTATCAAAATGGGTGTTCTTGATTTTTCAGGCTTTTTGCTTGAACCCTTTTTCGGTGGCTGTATAAAAAAAACCAGTAACATTTATATTCAAACATAACAGTAGCGTTAGTTTCTGCTGAATCTCTAGCCATGTTATTGTTGTTATGACAAGGTTAGCTAAGTTATAGGCCTTGTATCCCTGCAACAAAATTACTGAAAAGAAACATATGCTCACCATATTGGACCCCTCAAAATGCAAGGCTTAAAAATCACAAAATAAACAAAATTTGTGGGTGGGAAAAGGTCCATCGAACAAATGTGGCGTCCAAGTGATCACATGCGGTATCTTTGCTGCCATGGCAACCGCACAACAGTTATTTTACCAGATAACTCCTCGAGATGGCGCTACAACACAATACTTATATATAAATGGTAACAAATGATAAACTACAGTGCATAAGTGTTCTGAGACAAAGCGAAATAATGTTTATTAATAGACTTCCAAGTTATTTGAATTAAAATGTAACATCTTAAAACATTGCATATAAATACCATTTACATCCAGGGTAAAATACTGTATTATATAAAGTGGCATAAAGTCATGGGCTCAAACATTGAGCATGGGAACATCAAACAGGTCACAGATGCCTTCGCTCTCATCCAGATCCCAGCGGTAGTCCCCCAGTGGAAGTGGTGATAGAGGAATAGCTTTACACATAATTAAAAAAAATAAAATACAGTGAGTTCAGTATTTATTTATTTTTTATCTACATTTCTCTGCATTACCCACCTTCAGGAGTCATCTTGAAAAAATCAGTTGCTTTACCTGGATACATTTCTGCATTAATATCTAGAACAAAAAAAAGAGAATGATAATGTAACTGTGAAAGACTCAACTTGTACGGTTTTGTGCTAATGTAAAGATTTTGTTACCTTTAGATGGGTCAAGAAGATCTCTTATATTCTTAGAAAAACAGTGAACTGCAAACAATAAATATTCCTTATCAAGTCATCAGTATATGTATAGCCATGTGAAAAAACAAAAGATTTTACTTACAGCCAGACATTCCAGTTTTGTTAGACTCCATTTCCCGAAATAAAGTCTGAAGTGTCCGGACGTTTTTGTGACTGGTGTTTTCTGAAGCTTGATAACATAAGGAGCGGATTTGGTTGTCAGTTAAATTGCCCAAAGCTAACTGGGCACGATGTAGAACTTCTTTGGATGGTGGAACTGGTAACGCAACAGCCTCTGCACTGGCTGAGCGCTTGTTAAGAAGCATAACATTTATTGGCCCATTACTGCTTTTCAGATGGACCTGGAACGTTGTTGGACCATCCCTGATCTACGATAAAATAATATATTTTTTTTAAACGTAAATTGGATACATTTTAAATACCTAAAATACTTACAGCTTTGGGAATGGGAACGTCTAGTTGTGTCCCTGAAGGTGCTTGCACAGCTAACAGAGTGTGGCCTGGTAAATACAAAAATAAAGAAGGGATTTAAAGAGATGAATAAAGAAAATCATTCAAGACTTTTTTGCTTCATCAACAGTTTTAGACTATGTACTGTGAAGAGAGTAAGTACATTACCACTGAAACTATTGCAGATATCCTCTTGATTGACATAAGATAAAGTGAATAACTGTTAAGGCTTATTCAACACATTTATTCACATAAATATTCATAAAACTATGACAATAACATTCTGGGATTTTTTATTTTATGTTTATTGTCCTTCATTTAACTAGGGGGTTCTAGCCCCTTTAAGGGACGCTGTTGTACATGTTTTTGTCATTGAGGCTCCGTTACGAGGGCATAATTGTGAAGTCTACAGCAAAAGGATATGCACTGCAGTCTTCATAAATATTCTTGATGCTCTGCCGGACCCAGCGCATTTGTAGATCAAGCATCTCTTCCTTCTCAGTCAGGTCTTGCAAATCACACTTTAAAAGCATGTGTCGTCTGCTAATGTTATGGGCATTGTGTCCTGGAAGTACTCCCCTTATTGAGAGAAAATAAGATATGAGTAAAGCTGTATTCATAAAAGATCTGTTTGCAAACAATAAGTGTAGAAAAAAACTCACTTCCATTGCACAACATTCTTTGTTATTTTTTCAATCAAACCAATGCCCTCCAAGACATTTGTAATGTCATAGATTCGCCTTTTTTGAGGAACAGCCAAAACTTTAACTGCCTAAAGAAAGAACAAGCACAGAATTGTGTCAAATATTACACTTTACATTAGTATGGTTGCAATTCTGTACTATACTTATAACTGCAATATACAATGTCCCATACCTTTTCAGGAATATTTCTGATATTTGTGATTTCTGACAGTGACTGTAGGTCTGTCCCAAAATAACTTTTACAGGACAATGTTGCACTAGGTCCGTGTGTTTAAGCGTTCATTGTGTTTTCTATTCTAAAAGGAAAATGCTAAATCAAGAATTGCCTTTTTTTTTTTTACAAATGCTGTTCTGTTGCAATATATACTTTTTTTTTTTTTTTTACTCTGCCAGAAAAGAAAATATAATTAACCATTTGTTGATGACGTTGAATCCTTTTCTGTGTCAACTTGAAAACCCAGAAGTGGAACTTGCTTGTTTAGGAAAATAGTAAAAAAAAAAGATTGGAGTCTTTTGGCTACGAGATAAACTCGAAAAGTTGTTGACCAGTGATCAGCATCTGGCTTTAGCTCCACAAACATGACTATGATCCCCTTTAATGAGAGAACACATGCCCTCATCTCTTGTTGTCTGAGAGTTTTGGAGGATTCGGCAATATCTGAGCTGAATGTGTAAGCTGTTTAGTCCAAAAGCATTCCTATAGCTACTGATTTACATATTAAACAATGCCTGGTAGGCTATAATTTCTGTTATTCCATTGTATGAAACAAAATATCACAACAAAAGGTTTCAGACGGTGATCACTTACTTCTTTTAGGTCAATTCTTCCACCTTCACTTCTGTGCATTAGTTCAACAAATCTAACAGCAATTTTAGTGAGACTCTTCAAACTCCTGGGTTTTGGTGTGTGTTCTGGTTCGGCCACTTCATTGTCCTCCTCTGGACTCGAGGGGGCGTCCTCGATCTCCATCCTGCGAAGACAAAATCCACACAAATCTAATGAACGAATGACACTTTCTAGTGCTAATGTCAGGGATCCGCTTGCAACGTAATATGTCTACGTTATACTTTAAGTCTTCTAAAGTTTAAACCAACTTTTCAAAGATGTTCTTTTAAATTCAACCTAAGGCGCTCTGGCATTTATTCTGAAATTTGCGCCCCGGATGATCGACTACGACCCCGCAAAGTGATAAAAAAAGAAAAGAAAAAAAGAAACCACCAACAAATACTTTAAAGCGCACTTAGTTAATTTGATATACCTAAATTGTAAATGTTTTTAATGGTAAGTATCTGTAAACGTCATAAATGCAGCATAATAACGACATCACTGAAATAGCCTACCTTGTTTGCAACGGGAAATCGGAGGCACCGGGAAAACTTGGCTAAAACCGGACTCCTAAAATGTATTTGGCAATGTTCCTGAGAGCCACGGCCTTACCATTGAAAGGCAAATCCAACATTTTACTTTAAAACCCACTTACATCAGCACTTAAATCGCAAACCCAACAATTATCTGGAGTTTCTGCCCATGTTTACGCCCCACAATGAAGCTAGGCGCCTCTTTCTAACCGGTAACTCAAACCTGCTGCTTTCAAAATAAAAGCACGCAAAAATTATCTGGTTTTGCTGTAGAAATATCTATACTCTTGTATGTTTCTACATGTAATCCGATAAGCTTTATAATATTTTATAACACAATATGTGCCACACGATAAGTTGCAAAGGTGTAGCAAGATGTATGTTGTTTTATGGTGTCATCGTCACGTTGTCGTTATATATTAGCCGTATACAAAATGAAAAGGCCTTTGATGTGACTTGTCGGCAATGTGAAGTTTTAAGTCAAGTGATAAACATGTATGAATTGCCTAAACTTCCTTTAGTTGCGTTTGGTAACTCCCACGTGACGCGATTGCGATTGCAGTCACATGACGCCCTGCCCGTGTGGAGTTGGAGTGGTTCATGCAGGAAATCAGTTCCTTTAGTAATAACACTGATATTGATGTGAACAGGGCGCTATGTCCAGCAAAGGCTCTGTACTGCTGTGTCTGTTGTCTTTCTTCCAGGCAGGCACTTGGGCTCAGTATGCTCCAGATGAAGTCACTGAGTTGCCTGGGATGACATTTAAACCCAACTACAAACAATGGTCTGGATATCTGCAGGCACGACCTGGCAAGTTTCTTCATTACTGGTAAGAATGTATGAGAAACCAAGATTCTATTATGCACAGTAGGCCTAGGCTGTATTGGCATAGGCCTATTAATTACTTTTAATAGGTCCATGCCAAATTATATAATTACTTTTTATTACTTTTGTTTCAATGTACAGTACAATCATGTCTGTACCTTTCTGCATCTGAAGTAATATGAGTTTAGCACAGTCCTAAACCTTTATGAATTTTCAAAGACAACACAGCAGAAGAAATGTTGTAAGCTAGCCATCAGTGTAAGATTGTTGTTTAATCATAAAAAAGTGTATTATAAAAAAAAAAAAAAAGTTTGCATAATAATGACATACATTTCAGCCAGTGCTTTTCTGCTTGTGCAGGTTTGTGACCTCACAGGGCAACCCAGCCAAAGACCCTGTGGTGCTCTGGCTGAACGGTGGTCCAGGGTGTAGCTCACTGGACGGCCTCCTTTCGGAGAACGGACCTTTTCATGTGAGCACATTGCACTTACAATACTTTTACAATGTCAGTAAACCCTGCAACTTGTAAAGGGATACATATTATTGTTTTCTCAGGTAAATGAAGACGGTGAAACATTGTATCAGAATCCATTTAGCTGGAACCAGATTGCAAATATTTTGTATCTCGAGTCACCTGCTGGAGTTGGTTATTCTTACTCTGATGACAGGAATTATGCAACAGATGATGACCAAGTGAGTCTAAAAATCTTAAAATCAAAGCCGTGTATCGTCACATTGTAACCTCTTCTGTCTTATAGGTGGCTGAGGACAATTACAAGGCTTTACAGAGTTTCTTTCACAAGTTCCCAAACTTCACTCAAAATGATTTCTTCATTATTGGGGAAAGCTATGGCGGGATATATGTACCAACTCTCAGTCTGCGTGTGGCTACTGGGGAAGCAAAAATAAATCTTAAGGTAAAAATCCAGCCAATTTGTCATGTTCCTAAAATAAAGTTTTATCTGACTATATATTTTGACTCTTAGGGTTTTGCGGTGGGAAATGGACTCAGTAGTTTTGCTCTCAATGATCAGTCACTAATCTATTTTGGTTACTTTCATGGACTATTTGGAGAAGAGTGAGTAAATATTAATATGGGTCAAATGAGGTCTTTTTATTGAATTTTACATGAACTTCTGCTGAATTATTCCATCAATCATTATTGGGTCCGTGTATTTCCAGTTTGTGGCATGATCTTACGACTAATTGCTGTGCCAAAGGTACTTGCAACTTCTACAATTCAACCTCGGAGATGTGTGCGACGATGGTATGTGTGCAATAAGCTGGTATTTCCAGAGTAACCAGATTCACTCACTGTTCTTTTGCTGTCAGGTTCATGTGGCATTTAATATCATTTATGAGAGTGGGCTAAATGAATACGCTCTCTATTTGGACTGTCAAGGCTATGAACAAGCATATGAGATGGCTATGAGACATCTTTTTAAAAACTTCCGGAAGAATTTTAACACACAGAAGGTAACCATCTTTAGTTGTTTTTGACCATGTCTGCATATTAACCCGCCTTAACTGAGCAAATTTTCTCCAGTTCGATTCTACCCAAATCTAAAAGCTTCTTGAAAAAAGTGTCAAAATAGCTACAAAAACGAGATAACGATAATGCAGCCAAAAGAGCGACAAAGATGCAGCAAAACAGGTGACAAAAAATGATTGAAAAAAAATCGACAAGACATGCGATAAAAAAGTGATGACAAAGCAACAAAACAAAAAAAATTCGCTCAGTTTTGTAGGTCTTAGCTTTCAAATGAGGTATTACACTGGCCTATAGGCTGTTAGCTTCAGTGGACAAGCTTTTACATTTGGGTAATGCTCAACTGGAGAAAATGTGTTTTGTTAAGGTTAAAAAGAAGTCTCATTACCCTGTATTAAAGCTTGTAGGCATGATGAACCCCGCCAAGTCTCTTAGAGGAGTGCCGCCCTGCATCGACAGCGCTGCTCAGATAAAGTGGCTGAACAGAGGTGATGTGAGAAAAGCTCTACACATTCCTGATATTCTCCCGCCATGGGACCTCTGCAGGTTATTATTGCACTGCTTTTCTGTGTCACTTTGTGCAATTGTTCTGTTTCGAAATGACCTGATCCTTGATTCAATGCAGCGACTGTGTTGGTGGTAACTACACGACGCTTTACCAGACTGTGAAGGACATATACCTGAAGCTGCTCACTTTGGGCCTCCGAGCACTTGTGTACAATGGAGACACAGACATGGCTTGCAACTTTCTCGGCGACCAATGGTTTGTGGAGGACCTCGGCATGAAGGTGCAGTTGCTAATGTTACAGGAGATTATATTTGATAATGTATTGTGGTTAAATAGTTCAATATCTTATAGCCCACCACAAAGTACCAGACCTGGCTTCACAAGGACCAGGTTGCAGGTTTTTATCAGGGATTTGGAAACATCACTTTTTTAACAGTGAAGGTAGGAGTCTTATTTGAATGATCACTTCAACACAAGTTGTTTTTGTCACTTATTGTGTTCTATTGTGTGTTTTAGGGTGCAGGTCATATGGTGCCACAGTGGGCCCCAGATCCAGCTTTTCACATGTTCCAATCTTTTATAACCAATAGTGATTTCTGAGACACTATGTTTTTATTATTACTTTATTATTATTGTTGCAATCTCTCAGGGAACTTACTTTTGGGATCTTTCCTTGTAAATTGTATGGATCATGGCTTATTGTTTTGTTTTTTATCATGAAAAAAATGATCTGCATTTTAATTTTGCTTTTAGTCTGTAATATTGTAAATCTGTTTGGATAAGAGGCTCATGGCAAGGCATGGGAAAAACAAAGGGAAACTGCCAGTTGATGCACTGATTGAGATGATCTACCGGTTGTAACAAACAAAATGTCATGAATGTGTTTTATAATGAAACGTTTATTACACTTGGATTGTCTGTAGCGATTCATTCATAGTTAATTAAAATGCAATGCAAACAACTGTAACAATAAAAAAAAAAAAATCTAAAGATAATAAAATCCTGACTTTGGCACAAATAATGAATTCATGATATGTACAGCCACAAAGGGATGAAGGAAATTACAATTATTTCTACTTCATCATGTGAGAAAATGCCTTGATCATCAGTTTCCCAAAAGTAACACGTGATATTGCAGAATGTGTCCCTTTTTGTAATCTTAAAAAACAATTAGACAATTTTAAAAGCTTTAAAACACAGGCTTCAATCAAATAATGGTACTTATCCATTAAGTAAATACCTTTCAAGTCCTAAGACAATAATGTGATTCCATCCGCAAGAATTTCTGTGCCAGTTTGTACTTTGACTGGTCATCTGACTAATCTATAGTTTGTGAATAATTAAGGCCAAAAGCAGCCACTAAATACGTCCCTTCATTCTCAGGTTCAAGAAAAAACTATTGTGCCTTTTTGTCAGCGAAATATCCCTTTCCTGTACAACAGCACCATTGTCCATAAATTACCAAAAGACGTGACATTGCAAACAAAACCAAACAGATGTTGTGACTGAATGTCCTTGATTACGTGAATCACAATTATCAATGGCAGCTATTGTAGAAGGCAACGTCTATTTTACCATGTTCCGTGCGTAATAAAATTAAGCATTAACAGCGTAATTACATGTAGATACCATGCAGGTTGTAGTAGTATCTTAAAGTACTTAAAGTAATCCCAACAATACCCTTGTAAACATGATGTAAATGCATTATTGTTGTTAAAGGCCCATAACTATGTCTAATTAGACAAAATGGTTCAAGTCAAAAGTTTAAAACAATCATAAAATCAATGTCTATAAAATCAGTGGTACTTGTTTGAAGATGTCTGTTCCACATGGTTCACGTGATCTCTTTGGAGGTATTGACAATAATCCTGTTTTAAAATGATGAGGTCTCCTTTAGTATAACACAAGACACTGCTGACTCGGACCTTCTTTCTCATCATGTCTTCACATCTTGATAGATGGAGTTTGACGTTGTGAGGCCAAAGATAAAAGCTCCCAGTGTCACCATGACAACCCCAAAGCCGACCATCCCATGCCAGCTGAGAACAAGACATTCACAACTGTATAATATACTGCATAAAATTAGGCTGACCATAATAAAACAGGAGAAGAGGTGTCAGACTCACCTGGTAGATCGATTATCGGTCTCAGATAACTTGGCTTGCATCAAGCATAAACCTAAACAAAAAATCCAGCAAGATAGGTTAAATACAAAAGAATAAATTGAAAACTTACAGCAAAAATGCTATATTACCTGGAAAAACAAAAATAAAGCAAGCGGCCAGACCTCCGATCAGTGAGATTACCCGCCCAATATCTGGGATAAAAAGAGCCAGGACGAGTGTAACGATAAACCACACCAGTGTCTGTAGAATCCTCCGCCTCTGCTCACGACGAACACACACCTCCACCTGTTCACCCTGAAAACGCAGCCACAGACCCTCAATCACGGCCCTGAGAACAGAAAACAGGTCAGTATGAGGTCAGCAGTGATTCGAACAAGCCACAATTCACCGCACTGATAATTTAGTCATTTAAAAAAAAACTGACAGATAGATTGATTGCCATCTCATTTTCTGGGTAGACCTTGGCCCAGATAGAGACCTATTCGTGCAACCACAACCAGGCAATAACCACTAAGCCACCAAGCACATAATGTGTTTACCAAAAACTGCTAGAAACCACTGTTGAGATTTACCTTCCACAGAAGTGCAAAATTGGGTACGAAGTAATAACGCAGATGACGATAAAAGCTCTCGCTAAAGCCACGGCAATGTCATTTGGAGGATATGACATCAGGACATCCTGTTTGACGCTAGAGCCAAAAGTCAAGAAGCCACAGACGCCTAAAGGTAAATGGTATCAAAGTATTATTGCAAACTACAAATATGGCCATGGACAGCTCTATACTCATCGCAAGTACCTGTTCCTATGTAAACAAAGAGGCAGATGATCATACTGAGAGTTACGACCAATCCCCAGGGTTTGAGCTCTTTTCTGCTCATGCTGTTAAAGACGGGCACGCAGCTGACATGGCACTGAAACAAAAACAGCTTAGTTCACAAGAGTAAGACGTATTTTTGACCACAAAGCAGAATGATGAAGCGATACCTGAAAACCAAAGCAGATGGTGGGCATAGCATTAAACACAGCCGTCCACGATGCAGAACTGTAACATAGTGATAACAAGACGACATGAGCGAAGTAAGTGACAAAGCTGCAGATGGTAGAGAGAGCAAAAATGTTTTCCCTGTAAAGAATAAACTCACCTCACAGGAATGTAGCCTGGCATGTCATTCTCATCAGGCCAGATATACTTTATAATGACCACTATTGTAACATACCACGTCCCCATTACACTTATTGCACTGTAATGATTAGAGAGCGGAAGAATATTAAAACTTCCATAAAATATATCTTTAATGAGTACCAAATTATACAGACAGGGAGATTTTTACCTGGCATATTTCTGAAAACCGATTTCTTTGGGAATGGAGAGAGGGAGAATAACTAGAACGGCCGTCACAGAAATTGTGAACTTGCGATCCATGTACCAAAGATGGGGGCCTAAACCATCAGGATCCGCCGCTTGAATTACTACAAAACAAAACACGGTGGTAACTACTGAAAAGATTAAAGACGAGGGCAGTGAAACATTCAGTGACTCGTCAGCAAGTTCCAAGAGCTGTATTTAATTTTGTCAGCATGTTTAGAGCATTGGTAATGTATAAGCAAGTCACATGAAGTCTGTGAACAACAAATGCACTTGGACAATGTGCAGTACATATCCAATATTTGAAGAACCAGTACATATGATATTATGGACATAATTTTTAATTTGTATTACTGCACTCACAGCGATCCAGCTGATCTCCAATGACAATGAAGAACGCTATGCAGGTCCCAAATGTGTAAATGGCGATGGCTACTTCACATAAAATGCCGGTCACCTTCCCACAAGTGGCTCGTACCACCTCTTGATATGTGCTTTCATTACTGACCTAAACAAACCAAATCAATGTAATATGACACACGTTTGAAGCGATGTCCAGGAACAGTGCTTTGAAGTATAAAAACAAGTTATGTAAATGAATAACCCTGAATATGGCAGTAAAGCGTAAAAGTCTCAAAAGCTCTCACTCTGTGTTGGTTAAAACAATGGAAAGTCCGTTCAGATTGTCTCCTCAAACACTAAAAAATGTAAAAATGGTATTGTTGCATTTAAATGTTAGAGATCTAAAGTGTTAAGAAAATACTAAGGATCAAGTAGCATAAATTTAGTTTTTGGGATATCTAACACATTTTAGTGAGTCAGCAGCATGTCTTGGCTACAGGAAGTTACGGTCTGGACTATTATGCAACAAAATGACCATAACTGCTGACAGTGTGGAGTTTGCACTAACCTGGGAGCAGTAACCCAGGATCACTAAACCACTGATGATGAAGATCAACATGAACTGAAACACAATACGCACAACAAGGAGAAATATATTTTAGAAAAGGGAATAGTATAGCTGTGACTTCAAATATACGAATATGAAAGGGTTAAGCTCTTCTTTACCATTTGAAGCATCACTCCAGCTGTCACACCTCCAGCCATACTAAAGGCAGCTGGGAAATTAAGTAAGCCTGCTCCCAGGGCAGCATTGACTACAATAAATACAGCTCCTATGGAAGAGACTCCACTACTTCTCTCGGTTTCAATGTGCGGCACAGAGTCCACACTGGGGCTCTGCAACAACCAGGCCCTCTCTCCAGAGTCAGTGCTGCCCATGCCACCCCAGTCCTCCACTTCAGTGTTTATAGCCATGTCTGCAATGGTCTCAATTCAACAGACACTTTGAAAGCTGCATTAAACTTCACCCGGGAAGAATGTGTGGTCAGTTAGTCCATCGCTGATGAAATGGTAGAGCCATTCTGTAACGCAAAAAAAATCCTTGTTATTTATATAGTATATATTTGTGCCTTAACAACACAGTACCGCTAGCTTCAAATAGAGAACAAAAGGTTCCCCAACATACTAATGGTTTCCCCACAATATTTTACTTTGAAATTAGTTACGTTTTATGCATAGGCCTAATCACGGTACATTGATAATGTCACAAAATGCATTTTTGGACAAATAAAAATGTGAGCACCTGTTTTAGTAAAAAGTAAATATATGAATACCAGTGTTGGTATATTGGAAAAAATAAAAGCATTTATTTAATTTTAATAAATTACTGCAGTACAAATCATCCAAGTCAGATCGTCAACTTCAACGAGATCGGAGTCTTTTACCACCTTTTAAAATGTAAAATCGAGAAATTATTTTACAGCTTTTGCTAAATTTGTACCATTCATTCTTGCACAATGACAGTGCTATTGATGTAACATGTATCATGTACTAAAATGTCAGGGAAAGGTATGGGCAATGGCCCTCCCTCTTGTTTACCTACTATGTGTCCTATGTGTCCTAGGCTAGCCAAAGATGTCGGTAAACACAGTCCTAAGATAAGATAGAAAATGTTAACATAAACATATAACTAAGATATACGTTTTAACCTCTGCTGTGTGTCCGATGTGAAGACTCCAGATTTGTCGCTCAGTGGTCAGCAAACACCGCCCGCCAATGACTGAACCTTCAGTTTTGGTCAAAGGAGCTAAAAGACAGGAGCACGTGACCTAGTCACGAGAACGGAACTATGGGTAGTGTAGTTTATTTTGTGCAGATGACATCACTCCACCGGTCACACGACCGGACAGCCCAAATGATCAAACTGGATACCAAAACCTCTCATATTTACATGTGTAAAGGGTTTTGTGATTTGAACTCAAGTGTTATACAACACTGATAACTAGGGGTTTACTGACTCAAGAGATTCAATCCAAAGGTAGATAAATACAAAGAATCCTAATGTGGGCTAATAGAAACACAATTATTTTTGAAAATTAATAAAAAGAAAACAGTTTTATCATAATTTATTGAAGTTCAACAATGTACATGAATAGTTGCTTTTTTCATTGCAACATTCGAAATATTTAAGTAAAAGTGCCAGGTCTCACAATTGGTATTAATGATTTTTTTTTCCACTCAAATGTCACTTTACTGTTAAGATCTTGAACCAAATATATATCGATGAGAGCTGCATGTCTTATCTTTGCCTATAGTCATCCACACCACCATTATAGTCGCACAATCAGACAAATCTTTAAGAAACAAGGACATAAACTAGGACTGGATTGCAATATAAAAGATTTACATTTCATCTACAGTCTGCTTCACCAAGATGTCCATTTTGTTGGTGTGCTTTTTGTGGCGTTAATTCTGTTGCATGATAGATCAGGTAACAGAAGAGTGATTATTTCTATAGCCTGGACAAAGAGTCTGACAGTACACACACCTTTTCAACTAAAGTGCAAAATACATTTCAAACCGCTTGACTTAAACCATTAACATTTTGGTTTTGTTTTCGCCATTATAGAAATAGCACACCTAAATACAAATGCTCAGATTCATCTGGGATTTTTTTTACTTTTAAAACTAAAACTAAACGAATTTCAACTAAAACCAGTGTTGAGAATTAGAAAATGTAACCAGAAGAAATCGCTTTAATGAAATGTTGGAGAAAGAGCTCCTCTTCCATCTCTTCGATTTGAAGCTCAGCATGATGACAACTGTCTACTTTGTGACAGCATGGATCCCATGAGCCAGGTACCCCACATTTCCAGAGGTCACACCTGCCATTGAGATCCTACCATCCTTGGTCATGTACACAGAAAATTCCTTTGTCAGGCGTTCAACCTAAAACACACAATTACACAGATATTAGAGGAAATAACCAATAAAACGTGAGGCGAGACTTATATTCTACTATACCCGCAGACACTAAAAGATACAGATGATCTAAATGAGTCGAGGTACCGACTCAAGCACAGAAATCCACACCTCAGTCAAGCTGTGTGTCAAGGATCATTTTAAGAAAAGTCACGTGACCAACACATTCACTAGTCATTTTTTTATCATGTAATGTCACACGCAACGAGCCACAGGGGCCGCCAGTTGAAAGAGCATCAGACACATTTGGAATTAGCCCAATAGGCGCCGATCACATCTCCCAACGATGCAACGTTTAAGAACAGATATCACTAAGACAACTGTGGCAACTCAGACGCACCTGTTCAGGTTTGAGACCTGTGAAGCAAAACATCCCAATTTGGTCGATGACATGCTGCCAGTTGTGAGAGGAGCCTTCCTTCTTCAGACCAGCCACCAGCTGTTCTCTCATTTTGATGATGCGGTTTGCCATACCATGAACCTCCTCCAACCTGGTCAAGACAAGCATGTTGTAATTAATGTAGAAAGTTGTTTTTCCTTCAGTGTTAAACCTCAATACACACCAGAGTGAATACAGATCAGGTGTGTTGAGAATGGTTGCGGCTATTCTAGCACCATTCATTGGTGGGTTGGAGTAAATTGGCCGGATGAGGATCTTCAGCTGAGACTCAACCCGTTTAGCCTCATCTACGTCTTTGCACACCACAGAGAACCCTCCTACTCGCTCACCTGTGTGTGAAGAAAGATTTACATCATAGTTATGATACTACAGTGACACAAATGCCCACCGGGTGGCGACACTAACACAGTTTTACACTTTCAAGGAACATTTTTATTCATGGTCAATAATTAAAAAAAAATTAAAATAACAAACACAATGCATTAGCTGCAAAATGCGATTGTCAACTGACCATAGAGACCCATGTTCTTAGCAAAGGACTGAGACAGCAGGACATTGTGGCCTTGTTCAATGAAGTAGCGAACAGCCCAGGCATCTCGATCAATGTCTCCACTGGCAAAACCCTGGTAAGCCATGTCAAAGAAGGCAAGCAGGTTTCTTTTCTGCAAGATAAAACAGAAAACTTAATAGTCCGTCAACTGATCAAAATAAAAATTAAAAAAAAGTCTTTATCAGATGAAGTTCTCAAACTGTAAATTGTTCATGTTTAGTTTATTTAAGGCATTAACAATAACTATCACTTGTACTTTTTTATTAACACAATCAGAGGAAATGTATAACTAAAGCTGGGTGAACTGCACCGCTTCACATACTCACTTTTATAACTTCAGAGATCTCTTGCCACTGCTCAGGTCTGGGATCCACGCCTGTTGGATTATGAGCACAGGCGTGCAGCAGAATTACACTCTGCTCTGGAATATTCTATAAAAAGAGAAATTCACAAATATATTACTAAAACATTGAAATCAGAAAAAGAAAAGCAAGTGCTCCACTTTTTGATCAAGTTTGTCTTACAGAGATGTCTTCCAGAGCTCCTTTGAAGTCAAAGCCACAGGTTGAAGGGTCATAGTATCTATATGCCTTGAGTTGCATCCCAGCATCTCTGAAGATGGGCGTGTGGTTTCCCCATGAAGGTTTGGGGAGGTACACGTCACGTGGACCTGCATGAAATCGCGACTGAGCAGAGGAGAAAAAAAAAAAAATCAGTTAGATGATGATATTATGGTTTTGTTTTAAGAAAGTAAATTAAAAAATGTCGGACCAAAAAGTTGGCTCCAATACGCAAAGACCCTGTACCCGAAATGGTCTGTACAGTGATGTTCTGCAGAAATACAAAATAAACTTTCATTAGGTCAGGGGGAAACAATTTCAATTTAACTCAGTTAATAGTCAAACTTACTCTGCCACTTTTCAGGACCTCACTGTCAGCACCAAGTGCTAGCTGAGCACAAGCCTTAGAAAACTCTCCAAGACCACCAATGCCAAGGTACTCCTTATCCAGCTGTTTTTCTGCAATCAAGGCCTCAGCCTGAAGGGTAGAAATAAGAAGAAAGAAAATGTTCTTTTAGTATCTGAACAACATTTATATTAATATATTAGTTTCAGAAGAAGTATTGTTTACAGAGCCTCTGAACTGCATATAGCGCTCTAAGCCACAATACCTTGCGAACACAGCTGAGCACAAAGGGCTTTCCCTGGTCGTCTCTGTAGGCTCCCACACCCAGATTCATCTTCTTTGGGTTCTTGTCCCTCTTGAAGGCCTCAGTCACCCCCAGGATGGGATCAGGGGGGCCCATTGCTACTCCACCCCACCATGAACTGAAACATGGAAAATCAACAATGGATAAAGTTCTGTTGAAAACGTGTATGTGATGAGGTGTGGCTGATGTGCATTTTTCTGACCTCAACAACAGCCATATGAACAATTAGCAATGAACCAACGAAATACCTGAGTTTAAATACTCATGTGATTTGAGGTTTCCTAATCCCGGTTTGAACAACGTGTTTGCGTTTCTTGAAAACAATTTAATCCATTGAGGGTTCAGACTCCAGACTAATCAATAATCCTGGCTAACCCCTTTGGAGAATCGCATTTCCCCTCAACAAAATGCTTCATTACTGATGAAAATTGTGTTTTTGTGTAGTCTTTAAAAATAAAATATGTATTGACCTAAGCATGGCCTCTCAACAAATTACAAAGTGCATCTTAATGTCATTGTCCCAGACTGTAAATAAAACATTTCACTGCAAATTTAAAGACAACACATAATGCATTACAACTATAAATGTTATGTGAATATGATAGTATAGAGGTTAAAAGGCAAACTGTCGAGGGAAATGTGACTTGTGTGTACACTTCACAGAAGGAGGAGGGGCATGTTTTAGTAATCAACAGAACGGTTTCACGGACACATGTGTTTATCTTTTTCATTACAAAATAATCACTGTTGACTTGAGGTTTACACAGCATTGGACATAAGGATTCCAAATGACGGAGGTCTGCGTACAGCATGAGATCAGGAAATACCAAACCGATAGGTGCTTAACCCAAAACCAGACGTCCCTGTCCCATGCCCCACTGGATTTCTCCAAAACCACTGATTTGTCCAAGTTTGACACAAGCTTTGTGTACAAACCAGGAAAACAAACCTATAACATTAGCGGCGGGAAAAAATGTGCATGTAGAAAAAAACTCAACTGTCAACAATTATTTTCTTTTTTGTTGTTGTTTACTGAACCTTAAGTTTCATTAAGTATAGAGCCTTACAAAAAAGTCTACAAACATGGTGAGATTTACATTATGTCTATATAATGTGTTGGCTTTCCTGTTTTTGATTGTTGCGTAGGTGGTGCACTCTCATTTCATTATTTTTTCCAGATAAATAAATGACACTACATAAAAACCTGGACAATTATGTTCAATTTTCAGAGGTTGAAAAAAAACTTGAAGTGAATTTACATCACTCTTCATAATAAAGTAATAATCAGATCTGTTTCACTTGCCCTGCAGCTGAAAGCAGAGACGCATGTGACATGATAAAGACATGATCAATACATATTCATAGATGAAAATGAAAGTGTCAGTCATCTATTCACCCAACATACAAGGGTTCTTGTGAAATGCAAATTGGTTACACCCTAAATTAGCTCAATGTGTTAACATAGGTGTCCATCACATGACAAACTATTTGGATATAGTGTAAAATCTTAAATCCGCATGAGTGCTACAACAATCCAGTCATGACATTTTGGTTGTAGCTCTGACCCAATGGTTTGTCCTCCAACTGGGCCCTGTAAGGACACCAGCTCCTCTCCGAAATCAGCCAATCAACAAAGGCAGGATGACCGCACGAGCCAATCCCGATCCAGAATCACCCCAGCTACGGGTCGCCTCTTGGCACAAATCGTTGGTGCCTGTTGGTTATATTTACTTTAATGGTGCGCAAACGCCTCCGTGGGGTTAAAGGTTTAAAGTAAATGTCAACATTAACCAGGGCGTCGACAGTGCATCAAAGTTCACTCAATATAAATGATAGAATATATAAACTCGTTGTATACGAAAAGATAACGTTACGTTCGATGCTAAAGGAAGTTGTGGTGCTAATATTACCATCGTGACATTCATTAGCTTTACAGCTAGCACCACCAAAGTGAAGTGCTTGATGAATTGAAATGGCAAATAGTTATCACGCCAACCACAAAAACGGCAAAATTCATATTTATTAATATAGCACAGTTAGGACTGTGAGGATAGATAGACCCCACGCTGCGATCGTCTCCAAGGCACTGCATCTTAAACTACTATATCGTCATATCGAGATCTGTGCAGCTGTTTTACCTTTGACGAGTCGACAGGACTCCCAGGGACGGGGTCATGTTCCCCAGGCCGGTTAGCAGCCTGTTGGTAATGAGCAGAGCCATCGTTTCACGGTGTTCGGGAGCAGAGACGAACCGAGGTGGTTGTGGAGAGTTGTGAAGGACAGAGGCGACCACGATGCGGCGCTACGTCTCAATACGTGATGACGCACAGGATAAAAAAAACACACACACACACACCACGTGGGATTAATCAGATTCACGCGCGAGTTTGCCATGGAATCATTATCATATCGATTGAAAATAGCCGTTTACAAAAATACTTTCGCTTTCTCTTTGAAGTCTGTGTAAATACTTGTAATACAGATACAAAACTGACTTGCTCAGTCTGTCTTGAGAGACAGTGCAATTTATAATAAACTGCTGCGCCATCGGTGAAGTGAAATGGGTTGGCCACTTGAGGGCAGTGCCACACACTGTGTAAACAGGGCTACTTTTGGCCATTTCTGTGATTTCTATTAAGACTGGGACAGAAACTATGATTGGATAACCTAAAGTAGCTCAATAAAATAAAACTGCTGCTGGACCGGCCGAGTGTTTGTATTTTAGATTATGAAATTCTGTTACAGAATCAGAATCAGAATAGGTTTTATTGCCATTGTTTCGGAACAGGGTTCACAAACTAGAAATTTTTCTCGGTGCAAACGTGCGACATAAAACATATAACACAGAATTAAGATAAAAAATACGCTAAAGAACTTTCAACTATAAGGCTATAGGGGTGTGCATAAAACATATTAAATAAATAAGATAAAATAAAGTGACGTGTGGTAAGACAACAACAACTTGACATTGAACAACAGCGGGATTGTATTTACAGATGTGTAGGCATATAAAGTGATATTAAGTGTTATAAAGTGATGAGTGATGAGTGATAGTAGCAGGTCTAAGTGTGGACACACCGCACAGTGCAAGTGCAGAAACATCCATGAGTCTGTAACTAAGCTACAGAAACTTGTTATTGTTCATGAGTCTGATTTGCACGAGGGGAAAAAACTGTTCAAGTGGCGGGAGGTATGGTTCTGGATAGACCGTAGCCTCCTGCCTGAGGGGAGAGGGGTGAATAGTCCGTGTCCAGGGTGAGAAGATTTCCCAACAGAGCAAGACCCTAGAATGTTAGATGTGTGCAGGATACCCAAAGTGTGGGGCGAAGTGCAGCCTTTAGACTAATATTTGGTGACCCTCAGGCTTTTTGATGAATCGGTAGCATTCTGGTAGTGACTATGGTAACGCATATGTTTTTGGCTTGCTTTATGGTTAATATCTTTGTTAGTCCTGGGCCTAATTACTTGAGAAATTACTTTCTCATAAAGGTGTCCAAAAGTGGCATCATATCATTGCCGTGATATTAGAAACTTGAAAAGACTTTCGGCCAAAAGATGAATATGGCAGGATTGGAGACCTAATGCATCACAAATAATCAGGTTGACCTTTTGTTGCGTTCACGTTTTAAAATGTGATGATGGCAAAATGTCAAGTGGAGCGCAGGTGCCTCTGCTATAGAAAGACATTTCCCAAACGAGGAATATTGAAATTGATTATTCAAACCTTCCACATTCATCTTTTGGCGGAATGCTGTATACATTTCATTTGGCCCTCGATGAGAAAAGTTTGAACACCGTGGTTATACGTACTCCTACCGAAAAAACAACAGTCATTCCATTCGCTCTACAATATGATATTATGCTGTGGAATTAATAATTGTATCCCTATATTAATCCAGTGACTGTTTTTAATGAATGAGTGGGCTCAGTGTATGACTGTTCAGTGGCAAAATAACAGAAACATGTTTGTCTCTCCTCTCTTTTTGAGCGACGATAACACACAAAAGGACTTTGACGTACATTGTGCATTGTTGTGTTGTTTGAAGTCATCACATGTAACCCACAGCATTGTTTTTATGTGAGAAAGGCTCAAGAGTGAGAGGCGAGTCGAAGAAATGAGTCTAATTAAAGCTGAAAGATATGATTATTAATTGATGTGCGGTACAGCAGTCCAAACGGTTCAATGAGTTGCGGTAGTAGATTCAGCCAGTAAAAATACACTAATTAAGCAGGTACCGTTTTTTTCAGATGCACTTAGTCAAATGCTCACATGAAAGGCTAACAGAGAAGCAACCTTGTTTTGTTTAAATAGAACATTTCAGAAAACAAGTTACTGAAAACGTCTTAAATAATTCAAGTGAAAGATTCTTGGTATCCGTGTCATGTATGCTCAAGCTGTGATGCGGCTGTATAGGCCATAGTATGTTGCAGCATGTGCATGTGGCCCGAGCTCTGGGCGTGCCCTCCTATGTGCACTGCATCTCCGTCCATGAAAAATGGAGCAGCTCAGGCTTTTTTTTTTTCTTTCTTTTCAAAATCACACTTTCTGCGCTTGGGCACTGAGTTATAATCTTAACTGTGGTCTTTCACTGCAGATGTTACGGGTCCCAGGTTTGGTAACCACGATAACAAAGAGAAATTTAATCTGAAATAAATAAATGAGACGGAGACCTCTGATTAGTGCTGTCGTCTTGGCTCTCTGCTTTGCTGACTTTTCTTTACTTGTGTTATTACACAAAAAAATACATTTCTCAAATTAATCGGCTACATTTCACAATTTGATCAATGACAAAATCTTCACCTAAATTCTAAATCAATACTGAAAATACTATGCTATAGTAATAATCTGACGTTACATCTTTGAGAATTAACATTACTGATGCATATACATGTCTCCTTGACATTGTCAGGCAAATAGGCTTAACATACACTTATCAAATAACTAACACTTCGTTTACACCACAATGTACTGTACTAGAAAAACACGTATGAGTGACTAAGGAGACCAAGTTACATAGTGAGCCAAAAATAGGGCATAAACGGCTAGCGCGCGAGGTTAGCTTCTCAATGCTAATATGCTAACAAGTGAAACATTACTAATTTACTAGTCAACTTTCAACTACAAAACAATTCTAACAGAGCTACGTTTCGTGGGCTTCATCTGAGCCATTTGTGGTGATTGGTGACACTTTACCAACCTGAAATAAATAAATGAGACGGAGACCTCTGATTAGTGCTGTCGTCTTGGCTCTCTGCTTTGCTGACTGACAAAGCTGGAGCACGCTAACTTAAGGCCGTCTCACGGTCATTGCCGCCCTCTAGTGGTGACGGTAAAGATTACATCGCCCATTTCCAGATAACCATTACTTTCACCTTAACCGTAGAAACATATGGTCTATAATAAAAAACATTGGCGAGTACCACAGTAGCTTATTTGCTAACATACAAATCCACTCTTAATTAAAACAATATGTGGTGTCATATATTTGTGGGCACCACACGCTCCCCAACAACAAAAGTGGCTCCTGACACTTGAACTTGGATAACCTTGCACCCTATAACTAATAAAAGTCTCTTATCAAACGTCACTACACAAAAGTCTCTTTACAAGTGTCCTTGATCTTCAGGCATTTTCCTTCCCCAATATCTGATATGATTAATAGCGAGGAATAGCATACGATAGTGGTAAATAAGGGTTAGGGGTAAGAGGAGTGTGGTAGAAAGGTTGAGGGTAGACAGAAGGATAACACATAAAAGGATATGGTGCTGGCTGCTGGACGCTGACAGCGTTTACCGAAGGATGAGGCTGGAAAGATGGCTGGCCCAAGGATGGGTAGGTGAAGACCATTTGGGGTCGTCTCTGCCTGGTGGACTGCCTCAGACGTGGTGGCGACTCGGGGCGGATGTCCTGCTCTGGCTCAGGGTTGGTTACCGGCTCAGGATCTTCTGCGGGTCCAGGACTGGGCTCTGGAATGGACACTTCTTGGTGAAGTCGAGGTGCTTCCCGATCGTTATCGTTGTCTGATTGAGGTAGGTCCGTGTCTTGTACTTTGTCACTTTGTATTGTTTGTTCTTCTTCTGTAACATTGTCTGCTACTAGTCCAGGTTGAATGTGAACTCTTTGTACTTGTCTTGCCGGCCTTATGCTGGGATGTTGTAACTCTACATGAACTGATTCAGTTGGATGTTGTCGCAGATGTCGAGGCACACGGAACCAGTACAGTGGTTCATCTTCCTCTGAGTCACTTGCTCCTTGACTTACTGAGTTTTCTTGTGTCTTTGGCCTTTCGGTGGACTTTCTCTTCCTCTTTTGTGGACTGGCAACTGGACTTTGGACAATGTCTACTGGCAAGTCGTTCACCTGGAGCAGCAAGTTTCTGTGAAGGGTACGTACGGGACGGCCTCCTGTCTCTGGACTTACTTTGTAGACAGGATTGTCTCCAACCTGCTCTCTCACGGAGTATATAGTTTGTTCCCAGTAGGGTCTTAGCTTACCTGGACCACCTCTTTCACTCAGGTTCCGTACAAGTACTCTGTCACCCACTTGTAGAGTTACACCTTTGCATCTTTTGTCATAGTTGGCTTTCCCTTTTGAGCTTGACTGTTGACTGTTTGAACTTGCAATTCTGTATGCCTCTGTCATTTTTCCTTTCCATTTCTCAGCATAACTGTGTGGAGTTCCCGTTTCTTCTTTTGTCATGAGGCCAAAGAGAAGGTCTACTGGAAGGCGAGGATGTCTGCCATACAACAGGAAGTATGGGGCGAATCCAGTGGCCTCATGCTTAGTGCAGTTGTAAGCATGGACGGTGTGAGGCAGGTGTTCCTTCCAGTTTAGTTTCTCTTTCTCTCCCAAAGTACGCAGCATCTGTAACAAAGTGCGGTTCAGTCTTTCAACAGGGTTACATTGGGGATGGTAGGGCGAAGTTCTTGAGTGGCCGACACCTGCAAGCTCTCTGAGGGACTTGAACAGTTCGTTCTCAAATTCACGACCTTGATCGTGATGGAGCTTTGAGGGGTATCCAAATCTTGGTATGAAATCGTTAAAGAGACGGTCTGCTGCTGTCTTCGCGGCCTTGTTCTTGGTGGGGTAGGCTTGCGCAAACCTGGTGAAATGGTCGACTACCACCAGGATGTACTCAAATCCACCTTTACAGGACTCTAGATGCAGGAAGTCAATGCAAACTAGTTCAAGTGGTGAGTTGGATGTTATGCTGCCCATTGGTGCTCTCTCATGCGTCGCTGGTTTCTTTTGCTTTAGACACGGGCACTTTCTTGTGACATACTCCTCAATTTCCCTCTTCATGAAAGGCCAATAGAATCGCTCTCGGGCTAAATTCAGGACTTTTTCCACGCCAACGTGACCCATGTTGTTATGGAGATGAGTAAGAGCTATGCGTCTGTAGACAGTGGGCAGAACTAGTTGCTTGCGTTCTGTTGTCTTCCTGTAGAGAAGGCCGTTCTCCATGTGTAGCCTACTCCACTCTCTCAATAGTCTTTTCGTGTTTGTGTCAAATTTGGCTTTGTCGTCTTCTGTTGGTGTTATGCCTTGTTCTTTCATTTCCACCACCTTCCCTATGGCTGGGTCTGCATTTTGTTCTTGGACAAGTTGGTCATGGCTGATGGACTGCAGAGGTTCTTCCAGAGATGGACTTGATGAGGCGAGGTTGAGAGCTGCAATCCAAGCCACATCACCTTGCTTGGCTCTTCGGCTTCCTTCCCATACTGCACCTACAGCTTCCTCTGACAGTTCCCCTGAACATTCTTTCATGAATGCTTCGATGTCGAGCGGACGACGGGACAGCACATCGGCGTCGATATTCGCTTTTCCTGGACGGTATTTTATGTCGAAATGGAAATCTGCGAGCTGTCCCACCCATCGATGTCCTACAGCGTTGAGCTTGGCGGTGCTAAGGACATACGTCAAGGGGTTATTGTCTGTGAAAATGGTGAAATGTGGGGCGTAGTAGAGATAATCTTTAAACTTATCGCAAACTGCCCACTTGAGGGCAAGGAACTCTAGTTTGCCGCTATGCAAGTGGTAGTTTTGTTCGGCAGGTGTTAACGTGCGTGACCCGTACCCAATAACTCTCATGTTGTTGTCTTGGTTTTGATAAAGGACCGCACCGAGGCCTTTCTGGGATGCGTCCGTGTGGAGCACAAAGGGGCGGGTGAAGTCAGGGTACGCTAACACTGGCGGTTGGGTCAGCATGTCGATCAAGCGCTCGAGGATCTCTTGATGTTCCTTGTTCCATTGCACAGGAGCTCGAGAAGATAGTTGTGGATACTTTGCTCTACCTGCGGTGGACTTGGGACGTGCTGTGTCTCCCTTAACTTGAAGCAAGTCGTACAGAGGTTTGGCAATACGTGAGAAGTCTTGCACATATGTCCGTTAATAGCTCAGGAATCCCAAAAGTTGCCTGACTTCTCCGACAGTTTGTGGGCTTTTGTGTTTGAGCGCCTGCACAGCCTCGATGTCTTTGGGATCTACTTTCACTCCGTCTTCAGACACTAAACGGCCGACATACCGGACCTCTTTACGAAACAACTCACACTTCTCGGGCTTTAGCTTGACTCCATGGCGTTGTAGAGCTTGGAGGACTTTCTTTAGCACTTGGACATGTTCATCAAACGATTTGGAGAAACAGAGCACATCATCAAGGTACGGTATGCAGCATTCATCTCGGAGTGTGTCCAGCATTTCTTCCATGCTCCGTTGAAAGGCTGCTGGCGCATTTGACAGCCCGAATGGGATTCTCACCCATTCGTAGAGACCCCACGGAGTGGTAAATGCGGTCAGGTACCTTGAGCCTTCTGCGATGAAACCTTGATGGTAGGCTTTACCCTGGTCCAGGATCGAAAACCAGCTGTAACCACCGAGAGAGTCTGTGAGGTCCTGGATCCGGGGAAGTGGGTGTCTGTCTGGGACGGTTTTGCTGTTTAGTAGACGGTAATCAATACACAGACGTAAAGAGCCGTCCTTCTTCCTCACACAGATGACTGGCGCGGCATAGGGCGACTGGGACTTCACAATCCATCCTTTGACTATCAGTTCTTGGATATACTCTTTCACTTCCCTGTATAAGGGCTTGGGGATGGAGGCGTAGGCCCTCTGAACCGGCGTGTCATCTTTGAGTCTGATTTCCATTTTCAGTGAAGGGATACAGCCTATATCAGTACTGTCGCGGGAGAACGCCTCACACTCTTCCATCAACACCTTCACAACTGACTTTTGCTGATCTGGACTCAGGTGACTAAGGTCGACTGGGGGCAACCAGATCTCAGCAGGGGAGTCACCAGGAGGAGGGGTTTTGATTACCTCCACTGCTGCTGCTGATGTCTGTATGGGCTGAGTTGCGGGCAGCTCTAGCATGTCAGTTTCAATTACTTTTTCGACATGTTGGATGGTACCTAGAGCGGTTCTTCGTGGCAGGAAAATATCATGTTTTGAATGGTTGCAGATGGGGATCTTCACAAAGGGCCTTTGAGGGTTGTTGATCTCCAAGAGTCCATTTCCTACACTCAAGTTTCTTAAAGCAACATTCTCTTCAGCAGGTTCGTAAAGTACAAGGGGGTCAGAGATGTCAAAGTTCTGGGGAACCTTGCACCATACTTGAACTGCTTTACCAGCTGGGACAGTTATGTTGTCTTTGCCGACTCTCAGTGTGACAGGACCACAGTCTGTTCTTTGAGGCACTTGAATAAAGTTTACCATGGCCACCACCTGATCTTCATCCATTCCAAAAGCTCTGCGTAGAAGACTATACAATACAGCGTTAGCTTCTCCATCTGACTCTTGCCTTTGAATAATTGCTCCAAGCACGTTAGCTCCTACTAGTGGTTGCTGTAGTGACAGCTTACTAACGAGGAATGGCGCTTGTACTGTGAGATTGGGATCTTCGTGACCAGCTAGGGTGACTGTGAGCTCAACCCATCCGTCGTACGGAACTACTTGGCCATTAACTGCATAAACTTCAAGCCCGTCGTTTAACAGCTCTTGAAGTGGTCTTACTAGGTAGTTAGGGATGAATCTTTGGACCCATTGTCTGTCAACTATGCTCACTTGTGAACCGGAGTCAAATAATACTGTTACAGGATAGCCACCAATCAAACATTTGAGAAGACTTTTCTTGCCGACGAGAGGAACTTTGCAATCTGTGGCACTCTGGGTGGAGGAGACATGACCTTTGGACTGCTTCCTTGAATGCTTACTGTGGTGTCTGGCTGTAGTTTGTGCAGAGGCGGAGTTTACTGCCTGGGACTTTGGTTCTGTACCGGTCTCTGGTTGTCCCATGACAGAGACCGATACCCGTTTCCCTGATTCTTGGGCCGCTTTAGACATCCAACTGCTCTGTGCCCCGACTCACCACACACAAAGCAATGGCCACAGTCCTGTAAGTTTTGCTCAGTACACTTGGGGCAAAGAAAGGTTTTCTTTTGTGGTGTAGTGGCTTGGTTTGTTGAAGGCTGAGGACGTTGAGAGGAGGGGTTTGTAGCTTTACGGTCCATGAGAGTGGCCACCATATTTGTTAGAGTCTCTACTTGTGCAGCAAGCTGTTTGATTGTCTCTGAGGTTTGCTGTTCTTTGGCTGTCTTGTCTTTTTGTTCGATTACAGCACTGTGAGCCTGTGCTGACTTTTGGCGAGTGGCTTGGCCTAATCTTCGCTGGTGCTCATTTTCATCGCTGATTATCTTTGTGACCTCACTAAGGATTTCTTCATCTGTGACATTGTTGTTAGAGGTAAGAGGCCTTAGTCTTTGTCTCAGGTCTGCATACTTTGCGCCCAGGCCTTGATAGATTGTATGGAGGAACACTTCCTGGATGGTTCTTGGATCATAGGAAATGTCGGCGTTGGCCTGCTTTGACTGGAAGATAAGTTTCTGTTTGAGTCCGATCATGCGATACAAAAACTGCTGAGGTGTCTCTTGTTCGGTTTGTCTAGCACACATCAACTCCTGGAACATCTCAGTTGTCGCCTTTTCTCCAAGGTGGGATCTGAGGAAGCCCTGAAGTTCGGGCAGAGACAGTTCATCTTTGAGCATGAGCATGTCTCTGAAAGTGCCAGGTTTAACGATTCTCAGTACACCTCTTACGATTTCTGCTTCTGCAAACCTTTCTTTTATTCCTTCATTTATCTGCTTTATTAGGCTATTGTAGCTGATCTCAGAGCTATTGTCTCCAATTTGTCCTCCAAAAACTTTATATTCTCGTCGGGGCAAGTAGGAAAGGTCTCTGAGGGTGATGGGCCTTTCTGGACTGACTTGTGCCCTTAGACGTGGCTGTGTGTGACTATGACGGCTGGGTGTGGCCGATGGTTGAAGTGTAACAGCTTCGCACAGTTTTATTCTCTCACCCAGTGTCTCATACACTTTCCTCAACTCCTCAACAGACTCTGAGTCCGCATACGCATTTGGTTCAGCTGGAATGTCTTGTGAGTTGTCTGTTAGAGATGGTGGGTCTGGCAACATGGATGGCTGTGGGCTGGGCATGTTTGGTGTTGCCACCTGATCAGCTGATTGTATGACGGGGCCACTTGTTTGGATAACTTGAGTTATCAGATCATTCAGATTTAGCAACTGGCTCATGCCTTCATCTTCGAGCTCCAGCAGGCTTGGGGAATGCAGATAAGTTGTGATATAGTTCATACAGCTCTCGTCATCACCTTCCCTTAACTCTACTGTGACGTTGTCACTGCTTTCTTCTGCTGCAATGCTCTTTGCTAACTCTAATAGGTCTTTGCTTGGGAGCCCAAACAAGCGTCCTCTGATGCTCCATACCAGTTGCCTTCGTATTGTTGACATGTTGCTTGTGAAGTCTGTCTATCTTTAGTGTGTTAGCTCTGAAGTGACTAGCTTGCTATACTTTCTTGGCAGCAGTGCGGTTCCACCTTGAGGCGAAGATCCTTTTCCAACTTGATCTCCCTCTGGCTGACACCCACTGGCTGACGTGGCTGTAGTAGCGGCCTGGTCACTTTCGTGTCGTGGTTCTTTTATCACTGGATCTTCCCTCGACGACTGAAGAGGAGAGATCCCGGACGAGCCCCCACAGTTTGTTACGGGTCCCAGGTTTGGTAACCACGATAACAAAGAGAAATTTAATCTGAAATAAATAAATGAGACGGAGACCTCTGATTAGTGCTGTCGTCTTGGCTCTCTGCTTTGCTGACTTTTCTTTACTTGTGTTATTACACAAAAAAATACATTTCTCAAATTAATCGGCTACATTTCACAATTTGATCAATGACAAAATCTTCACCTAAATTCTAAATCAATACTGAAAATACTATGCTATAGTAATAATCTGACGTTACATCTTTGAGAATTAACATTACTGATGCATATACATGTCTCCTTGACATTGTCAGGCAAATAGGCTTAACATACACTTATCAAATAACTAACACTTCGTTTACACCACAATGTACTGTACTAGAAAAACACGTATGAGTGACTAAGGAGACCAAGTTACATAGTGAGCCAAAAATAGGGCATAAACGGCTAGCGCGCGAGGTTAGCTTCTCAATGCTAATATGCTAACAAGTGAAACATTACTAATTTACTAGTCAACTTTCAACTACAAAACAATTCTAACAGAGCTACGTTTCGTGGGCTTCATCTGAGCCATTTGTGGTGATTGGTGACACTTTACCAACCTGAAATAAATAAATGAGACGGAGACCTCTGATTAGTGCTGTCGTCTTGGCTCTCTGCTTTGCTGACTGACAAAGCTGGAGCACGCTAACTTAAGGCCGTCTCACGGTCATTGCCGCCCTCTAGTGGTGACGGTAAAGATTACATCGCCCATTTCCAGATAACCATTACTTTCACCTTAACCGTAGAAACATATGGTCTATAATAAAAAACATTGGCGAGTACCACAGTAGCTTATTTGCTAACATACAAATCCACTCTTAATTAAAACAATATGTGGTGTCATATATTTGTGGGCACCACACAGAGAAGTCATTTTTCACAGCAAACCGTCCCGTGTAAGGCGAGGTCATCAAAAGGACATTACAGCAGTGATAAAATAAGCTCGAGAAGAATGGTTAATGTTATATTTATTCATTCAATTCTCAATAATATCTCTTATAGAACAGTACAAGCCTCTTCATGAATAATAAATAAATATAAATAAATAAATAAATACACTGCTGCTACATTGAGGGGGCCTATTGTAAAAATACAACAATCCACTGACTGGTATCATAGCCCAGTGAATAAAGAGAGAATCAGGAACTTAAATAAAAAAGGTGTGGGATGGGTTGTGATTAAAACAATATAAAATTGATTTAGAGAAAGCTAAAAACAGCCAGCAGTACACTTTGTGCTTCCAGTTGCACTTTTTGCTTTATAGCAGGGTTTAGGGGTTACATGCACCGGATTACACCAGAGGAGGGAAGCATCGAGAGGGTCACAGTGTAGAGTCTCGGCAGATGACGATCTCCAGCTCTGTCCGGTAAAGTTTGCCTTCGTCAGCCAAGGCCATGATGCTTTTCTTATATTCTGCCACCTCTTTCGAGTCCACAACCTCAAAAACAAATTGATGCATTTAGGAAACCAGACAATATTATTATCAGCAAACATAATATCAATATGGTCTCTATACTTATACTACTTATCACAGGCAGTATTCCATCCCAAACTAACTGATAATTAGGAAAACATAAAACCTGTGATGCACCTCACATACAAATTTGTACAAAGAAATAAAACGTATGTCCTCCAGATTGAAATGCATGTTAAATGTTACATGATTATCGTGAGAGAAAGTTCGGTGCAAAGGACAAAAATGCAAAGGTTGTATGAGTGAATCCAACTGTTCTCTATAAACGGCATTTGAAAAGTAACTCAACCTGAGGAATCAATGAGGGTGACTATACATTACCATTTTGTTCTTGTCACAGAGGTCCTTCAGCAAGGCATCAAGCTCCTGCTCATCGATGTTGCCATTCCCGTCCTGTAGATAGACAGATGTTTTTTTAATGGCACAAAAGCCGGATTCATCACAGTAACCTTTACTTTGCCATCATTACCTTGTCATAAAAGGTGAAGAGAGCGTCAAAGTCCTTAACTGAAATCCTGATTTTCTGCAAAATAGAAATAAAGAAATTATAACTGCACATTGTTAAGCAATTGATTGAATATTTACAAAACATTCTTCATTACCTATTAATCTTAAGCAAAAAGATGTTATATGAAGTTATCGCTTAGATAAGGCTTCAATATGTTTAGACCCATATAAGATAAACCCTTTTCCGAACCGCAACATCTTAATGGGCACAAAGCAGGTGCGCTTTGTAGAGAGGAGTAGAAGTAGAACCTCAACTTTCAAATGTAAAGTACAAAAGTAAAAGTAGTTCACAGAAATCTTGTACAATACAATAAACGGAAAAGATTAGGTCAAATCTAAATGCAATATTGTACTGGCTAACAATATCAGACAGGTCTAAACTACTTTACTGCAGCTTTTATATTCAGCTACTGCAGGTCTAAGATGAGGTCGAGGCAAAAGATTATGGGCCAGATCTTGTGCCTGGCGCAAGGACGGCACAAGCTCCAAACACGTTATCTTCCATGGGAACAGCTGTTGCGCTAAGTCTGGAGTGGCAAGATCTCAAGGTGCGCTCCTACTAAGCGCAATATGTTACGCTACAGTCTGTGTTTAGAAACACAAGATCGGGCCCAAAACCTTTTAAAACAATTGTCAAAATAGTTTTACTTTTTAATACATTTATAATGCATTGGGGGTCATTTATAAAGACAGGTGCCAAACAGATGCTGCAAAATTGCTCTGTGAGATCTGTGAAATTTGACATTTTGACTTGCCGACATTAGAGTATGATCAAATCTGATACATAAATGAGATAATGATGCGTGCGTAAAAAATCTAATCAAATCAAATTAGCTGCAGATCCACTTTTGCATGTTCTACTCATTTTGCTCATGGGCAAACGCTTCGTAAATGACCCCTTAGTCTAATAGAAAGTACAAATACTGGTTCTAAAAAGTAGTGAAGTATCTGTTAATAGAAATTACTTCAGTAAAGTAAAAACTAAACAAATAGCACTTATTTATGTGTTTTCTCTACTTTTACTTACTGTTACCATTGTTACAGCAACACATTATTTATGAGCATTTATTAAGGTGCTTGTAAATAACAGTGGGTGAAAATGGGTTATAAATTACAAATTAATTATAAAACAATGGTTAATAGTGCAAAGTTATTCCTAAATGTTTACAGCTAAGATATTTCTCGAATGCAGTAATATCCGTGGCAGAAGATCTAGACTTGATATTAATCCTTACAGAGATTACGATAACTGGGACTCGAGTTGAGTTAATCCCGATCAGACTAATCCACTGTCAGAAAGGAATTGTTGATCTTCTCCCCTGATCTGAAATCTACATATGTCAACATGCACGATGAATACACATATAGAGAGTCATAATATCGCCACGGCACACGTCCACTGGTATTTGGTTAAGTTGTTCGTTCAACCTTGTTATGTAAGGCCTTTATAATCTCCCAGTCAATCAGAATGGCATATATCCTTCCCATTATGTAACATTTATTCAGTTTAATAAAACAATTTCACATATCATTGGGAAATCCACTCAGTTTGTCATGTTTTGTCAATAAAGTCAGCAAAATTGTATTTTATCATTATTACTTACAGGATGTCCATATACTGGACAGGGAGGAGAGGTGGTTTGAGAGGGGCGTAAAGGCCATCTATGTTAAAGTGGAGAAGCCCTCTCTGAACAGGGGGGTGGGCTAAGGCACAATTTGTCTACTACTACTTACTGTGCTAAAGACAATACCTCAGAAGTTTGAGAGCTAACAACTTTTATTGTATACCATCTTATCATTTATTTTTTCTTCAGCATTATTACTTATAGTATTATTATTTTCATTTTATTTTCATTGTGAAAGTTTGAAATCGTTTTGTCTTACCTCAAATTTCAGTAAGAAGTTTTCTTTAACAGGCAAAAGTCTGAGGGGAAGAAACCAGCTTAAGAATGTTTTTTGAGTTTATATACGTATATATCTTTTTAAATGATGGATAATGGATTATTACCCACCTCGCCATCTCAGAGAGTCCCAGTTTTCCATCACCATTGAGATCAAACATCTTCAGCTGAGTGACATATGGAAACGGGTGTTTTCAGTACTTAATTTCACATTATGTCAGATAATCAGCAGCAGATAAAAGCAGAGGAGACATCTTATATACTGTAGGTGCAGTTGAGTGTGTTGAGCCACAGATGGCTGAGTGATACTGGTGATAACTCATGTTATTAAAATTCCAGCCCCCAGAGATGAACTGTATTTACATTGTGTGGTATGTGAGCAGAAAAAATGTGTCAAGCACACAAGCAATTCATGCAAATGCCAGTGCTTTTACTTATTTAGTTTTTTATTTTCTAATAGCAGCCTGAGTAATGGTTCTTATTTTACACTGCTTGGAAACCAATACATCTGTAAAATTATATTATTTCCCCAATTTGGATTACTGTTTTTGGTTTGTATTTATGTGTTGTGTTCTAATTGGATAGGTACATTTTAGAAATATAAAAATAAAATGAAAAAGGGGGAGCATTCCTATAGTGGTGATACTTACGATCGTCTGTGAGTATTCCGTGAGCTTTTTGCCTTCAATGTTTCGATTGGCCTTTTTCAGTAAATCTGACAGAAACCCCTGACGGGAGAAAGAGAGTCAGTCAGTTATATAACAGTAAGTCGTACGATATTTTGGGTTGAAGGGAGATTTGTGTCCTCATGAGAGCACGCAAGGTTTTGGACAATTCTGGCAAGTGGGACTGTTTATGGTCCAGATAAGCAAAGCTAAACCAGTAAGCAGGGCCCAATGACAAAGGTGGAAAAACATTCAGAATCTTAAGTACAAATACTGTCACTGATGTTTTTCAAGTTTACTGTTTAAGTACTCATCAAGCAATTCAACTAATAATGATGCTATTATACTATGACTATCCTCGTTCATTAAGATAAGATCAGATAGCCTTTATTGATCTCACAATGGAGAAATTTACTTGTTACATTCAGCTCTTAGAAACACTCAGGGGCCCTCATTTATCAACATTGCGTAAACAAATGGTGTATGCGTAGGTAAGGCGCATTGAGTTGCCTTGTGTACGAAATGCGCGGTATAAATAAAGTTGCCTTGCCTAGGTGTATTTCCGATATACACCAGAGGGCGCGTGACATTTATGAACCTGTGCTTTCCGCGCAGCTGATGTGAGAAATCCTAGCGTCATTTGAATGAAACGCCCCAAAAATATTCACGTATGAGGAGGCCTCAAACCGTCATGGGTTTTACGGCACGCACGCACAAAACACGGCAAAAAAGAACATTTCTCCAACCAGGAAATGATAAATATAGTTGTTTATATGATATTAAAAAATCTGTCAGTAACCAACGTTAACCTTATAGCCGATCCAAGATCAGATTTACTAATAAAAAAAGAGGGGGAAAAAGAAATAGGCTAATAATAAAAAGTGACCTTTATTAAATAAGCTGTAGGCCTAAATAGCCTATATAAAAAAGGATATAAAATTAGACCACATAAACAAAATGCGTGGATATAACGCTGCAGTCAGAGCAGACTCTGGACCATGATCTGAACCAGCGAAAAGCTGCTGTCAGCTCCGCGGACTCAGCGCTGGAGACGGGGGCAGGACTACGCGTCTTTCGGCCTGAGCAGAGCTTTCCTCCGGGAGGAAACAGGTGCGCGGAGAGCTGACAGCCGACCGGAACCTAACAAACCCGTCCGGACCGAAGACACACCTACGAGACGTGTTTCGATCATTCCCCTGACGAGAGGAGAGCGTGCGGTCAGCAGACCCTGTGCGCCGCTCAAACCCGGACTTTACGAACCTGTCCGGACCGACGAAAGCTGTGGAGCTGTCGAAGGATTTGTTTGACGGCGGGGAATCCACACAAAGTTTGCGCATGCAGCGGTATTTTGTTAAAAACACAAAACGAAACATAAATATAAAAAACATCGTAAGCGTCTCTGTGGCTGCAGTCCAGGTTCTAGTGTCTCTGGTCCGGGCTGAGCCTCTGGGCTCGGACCCGTGTCGGTGCAGCTCAAGTCCATAAACATTAACGCTGTCGCCTTGTTTCATGTTTAAATGAGGATAATATGCGAGGTGGCAATGCAATTCAAGCTGTTAAAAACTGTTGTCCTGCGCTGTTTAGTGTTTAGTTAAATTGGTGTATCATGTACCACCTCCTGACTTGGTGTAGGATCTGAGCGCACCGTATGCCAGGTGTTTCGTATACCCCACATACGCTCTGATTTCACAGTACGCAAGTTTGATAAATGAGGGCCAGGGTGTGCAAATAGGCAGGAAATTTGAAATAAACAACAATTAAATAGTAAATAGTGGTATCTTATATACAAGGACTTTGTGGGGACAAAAAGTGTACACAGTAAATAATAATAATAAGTAAACAGACTACAACAACAACAACAAATGTTATAGTCGGTATCAGCAGTGCAGGTTTACATCATAAGTGACGCAGGTAAGTGATGTAAATACAGGGATTATTGCATGTGTTCTGCAAGGGGGTTATTGCGCATGAGTTACTTTACAGTCTGGTTGTACAGTCTGACAGCTGTGGGGGTTAAAGGACTTGCGGTAGCGCTCCTTCTTGCACTGAGGATGCCTCAGTCTCCCACTGAAAGAGCTGCTCAGCTCCTCTACAGTCCCGTGCAGTGGGTGGGAGGTGTTGTCCATAGTTGGTGCCATATACTCTTTGATCAGTTGTGACAGTATATTGACTTATGACTATATTGAATATTCTGTTTACCTCCAACTCATTGGACTCGATGTATCCGCTCCGGTCGGTGTCATACCTCCTCCAGGCCTGCAGGTGACGAGAAACAAAACACACCTTTACAAACAACCCAAGCCACAAACACATAAATAACACTTCCCAGTAGTTTTATGCACCATCCAATAAACAGATAAAGGGCTCACTGGGGTGTCATCCACTAGTGTAAGTATTTGTCACAGGCCTTATCAAAGATGGATACCCAAGCGCCCCCCAGCTCTCCTCAACAGAAAGCTCAACTCCATTTATAATGTATGGAAGTCTGAGAATAGCTTTGAAGCAGGACTCAGGGCACTGCGGAGAGCGCACTGTGCGGTTTATGTCCAAATGTGCTTACACAGATGTTCAAGATCCACAACTTTTTGCAATTCACTGATTTCCACATAGGAATTTAAAGCAGCAAATAAAGTATTTGGGGTTGATCAGGCCAAGGGTCACATGCACTGGTGGAGTTAGAAAAACGTTGCAGTGAGTTATAAATATTCAGGCCATTAGGTGTGGTGTCCCATCCCAGTTTTACCACAGCAGATAAAAGCCACATCTCACAATTTACGCTGCAGTTTAATGTTGACCGTAAACGCCTTGTTTTGCAGAATTACATTGTATACTGTAAAATCCGCCATCTTTCCACCATTTAAACAACAGCCCATAAACTGTGGTTTGTGTAAAAATATGCAATGTAAATGTATTTGAACAATCAACAGTTTTCTATGCACTCCACTGGCAGAAAATACACTATAGGCCATAGTTTAAACTTATTGCCTGTTAACTTGTCTGGAGTGCACTGTGTAATTTATTTCGAGGTTTTCGCTTAGCTTTGCCTTCTTATGGCCAGCTTCTCTTGGAGGTCATCAAGCTGAAGCGGCACACTGCTTCACCCTGATCCAGAGTTATGTGCCATTAAAGAATTGGCTGCAAAGGCCAAAACGGTTTTTTTTTTAAGCTATTATTTTTGTCTTATCCAGCACAAATCTCAAACAACAATATTTCCAATAAGCCAGTGGTAAAAAATATAAAATAAAATAAAAATACATTTCTTCCCTGACCAAAACAGGTTTGTCTTTTAAAATTATGAATTCTCATAATATTCCAGAAACCCCTCCCAAAATGTTCCAAATCATAGCTAAAATTATTTTTTATTGAAACCGTGTATTGACACTGCACGTTCTGCATGCATAAAATCCTACACAATAGCATCTTTTTAACAACATGGTTTTTAGCGTATGTGTTATCATGCAAAGAATTCATTAATCTAGATGCTACTTACAGCCATAAACTGAGAGCTGGATCCCACAAACTCCCTGAAACACAGCAGGAAGTTTTCCTCTGTCGGCAGAATCTGAGCCAACTGCAGGAGAATACAGAAAGAGTGGATTTTATCCTTCACTAGGAGCTACTAATGTGCCGCTACCAATTTAGTCTTACCTCTGACATCTCAATCTTCCCATCTGCGTTTTTGTCAAAGCTGCACATGAACTCATTCATTTTTTCTCTGAAAGTAGTATGTGATGAATCCTGAAGATTTAAACATAGTTTTAGTAACACAAACCTAATATGAGTGTGAGTTCACATTTATGACTTCACTGACCACTCCAGCTCCTCTTCTGGCAACCTCTAGCTCTCTGAAGAAATTCTCCAGCTCCTTACCCTCGATGTAGCCATTTCCTGTAAGCAAATAAGACACATAAAGCCTAAAAGTCCCAGAGTTTGCTGAAAGTGTAATTAAAACATGAAGGGAACAGGGTCATTGAGGGTTAAAAAGTTTTGTAGACTTTCTTATTTTTGTGGCTTAGTTCAAGGCAATGTTGTGATCTGTTGTTGCGAGAGAAAAAGCTCAGAAAGATGCTATAAAGCATATAATGAGCGCTTGCTTGCCCAAGAGGGGGGAGCAGGCAGCAAGCTAGATGCTTATTGGGGCATTCAGTCCCTTCTCCAGGATCTTGTGACAATCATGTAGCCAGACTTGATTTAATACAATAATTTCAATCTACTGTCGGCCTTTGGTTTACATGATCCTTTCAATCATAAGATTGAGTCCCATCTGTCTACATTTCTGGTGTGGTTCAGGCTCAAGCCTTTTAAAGAACAAAGTATACATTAATAACATTGTTATTCGGAGAGCGAGTAAAACACACATAATAAAATGTAGAGCTTGCCTGGTCCCCTCTTCATCTCTTAATCTCTGATCCTCTCATCTCTTGTCCGTCTCTGATCAGAGTGTGCCTCACCTCCCCCCGGCTTCACACACACACACAATGTTTTTGATGGGTGCCCCATGTCACCATCTGTGCTATGGCTAAGTTGTCTTTGTAGACATGAACAAACTGCACTGATTTGGGCTAATGCATGAAAACGTTTAACAATCACCCATAAAGATCCATTCATCATTGCAGCGGAGTCTTTTGTTTACATTGGGAAAGAGTTTTAAACAGTCGACTGTCAATTCCTATCTATGGAATATTAACTATATTAATTATACAGAAAAAATCTGACAAATAAAATCAATAATAAGCTTTATGGGATAATTGTTACTAGAATACATGCTCATCCAGATACATTTTTTAACTGGCAAAATATGTAAAAAATGTAATTCCAAAAGCTGGCATTAATACCAATGCCTATTGTCCCCATTTGGGTCCAAATGTCCAAACAAAGCTAAATGTAGTATCAGAACTCAACACACTTTGTTGAAACAAGTGCCAGTGTCAGGAGCGTGAGCCAGAGTTGGCTCTCTGCCAGTTGCACTGAATGCACAGTGCACACAGTAAATTGAGCAGATGCAGCCCTCACTACTATGAACATTTTCTCATGCAGCTCAACTCCTGATTGCTCAGCAGCACTTCAAATGAATGCAGCAGTGACTCAATCTTGCCAACAGCAACACAACAATGTGGTCAAAGAGCTGTATATAATTGACAACTCTGTCGAATTTTGAAAAGAAAAGTCACATTACTACTTTGCTTTTAACCTACAGCACTTAGAAAATACAGCTGACTTTCCTTTTTGATGGAGTTGGCACAGAGAAAGAGTCTTTCATCCTGTCACCACTGCATTACGGCACTGGTCAGAGGTCTTCTCTTGCCAGACACTGATAGGTCCAGGAGCAATTCATCACTAAAAGTTCCTTTATAAACAAAAAAAAACTGCAGTGAGCTGTTCTGATCTGTGCCCATTAATCCTGCAGGTCCACCAATTAACCTGTCTCCACAAGGTTGACAAACTCCACAGCTGCTGTCTCACCGGAGTCCAGTGTCCATTTACTAACTGCCCAAATAAAACATTATGCAAGAATATTCAATAAAAGAGCAATACTCAAGAGGGGAACCATGTGTTCTTTTGGTAATAGAATGTAATCCAGCATTCAGTGGAATGAGTCCAGTTGACTTTGACAGCTTTCTGCAAAGGCCCAAGAGGCCAACCTGTTGCTTATTCTGGTGGAATAACATTTGTTTTGTCCTTCACTGTATTGTATAAGCTGACATTTGTGAAAAAGGACCCATTTGGGTAATTACTAAACCTTTTTATCGTTTGTGAAACTAGTTGTTGTTTACATTGTCATGACAGTATATTGCCGCCTCAAAGTCGTGACACATACAGTAACTATAAACACATTCCTGTAAAAAAAATAATAATAGAATATTCAGTAAAGTTAGCACTGAGTTTGGACCACAACTAACCATTCAAACCAACCATTTACACTTAGTTTGAAAAATATAAAATAAAAATCAGGTATAGGGCTCTTAATTAAATGGAGGTGGGTTAAGAAAAATGTTTTCATTTTTTTTAACAACTTCTCAATCCTTCCTTTTTAATACATCATCAAACTAGTTCACTCGTACCCAGCCTTATGTACCTAATTTGTATTCTGTGTGTGTGCATGAGGTGTGAGTGTAAAAGGTGGGTGGTGTTGGTGTGTAAGTGTATGAGACTATATTGTGATATCTGTAATTTTCTAATATTTTTATCTGTAAAGCACTTTGTGATGCACCGGTGTATGAAAAGCGCTTAATAAATAAAGTTTGATTGAGTGATTGATTGATCATGATACGCCTATTTATTTTTTGTAAACCAAACTGTATGTTTGGACATGCACTTCACAATGTTATGGTTAAGGTGTACTTTATTGTCCCCGTAGGGAAATTTGTCCTCTCCATTTGACCCATCCCTCATACATGTTTTACATGTTTTTGTTTTTGTTTTTTGTTTATTTATTTATTTCACAATTTCGTACATACAATTAGGAAATTCAAAGTATAACCCATCAAGTATAGCTACGTTCGATGCTGCTGGGGCGACCCATCAAGAGCAGTGGGCGACCGCAGTGCTATCCAGATCTGGAGCCAAGCTGATGGTCAGAATCACCTGGTTGGTGGATTCACCCATTGTGCATGTTTTATTTGGATGATGGGGGAAACCGCAGCACCCAGAGGAAACCCATCCAGACACAGGCAGAGAAGCATGAGGAATCGAACCAGGGACCTTCTTGCTGTGAGGCGCTAACCGCTCAGCCACCGTGAGGCCTAATGATTTTGTAGACTATGTACTTCCTCCCAGACAGACTTAAAGCGTTAGTCTGTAAGTTTAAATGTTTTACTAATGTAATTGATTGTGTATAAATGACTGCCTGGGCCTGCAATATGATGCAAAAGTAAGGAATACAATATTTTTTTGCGTTTGTTTTGCTGATTTAATCAACTAATCAGAATCTCAGCGCTGTCACTTCAGCCAATGAGACTCGCTTTCTGAAAACAAATCAGTCTGTCATGTCGAATCAGGAGGGGAGGGAGCATAATTGTTTATTTTTTTTTAAATATCTGTCTCTCTCCTCATTATGCAATCTAGGGGTGGCGCTCAGATCCAATCAGGAGGGGTGGACTCTTACAGACATCACTTTAACCATTAACATCTCTAACAGGCTTTCTTTAATTTCCATCAAACTACAGCAAGAAAACAATTCAGCACAAAACAAGTGCACATAGTGGCCACAGGACTAAACCACTTGCACAACTCATCAATTGGCCTACTCAAACTAGACGGGATTATTCTTATTGGCTATGGGCTGAATCAAACAGATTCACATAGGACCTATTGCTACTCCAGAAACGCGTTTGTAAGTACAGAGAGGCCACTCCAGATGCTCGTCTGCATACGTAAGGTTTTAATCTTAATTTTTCTTCTCATTTCTCCCCAGAAGCTTCACCCCATAATCCCCTCTGGTCCCTCTAACGCCCGGCTTACACTGAATCCGGTCCGGTTTCGGTCCTGATCCGGTCCGGTTTTGCCCCAAACTACCACTCACATTGAGTCCGGCTGACACTGTGGCTCCGCTAGCTCCGGCGCCAGATGCTGCGCCAGGCACAGAAACGGCCCTCGCGAGAACAGAAGCGCACGTGGGTTTCCCTCTTGGTGCGAGGTCACGTGATAAGTAGCGCCATATATAGGTAGTTTTTGTCAACAAAAGCCGTATTTCCTGGGACCAGAGGGTTTTTTTTTCAATAGGGATTATGGGGTGAAGCTTCTGGGGAGAAATGAGAAGAAAAATGAAGATAAAAACCTTACGTATGCAGACGAGCATCTACAGTGGCCTCTCTGTACTTACAAACGCGTTTCTGGGGTAGCAATAGGTCCTATGTGAATCTGTGTTTGATTCAGCCCATAGCCATAGACTTCTTGCAGATTCTTTCCGTTGCCGCCGGAAGGCCGGTATGGCCTCGGTATCCGGAGCCGGACTTCGCGGAGCAGTGTGAGTGTGCTACATTGGTTTTAATGACTTTCTAAGTTTGCGGACGCCGTACAGGACCTTAACCGGATTCAGTGTGAGCTGGGGGTAAGGTCCGGTACGGAGTCCGCAAACTTAGAAAGTCATTAAAACCAATGTTACACACTCACACTGCTCCGCGAAGACAGTTCTAAAGAATTATAATAATATGAATAATTCTACTTTTTGACCTTATTTTTGCCTTGTTGACAAAAATAACGATGCCTCATTGAAGACACTGTGTCCTTTACTACACTGTAGTGGCCACTTTGTGTAGCGTACTACAGAGTAATTCATGGCTCTTAAAATGCACCAGAATACAAGGAATCCCATCCGAATTTAAAACAATTTCCCGAGGGAGGACTTGGGGCCTCACTTTGCTGTTTTGCCTATGGCCCCCAAATATCTTGAAGCGGCCCTAGTCTGAGTAATAGAGTTAATGTTAGCGCGACAAACAGAATCGCTAAAGTTAAGAGTTATCGAATTTACTCAGTTTACTTTACCCCCGCGTCTTAGATGGGCGGTACCATCTTCTCAAACGGGGGAAACACGGGAACGGTACAGTTGCCCTTCTGTAATTCAGGATTAACGTGAACCTGGCCCCCCATCATACTCAAACTTTTATAAAAAAAAAAAAAAATGTCAATCGTTTGTGCTGTTTTGTGCTGTAACATTTTTTGTTTGTGCTGTTATCGTGTTTGAGATATTAATGATTGTTTTTTGCATGCAGTGTGTGTTGTCGTGCACTCCCGACACGTGGGCGCGCTTCAGATGAGGACGAGCATGGACGCCCCAAGGCTCTAAAGTTTGTAATAGTTTAAAAACCGAACCAGCACAAACGGAAATCTTTACAGCACAGATGTAGAGGAAGCGGTTGACACCATTTTAACCCGTTTTGGAGCTTTATAACGAGTAGGGTGACCTTAGATCTGACCAATAAAACAATCATTAATATCTCAAAAACGATAACAGCACAAACAAAAAATGTTACAGCACAAACGATTGACATATTTTTTTAAATAAAATTTGGAGTATGATGGGGGGCCAGGTTCACGTTAATGTGATCAGGTGGAGGAATAGAGCGCGATTCGAAGTTGTTGAGCATTAAAACTGTATGTTCAGCACATGTTGGCTTAGTAGGGCAAATAACTAAGAATAATAAAACAAATGGTCGTGAGAAGGACACTTGAGCACCACCTGGGCTCTATCTGTGCACGCGCCTTCGCCACACAAACTGTATGATAAAGGCCAATAAATGTTGAGCGCAAAAACAAAATAGCTTAACTAGGCTAAAACTGACCAAAAACGTGTTAGGCTGACACTTTGCCATGCATTAGGTTGCAGGTACGATGAAACAGATATAGTTTTACGCACTGACCGTCTGAGTCGAAATGGTTCCAGATGTCGATGAACTGAGCTGCGGTGATCTCCGCCTGGTGCAAGTGTGGAGGCTGCTGCGCATGGGTTGCCATCTCCTCAGATCCTTTGGTTGAGGGTGTTGTTGAAGACAAACTTTTCCGTGCGTACAGCTCCTTGGAACTGACTGTGAGCAGCTTCTCTTCAGTCGGGGCTTTTAAACCCCCCACGGCGCACGTGCTTCTGCTCTGAATCAGTAGGGGGCGCATGAAAAGAGAGATCCTGCAGGAGTAAGTACAGGAGGAGTAAGTACGGCAGGAGAGTAATTACTCTGCAGTGAAGGGTGGGGGAGCACTCTGGGGAGTTTGAGCTGCTGTCCGACTCGGTATGAAAGAACCATTTCACTTTATATAAAACAGTCATTGTGCCCCAAAAACAGATCTTCTCGTGGCACATGCATTTAGCAACAGCATGGCCACAGAAGCCAAGTGGCAAGTCAGTATTGTTTGGCTATTTGATTTGGCACTTAGTGTGGTGCAACTTTGAGGGTTCCAGTATGATAATGATATGTGCATACCCTCTGTAGTCATTTACTTCGTCTGTTGGTGAGAAAAATATCCACCAAAGAACCTGCATGTAAGTCATACTCACCTTCAAAATGCTTTTTAATTTGCATTTTGGTTAGCTTCTCATTTTACTCAGTTACAGCTCATTAAACTGTCGTTCTCCTGCTCCTCCCTCCTAGGCCGTGGAGGAGCAGGGGGCACTCAGTCTCCCTGACCAGTCGAAGCAGCTATTCGCATAAATCCAGCAGGCAGCGGCAGCTTGGACAAATGCCTTTTGTTAATGCTGTAGGGTGAACAGGACTCTCCTCTCAGCTCTTTCCTCAGAGTGGACTCTCGTCCATGTTTGGGGCAAAGGATGCTTTTTCACTGTAAGCCATTTCAATTACGACTCAAAAAATTTGAGGAAACACATGCTCAACATGTGGAAACGAACAAAGTGATGCAAGGCAAGTCCGTGCTGCAGTAACCAGTGTGTTATAAGAGTATTATTATGATATTAATGAACAGTGTTTGAATCAGAAAGATTTCAGAATTCATTGTCAGTTTGCACAAAGGTTATTTGCTAATGTTTCAAGCACTGCGCATAATGCAATATAGTTTAAAAGACACAATCAGCATAGTATACAGACTCTTATAGAGACAATAATAATATTGTTAAAAGGAGCAATTGTTCCACTGCATGCTGCTGGATTGATGTTAATTTCTATAATGCATTCTGAAAGTATCTGCATTGGATGTGGGGTCATCATAAGAACCAATGAATAATAATCAAGGTATTTATAGCACAGAGACGAGAGCATTTGGCGTTCAAACTGGTGTCTCTCAAGTTGGACAAAGAAATTTAAAGTAGTCCATAGGGACAGATAGGAAAATGATCTTATTATCAGGACTGTAAATCCTGTTCCAAACTAGACTAAATCTCATAGAAGACAAAAATGAGTGGCACGGTAGGGCAGTGACTAGTGCTTGTACTTCACATCTAGAAGGTCCCCCACCACTACACTAAAAACATGTACAATAGGCCAAAATGAATGAGAGCGTGAGCGAGTGGTACTTCACAAGGTCACTTTATGATAAACAACAATAATTGGTTTGTGATGGAGGAGGCAGAGCTAAGGTCACGTTCAACACTGTAGCAGCAGATTAAAGCTGTTACAAACACAGTCATGATGATGGTGTTCAATGTAAAACTGGACAGTGATGGTGTTTTCAATGGATGACATTGAGTCTCACAAAGATCAAAGTATTAGTTTTTCGGTTTAATCTAAAGTCAAAATCAGGGATCTCCAACCTTCATTAAAGTGATACTCTGGAAGTCTAAATTTATTACACATTTTGTAAAATCGACTACCTGGTCTTGCATTTTGATGTAAAGTAAGTAACTAATCAGAGTCTAGTGTCCTCCCGCGTTGACCAATGAGACGAGGTTTTGTAAAATAGCCTGTTTGGTCCAATCAGGAAGGGGGGAGCTTGATAGTTTACTTTTGAAAATTCAGTTCCTGCTCTCCTCATTTGCAATCTGAAAAAAGGCCTTCTGGTTAAAGAGGGAAGGAATTTGATTGTTAACATTAAAATTTCCTCACTTACATTTGAACCCAGGGGCTACTTTTACGCAACATAAATGGCTCATTCTTCAAAGACAAATGTGTAACCATGCGTCTAATGAGTTCACCTGCAACCAGGATGATACTTTTCTTCTTTATACTATGTTATTACAACATTTACATAAATGTTTGGAACAACATGTTCAAAACAAAAAGCAACTACATCTAACATGTAGAGATATAAAAAGCCTCTGGGGAGCTATATTTATAAAGAGCCGCCGAGCTGGTTTGATCTAAAGCTACTTAGCTATTGTTCAATAGTTTAAAATGTTATACAGCTGCAGCTTCAGAGTTTCCGTAAAACTAAGCTGTTCTGTCAAACCCAACAGTCTCAGAGGATGACCACTATATTAATTTATTTTATCTATTTGTTTTTTTGGTTGCGACAGTGCGTGTTAATGAATCCACATGGAACGCATGCATGTGAACACCGGATTGTAGCCATGGGCCCATGCTCTCGAACATACTTTCACTCATCTTAGCCTCATAGCAAGTATAACAAATTCAAACATATTGACGTTGTTACTTGCAAGGAAGATGGGGCAGAAGCTCAAAACTAATGCAGACCAATAAATTGCTCAAAAACAGCTATTTTAAGGAGATGGTGTTGAAAGTCGGCATCTTGGCTGTACACATAAGAGTAGTGATGCAACATCCTCATGAAAAATGCAACAGTAAACATGAAGATGCCTGTTTTGCATTCATCCTCCAACAACATTCACCATCGTTGTTTGCTGCATCAATTGACCTCTGACCCCAGCTGTTAACCCAGCACGCTGCCCTGCACACGTTTCATGCTTCAGCGATTGTGCAGCGAACAAGATCCAACTTCTTTCTGACAGTATATTCAGCCCTGGGTCTTACTGTGTCAAGACAACAGAGACATGGAGCAGCCAGTCCAGTGGATAAGGCTGAGGCCACAAACACGGAGAACTGTTCCAGTCACCTCACTGTACATCTGAGGGTGGTTTTAATCAGTAAAGCACTTTGTGTTAAGTATGAAAAGTGCTTTATAAACAAAGTTTGTAAGTTTGGTAAAAGAGGAAAATTAGCCAAATTAAATGGATGTGTTCATTTTTAGTGGCATGCACCTTACCTCATCTACATGCAGGATATACCTTTTTATTGTAAACCTTTTGGTCTGCTCAATTTTGGGAGAATTATTATTATTTATTTTTTAAACAAGTTCCGAAGCATTTACACTTGAGAGAAGACTGAATTATGAACTGCTCACTCAAAGAATGATGTATTTCAGAACATGTTTTGTCTGAACTGCAGGGATAAATAATTTTGTTTGTAATGGTATCACCTAAATATGTACATCCTTTGCGATTTGCTAATTGCAAGCATTAAAATTGCAATTCAATTTGATTGTGATTAATTTAAAGTTAACGTTGTCCAATATTAACACTTTAAACTTTTAACAGTTTTGAAAACCAATGAATATACAGTGGGAAAAAGGGAGTACACTGTTTCTCACATTTCTGCCTAAATTGGTCATAAAATGTGGTCTGATCGTCACCAAAATCATAAGAATGAGAAAACAGTGTCTGCTTAAACTAATACCACCCACACATTTACATTTTATCATATTGTTATTGGCCATAACATGTAAACATTTACAGGAGAGTGTGGAATAAGTAAGTACACCCCCTGAATTTCACTGAACTGCAGCAGGTTTGTAAAGAAGAATGGTCCAAGATTCAACCTGATTGTGAGCGTCTAATCTGCAACTACAGCAAAGCAGTTATTGCTGCAAAAGAAGGATCAGCCAGATATTTAATACAAGGGTTCACTTACTTACTGTGGCCATATCACCTTTGCTATGCCCAATCCCGTCAGATCTTGGAAGCTAAGCAGGGAAGGGCCTGGTCGGTACTTGGATGGGAGACCGTTTGGGAACACCAGGAAGCCTAGCGAATGTAGTGAGTGAGTTATTTCTACACTTTGCACCGACAACTAATATACATAAGTACATTTAAATTGCAATCTAAGCCATGGTGATGTTCATTTAGTTTGGAGAAGGTGTCCTTTTTGGGAACCTCAGGATCTCATCTCTGATGTTTGCAGACAATGTTTTTCTGTTGGCTTCCTCAATTCAGGACTCTCCTGATTTTAGGAAGAGGAAGACCTCTCCGGCTCGGTGGAGAGTCCTTGCCTCAAGTGGAAGAGTTCAAGGGTCTCGGGGTCATGTTCACGAGTGAGGGACGAATGGAGCTTGAGATCGATAGAAAGATCGGTGCGGCGTCCGCAGTGATGTGGTCGCTGTATCGAACTGTTGTGATGAAGAGGGAGCTGACTTGGGGGGCTCAAAAGGAGCCAGCTGAGGTGGATCGGGCATCTGTTTTGGATGCCTCCTGGTTGCCTCCCTCAGGAGGTGTTCTAGGAATATCCTATTTGGAGGAGGCCTCGTGGAAGACCCAGGACACACCGGAGGGACTATGTCTCCGAGCTGGCCTAGTGTCGCCTCGGGGTCACCCCAGAACAGCTGGAGGAGGTGCCTCTGCAACCCGGCCCTGGATAAAAAAGATGGATGGCTGGTTCTGGATTGGAAAGCATTACATCAATTAAGCTGAGGTTTATTTGAATGTTGTTGTCTATCTTCTTATTGGCCATACCACCTTTGCTCTGCCCAATCCCGTCACATCTCAGAAGTTAAGCAGAATAGGGCCTGGTTAGTATTTGGATTGGAAACCATTTGGGAACACCAGGAACGCGTGGGTGAATGTAGTGAGTAAGTGGTTGGTGGTTGGCCCAGAGGGGCCGATGAGGCAGACTGGTAGCCTCGCTTCCATCTGTCTACCCCAGGGCAGCTGTGGCTACAATAGTAGCTTACCACCACCAAGTGGAGTGAATAAACAATGCAATGTCATTGAGTGTCCAGAAAAGCGCTGTATAAAATTACACATTATTATAATTATTCTAAGCCTGTTGTAAATTAGTAAGCAGTTTTATTTAATATAAGATATATATATAAAATAAAAACCTAATCAATATAGGGGAATTTTGCCATAGCCTTTATAACATATCGTGGACTATGGGCAGAAAACAAAATGATTACATGCTCAAAGGCACAGTCAGTGTTCAAGTTGTTGAAAAAGATTCACACCAATGTTGGATTATTGTATTGTATGTGTGTGCGCGTGGTAGATTGAATTAGAGCGCTTTGACATTAGCGTTGTGTTAGTACGCCCAAGCAGCAGTCGGAGTCAGAGTATGCCATTTGTGTAAATTAGAATGACAGGGTGCTTCATCGCAGTAATCACCCTTATTATCAGTACCACAACGCTCCCACAGCAAGTTAAATGTGATCAAAACTGATAACCGTCCAAGCTCGGGAAACTCACAAGATAATGTTGAAGCAAAATATTATGCTTTTGGCTGATACCGTCTAATCAGCTCAATGTTATGTTAAAAACGGTAAAAAAAATGACGATGTGAAGCTGTGTTTTGCTGATTACATCTCTGCAGTTCCCACCATGCAAGTTGCCTGACAAACAACCTCGCTGCTGAGATTGCAAAGTCATTCAGTTTCTCACAATGTGGTCCAAATATCTATTTAGTACAACGGGCTAGTGAAGAGATATAATATTTTTATACGATGTTTTGTTCCTTTGGCTATTTAGCAAACTAACCAAAAGTTGTCATTCAGTGCAGAAAGGTGTGGGTTCCTCAGAATCTTTTGTTTCAAGACACAGCAACCCCCACCCGGTCCACTGGCCATTTGGACAGAAGGGGTCAAATTACGACGGAACTGAATGGACAGCTTTGGGGAGCCAATGGGAAATCTTGTGGACAATGGAATGTGGAGTGCTGTGCTTCCCCAGGAAGAGTCAGTCTGATCATGGGAACGATTGGAGGCAGACTCACGATGGATAGGAAAAACAGAATTCTGTATTGAGATGACATGTTAGAGAAATAAACGTTTAACTTGTTTAACTCCTTGATGTGTCATCAATTCCTGGTATTTAATTATTAGTTTATGTAGAGTAGTTTTTGACGACTCTCAACTCCTCCTCCAGTTTGAATACGCGGTGTTGTCAATTAAAGGTAATGTTAAATAGGGAAAAAGTAACCGCCGTCGTAGCGGTACTATTTTATGGTGTACAACGACAACACAGGAAAACGGCTGTTTTTCTTTATGTGGTGACCCCGGGAGAACTGCAGGGGGTGCTGAAGAGCCGTCAAACGGAGACGCGACGAGGTTCGGTCTTCGAGAAAAAAACCCATTTTGCGTTAGAAATACCAGGTTCTTTCTTCCACATCATACAACAACAATTTCATGGACGTCATTCTAGCTTAAGGTAAGACTGCTTTTGACCTCTACTATTGTGTGAGTCTCAAAGTACGTCTAGTTGGCATATTTTTCCAAATTTTAGATTACTTTTTAACGGAGTTGTCTGTTGTGTGGTGTAATCTGTGAATTGATGGTGGAATTAAGGAAAGAAACGTTATAATTTGATATCTTAGATACCACAGAAGACAAAATAAGTGGGATAAACTGAAATTACGAGTAATTAACGGGCTGCGCGTTGGGTTTTACCCCTGTAAAAGCTGAAATGCACGTAGGCAGAATCGCCCAAGGCCGTGGACGCACGGTCTGAAATAAAACGTTGAAATAATCGTAGACAGAGTTGGGGTCTGTCTAAAAGACGGGTTGAAGGCCCTTAGAACGGTGATTCTATAAACGGGTTGAAGGCCCTTAGAACGGTGATTCTATAAACAGGTTGAAGGCCCTTAGAACGGTGATTCTATAAACAGGTTGAAGGCCTGAGAAACGGGGTTTCTTGAATTCTATATATTAGCCTTTGTTAGCTTTCGTTAGCTTCGTTAGCTTAGTGCGCTAGCATACAGCATGGTTAGCTTAGTGCGTTAGCATACAGCGTATTGTTGATAAACGTGTACTAAACCCACACATGTGTTAAACCCAGCTCGGTGTGTGGACACTGAAGGCTGTTCTGTGTAGTAGTGTAGGATTTTATTGAAGTGTGGTGCATGGTTTGTTTTCGATATGATCTGTTTGCTGTTGGTGTGCGAGGTTGCTAAGTTAGCTCTGAGAACAAAGGATTAGCTTTAGCATTTAGTTTTTTCCATGTCGTACTGTTATTTGGCTGTTATTTTGTAATACCGGAGTTTCTGGCCGCCATCGCTGTAGTGCAACCGTATGGCCTCTAGGTTTTCATTGAAAGGCATCGGACTTTAGGCACATTATACTATTTAACGCGTGTTTTTATTTTTATACACTTATCTGATTTTGTTGACCGGAGGGGGAGAATACTAAATTGTTTTGGTTGTTCTTGTTAGTCTGTTTGGTTTTTTGTTAACTGTTGTTTTGTTTGTGGAAATTATTGTGTCTTGTTGTCTCTTTGTGTAATGACAAGACAAACGAAAACATAAAGTGACGAATTGACAAATGTTATGGCCAACTAAGATTTCAGTTTCAGATAGGTAAATCAATTTATAATACTCTGTTTTTTACGTTTGCTGTGATTCTGAAGTGCACACAGAATCTGTGGTAAATGTGGGAAACAGAAGCTAAAAGAGAGTTTTTCTCTGTAGATTAATGAAACCTGAATTTCTGAATTTTCCAGATAAAATTGACCCTAGCATTCCAACAGATAGATTAAGTTAAATAGGTTTTTGAGTCCAGCCATAATTTGCAAGATTAGCTGGCATGGTCGTTCTAACGGTGAGCGGCCCTGATGAGAATTTTTGTTTTTGTAATTTTCGTCTGTTCTTTTGTGTTTCTGTTACAGATCTCTGTTGGTTCCTTGTCTCGGTGGGTGCTTGTGAGTGGTCGTAATTGTGAGTTTTTGACCCAAATTAATCAATCAAGTTTTATTTCTAAAGCGCCTTACAATAATCAAAGTTGACCAAAGCATAGTGATGTAGAAAATATAGCGGACGCGGAGGGAGCATGAACCGAGACAACGACCTGACAGAATCAATACGGGGAGGAATTCGAGAGCCCCTCCCGAGCGGAGGAGCTCCCGCTTTGGCCCCATCGGCCCCTCCTCCATATGTACAGAGCGGGGCGTCCGGCTCCACTTTTTACACCCAGTTAATAACCCTTCATGGACTGGTGGACGTGGCGGCTGCGAACTTGTTATCAGCGGAAGAGCATAAAAATGGCCATGCCCGGGTGCCCGCCTAAGTCTAACTCAGCGACCTTGCCTGAGCGGACTTACCATCGAGGGTCTACATTAAAAACACCAGGACCTGTTGGACGCTCCCAGATACTTAGGACCTTTTGAAGTGACTCAAAGGACTGCCACCGCAGTTAAGGTAGAGGGGCGTGACAACTGGTACCACTGGTCACACTTGAAGCCCTGTTCTGAGAAAACCGGCTTACACTGGACTCATACGCATCCCGGACGGTTGACACATCCTGACGAATATGGTAGTGGGTCTAACAGCCCCACTGAAGGGGGTGGGGGACACCAACCCCGACCCACACGGTCACAAAGACATAAAAAAGACTAACAAATATGGACTTAAGGCCTGGGTTTTAAAACCAGGACCTTTTTAAGGTGTCCATACGGGGTGTGGGGCCTGACACTTGCTCTTTGCTTGCTCATCATACCAACAGTAATAAAAATAGACGATCCACATAGTTGTGAGGGACGGGTCAGAGGACACCCTATCAAAGAATTGAAATTGGCCCTCTACAAGGTATGCAAAGAAGTAGGTAAAACACCTGGAGAAAATCTGGTCATCTACTGCAACAATGCAGGTACAATGTTGGTGAAAATGAGAGAAGCAGTGTCGGACCAACACACCCTAGACTGGATCACCCATTGTACAGAAAAAATGATAAAAACATGGGAAAACAAAGAAGGAACAAATGATGCTGTATTGAAACCTGTGATTTATGATGTATCTAACATGTCTGTTTCCACAGAGGGAGATGGATCTAGGAAGCGACGGTCTTTCAATATGGGGGGTCATACACCAGGAGAGAATAAATGGGTAAAATTAGCTAAGCACACGGCCATGATTACCAACTCAACCCTGCAGGTGGGAAACCGTACCCTCGGTCAATCATACGTACCTTTCTCTGATGACGGCGGCCGTAAGCCCCTGTTCGGAGATGGGAAAGGATTTATCGCCACGCTGATCCCTATGATCGGTGTGGCGTCCTCCATGCAGCGTCTAAATGAGGTATGGTGGATCCTGGAGGACCTAACTGAGGTAATAGGCGACATCTTGGACCAAATGGAACGGAGTCCAGAACTTAAGGCAGTGGCTGTTGTGGTTATGCAAAGTAGAGTGGCGTTAGACGCCATGTACGCTGAACAGGGTGGTATGTGCGCAGCAGTTGGCCTTGACCACTGCTGTACATATATTCCCCGACGAAACTGGCAATTGGACAGCCATTAAAAATAAAGTAAAGGAACTCAAAGACTTCCTCGCGTCTCAAGAAGACCAGGGTCCTCAGTGGACCTGGCTAAATTGGTTGAATTCCGGTTCCTGGATCCATATCCTTCAAAAGGTGGGTATTCTTATAGGTGTAATACTCTTGTTTTGTTGTATTTTGTTTTGTTGTGTTGTGCCTCTCATTCGCAGCATGGTCTCCAGGGCTCTGGGTTCCACTGGGGGCATCTATACGATGGGTGATGCGTCCCAGGGGGACACGGAGCTCGGGACAAGGGAAACGCCAGAAGGGGGTGGTCCCAGCCTGTACTTGGAAAGAGTACGGCAGGCTTTGAGATATGAATGGAACGACCCCCGACAAGGCTGTGATGGAGAATATTGTGGTGGAGATAATATCTAAACAACACTGTTCGGTGTTGTTGCGCTTGCTGTGTTTTGTGTGCAGGAATGTTTATTTTTGTGTCAATCAGAGACGGTCCCAGGGGGACATAAAAGTTGACATGTACCATTGACACGGAATAAAAACCAGCTGAGTTCCGCCTGGAAAGATTAGTAAGCGGAAGTTACACATGGGAAGAGAGAGATGATTTTGAAACCACTCAGCGGCTGGTTGAGTATGCCCTACATACAGTGAACATGTTTTTTTGGTGTTATAATATGTGAAATTGTACTGTGATTTTTGATACAGGCTGTACTTTTGTGAACTTGAAAATATTATGGTTTTGTTGTCCTCCTTTGGGAGGTCAAAAAGGGGGTCTGAAGAGATATAATATTTTTATACGATGTTTTGTTCCTTTGGCTATTTAGCAAACTAACCAAAAGTTGTCATTCAGTGCAGAAAGGTGTGGGTTCCTCAGAATCTTTTGTTTCAAGACACAGCAACCCCCACCCGGTCCACTGGCCATTTGGACAGAAGGGGTCAAATTACGACGGAACTGAATGGACAGCTTTGGGGAGCCAATGGGAAATCTTGTGGACAATGGAATGTGGAGTGCTGTGCTTCCCCAGGAAGAGTCAGTCTGATCATGGGAACGATTGGAGGCAGACTCACGATGGATAGGAAAAACAGAATTCTGTATTGAGATGACATGTTAGAGAAATAAACGTTTAACTTGTTTAACTCCTTGATGTGTCATCAATTCCTGGTATTTAATTATTAGTTTATGTAGAGTAGTTTTTGACGACTCTCAACTCCTCCTCCAGTTTGAATACGCGGTGTTGTCAATTAAAGGTAATGTTAAATAGGGAAAAAGTAACCGCCGTCGTAGCGGTACTATTTTATGGTGTACAACGACAACACAGGAAAACGGCTGTTTTTCTTTACTAGTAAATTCACATTTAGGGGGGTGGTGAAAGCCATTTTCCTCAGGGAACAATTAGGACGATGGACCTCCTGAGAGTTTCTGAGCTGCAAAAACACCCCGCACACACACAACAGTGTCACAGGAGTCAGCCTTCATACAGCTATATGATGCAACACCAAGTTTAAATACCTAAGCCAGGAGCACAAGTATCCAAGTGTAGGAACCGATAACATAATAATGGCCGATAACGTAATGACAGCCAATATTGTTATAGATTTGTCAACTTTCAAAATGTGTTAAGCCGATAATAAAATAACAGGCCAATAATAACACTTTTGAGCCAATAACGTAATAACGATTTACCGGCCGATAATGATTATTACGTTAATGGCCTGACAAGATGAGAATCGTTCACATGTAATAAATTCAGCCAATAATGTAATAATACATCAATCTGACTTAATTTTCAAAACCAAACACAGTAAATATTGGTTTTGTGCTGGTTTTTCATTAGCTTTTGTAGTTTACTGCTTTTATTTTTCTTTGCTTTTATCTAAATGCACACTTGAAGAGAGAAACCTTGTTTCTATTAAAGCTAAGCTGCATTGCTAGTAAAATAGTAAAAGAGTCACGTGACTATGACTTCACAAAACCCAGAGATCAATATCTCCTAAATTAAAAGAGAGTCAGATGGTCTCTGTTTTGAGACAACCTACGGAGCGTTCCAAGTCCAAGACCAATCTGAATCAATCTGGAGAATTAAACAACGTAAGCGAAGTCCATACGGTTAATTTACTAATTGCCACATCCACAGTATTGTACATAGAGAATTTACAAGCAAATATTAGCTGGCCACAAGTAAGGGAATAATACAAAATCTGTTAAATTTACCCAAAACTGCACAATACCATTATAATAATTGCATTGTAATAGGGTTAGAGGTTTCATGTTAACAGTTATTTTATAGGCTACATAGCCTATAGACAAAACATAACTGGATCATATTGATTTAATTTCCACTATGGAGCTTGTTTGCATGAGATATTATTTTATTAATTCACAGTGCGATAAAGCCCTGAGTCTGGTCACAGAATAGACAACGGCAATAACAAAAGATTTAACCTCCCATAGTTAAAATACATGCATGGGAATGAGTCACTCCACCTCTAATGTAAAAAATATGTAAACTTGGACCTGCCCACTGCACCCCCTAGAGTTTTGGGGGTGCAGTGGGCACTAGAGTTTTGGGGAGACGAGAGAGTACATCACACAAGAATAAGAAGCCCATATTGGTTCATGGGCTATGAGCTAGAATGAATCATTAGAGGATGACAAGCCCCATAAACAAATGCAGCCAAGCGCAACAAGCACTCCCACATGCGCGCATAAAAGAGCCATACATATACCAGGCACTAGGGCAAAGATTCCTTCTCATGAGCTGCCCCTTCTGTGAGAGCGTTTGAACATAATAAATGCCAGATCAAAGTGTGGCACCAGGGTCATGATTTGTGACTGGGGAGCACACCTCTGCTCAGGTAATTCCTTTTATTGATTCCGTGGGCGAGGCTATAGTGAACTGCACCATGTACAGCCTAAAGGACAGCGTACAGGAGGACAAACAGATAATCTCTCAGCTATTGATTGCAATTGTTAATGCGCAAAATAAATTGGGATTTGTATTTATGCCCAATTAATCAAATGAAATGGCCAGTGTGGGAGATAATCCAGCCCTGGACAGCAACATTGCATTTAAAGGCTTTGATGCCATGACTTTTCATTTTGGACAGAATATGACACAATAAGCTCAAAGTGCAAGCTGCTGGCATGAATGCTGGGTTTTAGCCAAGGCAGATTAATGCTGGGTTTCAAATAGACGGCTTTACACGGTTGTTTGCCAATGGAGTGCACATGGAGATATACTTTTTATCAGATAGTCTCAGTACACACATAGGCTCTCTACTAGAAATATTATTATTATTATCATTATCATTATCCTCACACGGTGGATACTTCTTCACAAGGGGTTGAAACTGTTGAAGGGTCAGAAGACGCAAAGTCGTCTGGGCCTTATTCCAAGGAGCAAAGCACTATATGCGTATAAATGGACTTATACGCACTTACTCTACAGTCTTTTTTGCCAATTATAGTCTTCCCAATAAATCTGTAATAGATTAGGCTCTCAGTCGTCCAGGATTTGTCCATTGTAGAAGAGATTTTGAAATGACATTTGGTTTTCCTTATAAAGTAATAGACTAATTAATAAGAGGGAGGCCATTGCTCTGGGGCCATAAACGTGAGTCCATCCATCATGATTTACATAAGGCCGATCTATAAACGCAGCCATTAGAACAGGAACTAAACTACAATATTTCTGGGCATTGACAGAGATTGGCAGTTCAATTCAGGCTGCATGTCAGAGGTTAATTGCTTGTTGTTGTTTATGAAGGGAAAATCACATGCCACAAGGTGAGATTAGCGACTGCAGATTCCTCTTCTCTGCTCTGTCGACTGTTGAAATTCTACACACAGCATCTCAACACCTGCAGCCTCAAAGTCCAGTTCAAGGCACTTGATAAAAATACCATCCAAGTAAAGTCAAATGGGGATTAACGCTCTCTTTGCCCAAACTGATTTCCCAAACACTGAATTAACATAAAATAGGGTGCAGTGTATGAACCCAGGAGGCGCAGAACAATTTCAGAGGATCAGAGGAGACACCCAGCCAGGTTTCTTCTGAGTGCTACAGTTTTCCGACCTCCAAGGTCATGGCAAGGCAGGGCAAGTTTATTTGTAGAGCACAATTCATACACAAGGCAATTCAAAGTGCTTCACAGTTGCATAAAGTTACAAGAAAACAGATCAAATCAATCATTAAAACATCAACATAAAAATGAATTAATTAATCAATTACAGTAAAAGGCAAGAGTGCAGATAAAATACTTTCAGTTTTCATATGCTCGGGTAAAAAGAGCTGTTTTCAGCCTGGATTTGAACATTGTCAGAGTTGAGGCCTGTCTCACATCCTCATGAAGACTGTTCCAGATTTTAGCTGCATGAAACTGAAACGCAGCCTCACCGTGTTTATTATTGACTCTGGGAACCACCAGGAGACCCCTCCCTGAAGTTCTCAGGGCCCGAGATGGTTCATACGGCTCTAACATGTCAGAGATGTACTTTGGTGCTAAACCATGAAAAGACTTGTACACAAGCAGAGCTGCTTTAAATTCTATTCTCTGAGTGACAGGAAGCCAGTGCAGAGACCGGAGCACTGGACTAATATGGTCGTATTTCCTGGTTCTTGTCAGGACTCGAGCAGCAGCGTTCTGGATGTACTGCAGCTCTAACAGCTCGTTTAGAAAGGCCAGTGAGCAGCCGTTACAGTAGTCTAACCTGCAGGAGACAAATGCATGGATGACAATAAAGCACTTACTTTAACCCCACCATCTGTAAAGAATGGGGTCTTTCTCATAATAACCGTTAAAGTCAAAGTTACCCTCTTTTGCATCACATTATGACATGTATCTGTTTTAGTGAAATGCAGTACAGCAATACAGCGGGAAGTAGCTGAGCTCCACACACACACACACACACACACACACACACACACACACACACACACACACACACGCACACACACACACACACACACGCACACACACGCACACACACGCACCATCAGGAAGAGTTCAGCCAGCCGCAAACAGCTTTGCTTCAGGCAGTAAATTTTAAAGATCCCTCAGCAGTTCACTGAGACTGTCACTATCAAATGTAGCTTTCTATATGCCCTTCATATAGCATAACACATTTGTTTTAGTGCACACAGTTTGACAGGTTTTGTTTTGTCTTTTCAGATTGATTTGTGTCTTTGTGTAGGTTTGTCGCTTGTGAAAAGGACACATTGGGCCGACCGTCAGACAACAGCTGCAGGAGGAGAGTGAGCAGCTCGTCTGAATGTCTCTGTGACAAGGCAGATGTTCAACGAAGAGTGTTTGTACTTTGGGGGTTTTTTCTTCTTGCATTACAACCTTTCTTTCTAAGAGAATATAAAAAAATATATATTATTGCAATTTAGTTTACAAAAGAACTCGCAATGCACAAGTGTAGAACAATAATTGTAAAGGAAACACAGATGTTAAAAGTCTATATTTTTTTATTAACTGATTATTAAGCAGTGATAAGTGATGAGTCCACCTCCAGACAAGCCATTACAACTAACACACCCATTTCTATCTTCTGACCGACACAGCATCTGTTACATCAGCGGTGCAAAGGAATCAGATGATGCCAAATGGGATGGAGCTGGCATTGACAAACCAGTCCAATTAGCAACTTCAGCAGAAACAATACACAAATGTGACTACTGCCGCGGATTATGGTCATACGCAGTGCGCCATTAAAATATGCAAAGACCCACCAGATAAATATTCATGTGCCTCAGAGAGAATGATGTTAAACAATAAGATCTGTTCATTCCCAGATAAGGATGCCCGCTGGCTTAGAGGATTAGTGCGTGACTGCAGTAAAAGACCATAAATCAACAAACATAATTTACTCCTCCATGCTGTGGTTATGTCTTGGTTAGGGGTCAATTCACCCCGAAAAAAAAAACAAATTCATACTGTCAGTTTTAATGTTTAGTCCTAGTTCAGTCCTGTTTCAGTTTTGATTTAATCCTGGTTTAGAGCTGTGAGTACCAAGCCAGAATTGAGTGGAGACACTGAAGGAAGTATTCTGTTCTTTTTTCCTACCCTAACTCCTCCCTGTTACATTTGTACATTTGTTTTCATATTGATATCAGTAATTGACAACAGAAGTTTAAATTGATATCTCTAATCATAGCTCTTTTCGCTATGCACCCAGTGTCTTCTCTTAAATTAGGTCTAAATGAGGACGGACACCAGATAAGCCAAGAACCGAAGCAGAACGTTACCAGACCACCTAGATATGTAGAGTCTCTAAAACCAAAGAACCACAAGGGCAGGTCTAAAGAGCCACATATGGCTCTAAAACGATAGATTGCAGATGCCTGATGTTGGTCGTTATAATCTGGTTCTCAGGATAAACCAATATGCCAATCATTAAAGTGAACCCGATTTTCTTGGTCTTTAATCAGGATGACACACTTGCTCTATCAAAATATCAATTGGCCTAATAAAATGTGCTATACAGTATTTATGGGGTAATTACGGTGTCTGTGATGTAGGTCAGAACCCACACAGAAGGCTAGCATTTTATGAGAATAACCTGAGTTCAGCACACGTTCATATCTAATCTTCTGATCTTTAAACTCGGAGGTGGTGGATTAGAGCATTCCGATACTGGGGGAGCACTTTAGTTATTGAATGCACAGTGAATTCCCACCACTGTGTTTGTTATTCACACGGACCATCTTCCTATTTTATGCAGCCAGTTTTCTCGCTAAATACAATGTCAGGGAAAAAAACGAAACAAAAATATTCCCTTTAATTATAAATGTCAGTGTTAAAATAAAAGTGACTAAAAGTCAGTAACTATCCAGAAACAAAACAGTGAAGAGGGCAGACTTTCGATGAATATTAAGTCTCCATCGGATTTCAAAACTAAACCATCTGTGACAGACAGGCGGCTGGGATTATTGCATAATAATTAGTACATTTAGACAAATAAATTGTGCTTGTCGTGCAGTACATAACACAGGCATTTGTTCGTGCATTATTCATGCAGGCACATACGGATGACTCAGGAAATTCCTGAAAAGCAATCACAGATTCATAAACCATAAATCTATGTGTAACTAAAAAGCATTGTCTTAAAAGCTCGCTACTCTGATTGCATAAGCAAATGTAGCTTGTGTTGAATGATTTCTGAATTGACATTCCACAAAAACTGTGTCAGGCCTTGAGTGAGGAGCTCTTCTATGGGAACAAATTGCAACACCTGCCTCTTATCAGTGTCAACTTTTTCTTCCAGCAGTTGTGCTATATGAACTTGAACTTCTTTCAGAACCGGCAGTATTCCCACAGCAGCTTCGGGACAGAAGTCTGTGCAGAGGAGCAAAGCACCCACAGGGGCTGAGGGGCATGGACACCTGAACGTGACTGTTCGAAAGCACATATGAAGACACAACACAGCAGCTGCAGCCACACGAGAGAGCGCAGAAAACAAAGGCAGCAGCAGGGCGTCCCCAGAGTGCAGGCGCTGCAGGGAGACCACAACACAACTTAAGAGCTCCTGTTGATATAATGGCTCTCCATCATGCAGCAGGATGCAGCCTGTCTGAGGGAACAAGGGCTCTGCCCGAAATGTTAAGTCAAAATCTCTAAGGTGGTTTTGAAAAGGCTCCCACACCGAGCGGCTGCCAAACACCAAACACTGTCTTTTATGTTCATCATTGTCTGCATTGAAGGCACAGAGACCGGCCACATCTGATAAGACTGTGCCGGGACAAACTGCATGGCAAGAGGCGCATGACACTTGTGTCCAGTCTAAACTTTGAGCGGAGCCCAAAGCTTCATTCAAATAATTTAACAGCCCTGCCTCACAGAACGCCGAGTTCCTGACGGCAGGTAGAGCAGCACCAACAATAATGTACCATGAAGCCACTAGACAATTGGTCAGGGGCCCTTGGAGCAAAGCACCGGTCCCAGCAGGCTCAGTACAGTGTCTCTGTACACACGGCGCATGGCAACTCCTGTGGATACGCTCCCTCCAGCTCAGGGTCTGCAGCTCCCTGCGCTCGTTGAACGATCCTGTTTGCTTTTTCTGTCCCAGAGGACGCCCTGCAGAGACAGCGTAGCAGGCAGGAGTCACTGTGTTACGAGATATCCACCGGCTCCGTGGCAGAAAAGTCACCTGCACAAATGTATGGTTGATTAAACATCTGAGGCATGAAAAGGTGAAATTTGTTCAAATGACTCATTACCTTAAAGCGCTGCAAATATTCTTGAGCGACAGAATCTCTGACGTGTTCAAGTCTCTGACTTCGCTCTGAGCTCATTCCTTTAAATAAGTAAAGGTTCTCTGTTATCGTTTCCACCTGCAGCTTGTGGAAGTACAAACACATGTCCTCATGTTGTTTCATGAAAGAGTCTGGTATCACAGTGTTTGGAAAAAGAGCTTCTTGGTTGGCCAAATTTGGGCCATAATTTCGAATAAGTTTTGAGAGTAAGGGTCGAACAGCTTCTTTAGCATCATAGCCTAAACAAACAACATATACCTCAGAGTTGCCAGCTTTGCTGGTGGCTGGTTTAAATACATGCACGGAGTGGAAGCAGCAGTTAAGCAAATATAACAGACAGACAGAGGAGTGCTCGAAAAGTGTAAACATTTTGAGGACAAATGAACCACCTGGGCTGAGCAACAGCAGGGCAGCTGTGGCCTCACAGTAATGGAGAGATGCCACTAGTGCCTCCTGTTCATCCGGGTTCTCCTGGCAGTCAAAGCTCCCATCAGCAGTCACCAGTTCCACTCTGTGCATGTTTCCCACAAAGGCCTGGAGCTCCAACAAATGTTTCTGTATCATGATGTTCCCTGTGTTATCAGAGCCAAAAAACCACCAGGGCAAAGTGTTGGCTATCATTCTGTCATCTGCAATGGTTGTTCCCCCACCATTAGCCTCGTGGTAAGGGTTGAGTGTGTTGGCAGCCCAGCTCCAGTCACAGTAGCGAGTTTTGTCACTTGTTTTGATATAGTGGTTCAAAGCTGAAATAAACGCCCCTGGTGCCTCACACAAATGTACAGTATTTAGTTCTCCATTCTGCACCGCTTGCTCTGAGATGAGTTTAAATGTTCCCAAAATCTCGTAAAACTTGCACCAAGCCTGAGTACAGATCTCCGCATTTGCCACAGAGCGAACAACAGCTATGACCTTTCCAGCCCGGTTGGTGGAGGTGGTGTGTTGATGCCAAACTTGGACGTTTTTATCGCTGAGCTGATTCTTGACTGCATTAAGTGAAGTCTTTATTGTCTGTAGCTGACTGTGTTCAGACCCAGGGTATTTCAGAGACACGTTGGGCTCCGGTAAACACCAACCCCCATTGGAGGGCTTGGTGTAAGTTTTAATTTTACTGTACAGACTGCGAATTTCGGCCAGTGTATCAGGGTCAACTTCCACTGCACTGAGTCTCCCCTGCCGCATAGCTTTCTTCTTGGTCCCATTTCCAGTGTTCATCCTGCAAAACTGCTGGGGAACAAACAAAGCAAATTAAATCTTGCATTGATTTCATCCTTGAGTAACAATTATGAAATAAGTAACAAACGGCACTCTTGAAAGCATTATGTACCAAACAGAAATCTAGGACAGCGTAGTTAATCAAAATTGCAGTCTCAATTTTGGTCAATCTACCTTGCTTGTGCGTGTGTTAAATAACACTGGCGTCTGCCTATCTTATCTATCTTCAATCAATCATAACAGTAAAAGCTATATTTATGTGTATAATATGAAAAAATACATCAGCCTGCCCAGGGACTACGGGTGGAAATTAGCAATTGAGCTATAACCTGGTACTATGCATCTCTCCCCTTGAGGTTAATGTTTATTGTACACTGTTTCTCTAAATAGATAGAATAAAATAAATAAAAAGAAAACACAAATCCTATATAGGCTTTATCGTCCAACCCTACTGAAACCACTCGAAATATCCATATTTAATGCTTTAGATAATTAGTGGTAGATTAGGTGTGTAATTTATAAAGCAGACAAATTAAAAAATCTTAGGGCTAGAATGATGAGGCAAATTACAGCACATTCATTATTTTGCAACATACTAGATTAATTACAGTATAATCACTGACGTGACGCCTCGTGACAAGCCTTCCCTTCTAGGCTAATAGTACTGCTTTCATTTTCAGAAATACTGAAGGCCATTACTCTTTAGAGTGACATTACTGTATGTTATATTGGAAACCGAGATTTGTTGTTGTTTGATCCATGACTGCTTTAAGTCAAAACAAAAAGAGGCGGCGATAAACAGCCGATGCACAATGTTATGTTACTTAAAGTTATTAGACTTTTTTGTTTATACCACATTACACAGGGATAGAGATAAGCGCAGGTTTTTCAGCAAGACGAAGAAAACTTAATGAAAGCCGTCCTTATTATTGTATTATTGATATTATTATAGATCCATGCATGGTCTTTACACTCACCAGAACACGAACAGAGAAACACTGGTCACGTGACCGGGGACAGCGCATGCGTCGAAGTAAGAGGAGGTTTTCTCGTTTAAAGAGGCAGAAGCTAAATAAGAAATGATTAAATACATGTAAATACAATTAAAGCAGACTGAGCTGATCCGAAAGCTACATTGTTGTTTTTTCCTTTCCCCTCGGGAAACAGTGTAGCCTAATTGATTGCTCTGAAAGAAGCAGAATGAAGAAACATGGAAGAAAACATACTAAAAACATCAATACAAACACATTTTCTTCTCTTGTTTTGTGTACAGACCAATGTACTTTCATTAGATTACTGTGGTGTTTAGCCCAGATTATCCACAAACAAAATCTGTGTCACTGTTACGTCATCTGCGCGAGATATTGAGCTAAGGATGGGCTTTGCTGCCAGGCTGTAGTGTACTGTTGGGTTTCATGTGGTGTATTTGTGTTGCACATAAAAGTAATACATATCATACACACACTTTCAAAGGACCGAGCGGTCTGCCGTCTCAAGGGCCTATTGTAATTGCAACGCAGGGCCGTTTCAAGATATTTGGGGGCCATAGGCAAAACAGCAAAGTGAGGCCCCAAGTCCTCCCTCGGGAAATTGTTTTAAATTCGCATGGGATTCCTTGTATTTGGTGCATTTTAAGAGCCATGAATTACTCTGTAGTACGCTACACAAAGTGGCCACTACAGTGTAGTAAAGGACAGGGTCTTCAATGAGGCATCGTTATTTTTGTCAACAAGGCAAAAACAATGTCAAAAAGTAGAATTATTCATATTATTATCATTCTTTAGAACTGTCTTCTCTTATATGCAGAGTAGTGTTATTTTCTTGAACTATACAAGTCACCTAGGTACTACCTAGGTCCTAGGTGACGAAGCGCGAAGTCAACCATAAACTCACCGTGTAAAACAGGTCCCTGTCTTGTTATTGCAGGAAAATGAATGGGGGTGTATGGCCAACTGTCATACGGACACGGCTGCGTGGGGGTCGTTGAGAGCTTTCTAAAAATGTATTATATGTTTCGCGACAATATTGTTTTTGCAAAAAATTGAATTTTTCTTTCTTCTTCTGCTCTTTAAACTGGAATTCTACCACTTGAACATAGTCGAAAACTCACCAAACGTTGCCCAAAATGTATTTAAATGTGTGTTTCATATTAGGGAAATAAAAAATGTCACGACAGCGCCACCTACAAAAGTGAAAATACATTGTGCCTATGGGGGCGGGGCCAACGTAAACTTTGTCGTAGAGCGACAGGATTTGGTACAGACATTCGTCACGTGACGACAAAAACAAAAAATATGATTGTGGCCACGCCCCCAGACAAACAGGAAGTCCGCCATTTTGACAGGAAGTCTGGAAAATGTTGTGTCAGCGTGTTTGCTGAGTCACATTTTAACGAACTCCCAGAGCGTTTCACCAAATGAGCTCCAAATCGCTCCAGCTCATCTACAGATGTGGGGCATCAAAAGTTATCAAAATTGTTTTGCTATGTTTTACGGTTTGTTTGCGGAGAAGCCGCAATCTTTATGAAGAATTTTGCAATTCATCGTAAACTACAAATAGCTCACATTCATACAATAAAAAATCGGAAATATAAATTGTATTTACCTTTCAGCCCTGGACACAACAAATGTGAAAAAGTGACATTTGTCGCGATAGGTCCCTCTAGGTGCAGAACAAAAAATGCATTATGAGTCGAAAAATATGTTTCTCGGAAACGGAGGAAATTCGGCACAAAAATAGTTCGTTTAGTTTAGTTTATTTGTTTATTTGAGCAGTTAGTCTGCTCAAAAGGAGTGGGCCGAAAGTCTTTTTTTCTACAAAGTCACTGGTATGTCCATACTCAGATCTGCTACTACCACTTAATGCACCTGCACATCTGTAACAACATTCTGTGTCAAATTGTTGTCTTTATAGGTTATAGGTTAACCTATATGCATGCCCTTATAGTTTTAAAGTTTTATTGTTTATTTATTGACCAAGCTTTATATTATGTTTTATTTTTCATGTTGCACGATAGAACCGGGGGAAAAAATCACTGTTCACTAACAATTGTAATAAAACCAATTCTGATTCTGAACTGTATTTATGTTTTGCAACCGGCTCTCCTCCAAGTTGAATTAGAAACAATAAATGAATCTGAATCTGAACTCAACCTGTCAATTTTGTTGATCAAATAATTTAGGATCAAACAATATGGGGCCAAACTTTCAGTTCACAAACTCAACCAGATTCATTAATGTAACCGCAACACAACACAAATTGTGTTCAAATGACCATTAGTGGTTCCTAAATCAAATTGTTACAGTCCAGATTTCTGAATGATCTGCAGTGTTTCCACCCAAATATTTGTTTAGCCTACATAGCCTCTACTGTTCTACTTATGATGTTTTGCCTGTGTTTCACTTGTACCGACTTTAACCAATTTAAAATCATGCAAATATAACCATTTCATGGGAAATGGTGACCAACATGTCACATCCTTCAATAGACGGGTTTGAGTACATTGTGTCATTAGGGAACCCTTTGGGAGTCTCTGCAGTACCTTAGCACAGCATCAGCGTGGTACTATTGACTAAGAAACATACAGTGCATCCGGAAAGTATTCACAGCGCTTCACTTTCACATTTTGTTATGTTACAGCCTTATTCCAAAATTGATTCAATCAATTTTTTCCCTAAAAATTCTACACATAACATCCCATAATGACAACGTGAAAAAAAGTTTGAGATTTTTGCAAAATCATTCCAAATAAAAAACAAAAAAAATCACATGTACATAAGTATTCACAGCCTTTTCGCAATACATTGTTGAGGCACCTTTGGCAGCAATTACAGCCTCAAGTCTTTTTGAATATGATGCCACAAGCTTGGCACACCCATCTTTGGGCAGTTTTGCCCATTCCTCTTTGCAGCACCTCTCAAGCTCCGTCAAGTTGGTTGGGGAGTGTTGGTGCACAGCCATTTTCAGATCTCTTCAGAGATGTTCAATCGGATTCAAGTCTGGGCTCTGGCTGGGCCACTCAAGGACATTCACAGAGTTGTCCTGAAGCCACTTCTTTGTTATCTTGGCTGTGTGCTTAGGGTCGTTGTCCTGCTGAAAGATGAACCGTCGCCCCAGTCTGAGGTCAAGAGCGCTCTGGAACAGGTTTTCATCCAGGATGTCTCTATACATTGCTGCATTCATCTTTCCCTCTATCCTGACTAGTCTCCCAGTTCCTGCCGCTGAAAAACATCCCCACAGCATGATGCTGCCACCACCATGCTTCACTGTAGGGATGGTATTGGCCAGGTGATGAGCAGTGCCTGGTTTCCTCCAAGCATAACGCCTGGCATTCACGCCAAAGAGTTCAATCTTTGTCTCATCAGACCAGAGAATTTTCTTACTCATGGTCTGAGAGTCTTTCAGGTGCCTTTTGGCAAACTCTAGACGGGCTGCCATGTGTCTTTTACTAAGGAGCGGCTTCCGTCTGGCCACTCTACCATACAGGCCTGATTTGTGGATTTCTGCAGAGATGGTTGTCCTTCTTGAAGGTTCTCCTCTCTCCACAGAGGAACGCTGGAGCTCTGACAGTGACCATCGGGTTCTTAGTCACCTCCTGACTAAGGCCCTTCTCTCCCGATCGCTCAGTTTAGATGGCCGGCCAGCTCTAGGAAGAGTCCTGGTGGTTCCAAACTTCTTCCATTTACGGATGATGGAGGCCACTGTGCTCATTGGGACCTTCAAAGCAGCAGACATTTTTCTGTACCCTTCCCCAGACTTGTGCCTCGAGACAATCCTGTTTCGGAGGTCTACAGACAATTCCTTTGACTCCATGCTTGGTTTGTGCTCTGACATGCACTGTCAACTGTGGGACCTTATATAGACAGGTGTGCCTTTCCAAATCATGTCCAATCCACTTCATTTACCAAAGGTGGAGTCCAATGAAGCTGTAGAACCATCTCAAGGATGAGAAGTGGAAATAGGATGCACCTGAGCTCAAGTTTAAGCTTCATGGCAAAGGCTGTGAATACTTATGTACATGTGATTTTTTTGTTTTTTATTTGTAATAAATTTACAAAAATCTCAAAAAACTTTTTTTCACGTTGTCATTATGGGATGTTATGTGTAGAATTTTGAGGGAAAAAATTGATTGAATCAATTTTTGAATAAGGCTGTAACATAACAAAATGTGAAAAAAGTGAGGCGCTGTGAATACTTTCCGGATGCACTGCATAAAAAGATGCAGAGACTGGTGCTCCTCTAAAAACTATTCATATTCAATGTTCTACTAATCAGTTGTGTGCACACAAGGTGGCAGAGGCCTCTTCTTCACCTGAGATCATTGCCACAGGACCGATAACGCACTTCAGGCTTGAGGTCAAAGATCTCCCGTTGCCATTTCAGTGAGAGCGGCTGTGTGCAGTGATGGCCGAATGTTATCTCCATCCTGATGATCTCAGCTGCTGGCTTTATCCTTGGAGCAGAAACAAGGTCATTCACATTCAAAGCCCTGTTATACACAGTTCAGCCCAGTCTAAAACATATAAGCACTGGAAAGAAGACATTAAGTAGATAATTTTTCAGCAAGTTTAACAAGGCGTTTTCTCTGTGTTATTAGAGCGAAGTAGATGTGCCGAATTGGAAAGGAAAACCAGTGTTGCATGTTACACAATGCCATCCTGTTTTATTTAGACATTTCGTTGACACACTTGTCAGGACCATTTCGGGGTTTAATAGCCCAAATGTCAACACAAATTGTCATTTCATTAATTATCTTGACTTGGAGCCTGTATTACAAGTAGTTTTTCAATAACAAAGCAGCTACAGGCGACAGCATAATAATGAGGCCTTAGTATAATTTTTTTCAGGCTCAGGGACCGAGATGATAATCTAATGTTGGGACTAATGGGTTTTTGTTTTTTTGTTTAGACAAGTGCACTGGGTTTATTTGCTGACATGAGGCCCCACGGGCTTGGATATAATGGGCCCCACTTCAGAAATATATGTCCTCATTAACATTTATTTTAGGGCCTAATCCCTCTGAAGTTTTTTTTTTTAATTTCAGAAAGGATTACAAAAGTTAAGGCATCTGTGGCTGGAGTATATTTCGATTTTTTGCAGTGCTTTTAATGGATTTCGTCTTTTTGGTGAGCCATTTAAAACATAATCTCATACACTTAACTCAAGTAATCTGAACATCGCCTGAGTTACAAAGTATTTTACGTAACAAAAGTGATGATAAGCAGTCCCTGTGTTTGTTGATGTTCTATTTTTAAATAAAGCAGAGTATATCTGTAGACCTACACTCTATAGGCTCATGCATGTCTGAAGTTCAAAGAGATGCCCTCTCCAGATACTGTCATCCTCTATAGTCTATAGTAAATCATTTTCCACTCACATTATACACATGAAGGCATCAAGCGTGTAGTCAATAAACAATTCTGTGATAAAGTCATCTTCTCTTAGGTTCACTGCGATAATCCAGGCCATGTCTTTGGGGGCGAAAAGCACAAACCTAAATGGTGATTTTTGTTTGCACACTTTTATTCTCACTGAGGATGCGGTATGCCACAGACTATACTGATTTCAATAGCTCTTAAGATGTTTTACATGACATTCACTGATATAGCCACAGCTGCCCTTGGGCGCAATGACTGAAACATGACCTGCGACAAAGACCTCTCCAAAGTAGTGACGCAATGCTGCCCCCTATTGCTGCATCGACAAGAATACAGGAAAACATTAGCAGCTTAACTACCTGTAAAAATAAACACACAGATCCAAAAAAGTTTATTATTATTATTATGATTATTAAAGCATAACTACATGATTAAATCAACACTAAACACAATATTTGATAACGTTTTTTTTAATCCAAAATCCTGTTTTTACATATACTGTATTTGATTCACATTATCATTTAAAAGAAGACCCTTTTTACCATTGTGTGTGCAAAGAAAATAAATAGTTAACATTTTCCCAGAGTCGTGTTGGGACCCATCATTATTGAACATACGACCCTTCTACAGCTTTTACCCTGGACTTCTGAGCTGACAGTCAATCAGATGTGCTCACACTCCATACATAGTTTATCACATGCATGTCCTTTGAAACAAACTTTGGAAAGTTGGAGAAACCTTGAGAGAACCCATAGTAGAAATGATTTAAAATTTGTTGATGAGCTCCATAATTGCAATGGTTGTGCTCTGTCCAAAAATGAATGTTCCGACTACTATGGTTATGACTCCCCAAATAGTTAAAACGCCGCTGAAATGAGAACATAAAAACAGTGAATACATGTTTTATTTGTTTGTGCATCTAGAAGTTACATGTGAACACTGACCTGGCTCGGGACGACATTTGTTCATTCTGGATTATAAACACTAGACATAGCCCTGCAGGGAACAGGACAGAAATATATAAATTGTACAAACTAGATGCTGTACAGAGGACACCAAATGATGCACAGCCTGTAGTGAGAGTAACTTACCAGGAAAGATAAAGATGAAAAAGGCACTAATTCCCCCTATCACACTGATAACCTCGCTCATATCGGGGACAAACATGGCTATGAGAAGAGTAACAGTGATCCATATCACAGTCAGGACAATCCGGCAGCGACTCTCAAAGGAGCTAGTGACGATGCCATGGCTGCGTCTTCTGAACCTCAGCAACAGATTCAGGATGACTGATCTGTTTAACAATACAATTTTAACACCACAGTATGGCGGTTTTCAGAACTCTTTATTTATTTCTATGTTATTATATATATAAACATATAACAAAATGTCATGGGTAATGAATAGAGTTTACCACAGACCTAAACTTGTTCAAAAACAGCACGACTATGATTGAGAACAATGGAATGGGTCTGCAGTTGTTGTTCAGGGTCTGAATACCTATGCTTTTAGTTTTGTTTATTTTAAATAATTAACAATTAATTAATGGTTAATATTTACCATTTTGCAAAACTTTTTTTGTTTTCTATTTTTAATGTACTCAAATATGATTTAGTATCAGACAAAATAACAGTTATTTTCTGAACCCACTTTCACTTTATCAGATGTACTGGTGGTTGCTTACCTGCCTAAAAGAAGAATAATTGGATATATGGTGACGATGGATATCCCAAAAAGAAGTCGTGCGATAATCATGACTACATCATTTCCAGGGTATGACATGAGGATATCTGAAGCAACATCTCGGCCAAACGTCATGAAGCCATATACACCTGAGCATCAACAACAAAGAGGTCATTGACCCTATTGCCACCAAAGCCGGTATAAACTCACTCACCAGTCAAAGTGTAGACGAGTAAACAGAAAAACATGGACACAACTGAGATGCCAACCCAGTGAGAGATCTTCTGATTCTCCATGCTGCTGTAGATGGTTATACAGGCTTCATGACACTGCAAATTAACAAAAAGTAAGCATCAGAAACCTGTTAAAAGTAAAGCTATAATATTGTCTGCTCTTTAGGTACCATATTTAATATTATGGTTATCAATTGTTGAGACCAGTGGCTGAGACGCGGTCGGGCTCACAGGCACTCATCGTGGTTAAGACGGCTATGTCATTCGCTCATATCAAGTGTTGACATGAACATTTCATGTGCAAACTCATTCTTAACTTTCTTAAAATTCCAAAGGTGTGATTTTGGGAGCAATTCTGTCATGGTAATGTAAACAACAAGATAGGGGCTGGAGTGGACCACAGTTTGTGAACACATGTTGAAGCAAAGGGAGAGGAGACAAGGGAGAGAGCTCAGCTTCCTGGCAGCCTGTGTATGAAGCTGTTCTTTAGTCTCCATTGCTGATGAGACCCAGAACTATATTAGCAGTCATGAATTATTCTTACATTGAGCTTTACAAGCTTGACAAGCTTCTCAAAGTGCTGTAGTCATTATTCATACATTTCATACTCGAGGCCAGGGTACACTTCTATTGGAGCCACAGCTGCCCTAGAGTAGACTTACAGAAGCAAGGCTGCCCATCTGCCCCATTGGCCCCTCCAATAACCAGAAATCATACACTCAAGCACTACTAAACTTGCCTGCCAATTCATGAAAAAATGTAGGGCTGACAAAATTTCATATCTCGATATTCATGCCAGATATATCGAATACGATATAACTATGGGTTAGTGTATTGTATTGTACATTCAAACAT